>CM060892.1:138669826-139257326 GCA_030762935.1 Hymenopus coronatus
CAGCTTTAAAATTTTGATGTGTTCCATTCACATGGCTTTCTCTACATCTCTGCAACACATTATTGTTAAAAAGCGTACGCTCCTATTTATTTCATTCTAATCGAGAAAAAATTAACAGAAATAGTCTTATTACTTGCTTCTTTGTAAGCAGAAGCGGAATAAGGGAGTACCATAGGTTAAACTGATTGCCAAATGATGATTGCTATGTGACTGAAGTTCCTTTGTTTGTATGGACAGAAATTAAATTTTTCAAAGCTGATACCGAAAACAAGAAATATCTTTAATACGATCAATTCCACGAACAAAATGTATATAATATAAATTACGTGTTTTAATATGCTCTATATTTTTTATGTTTTAAGTTTTTGTCCATCTCTTATGGTTTAGCAGTTATGCAAAATTCCGTAAAATTCGTCCAGAATAAAGTAGTCTTCAGAGGCTATTCCCAGAAAATACAAAATATACATCTTATTTGTCAGGTAAATATCTTTAATATACGAAATTTTAAACAAAATCGTTAGAGCCATTTTTGAAAAAATCAAAATTTTCGAAATTTTTCCCATGTAAAGGGTAGTTTGGGGTGGGGGGATTTTTCTCAAAATCTTCGTGTCGCATCCCTGGAAGATACTAAACTTACATACCAAGCTTGGTATATTTCCGATGAAATCTCGGTATCGAATTTTTGGGTGGAGTGCAATACCTTCTCTATACACTATGTACATATTACGTGTAGAGAAAGTAAAAACTTATACTTTTCTCATATATGAATTTGTCAACTCCTGTCCATACAAACAAAGGAACTTCAAACACATAGCAACCATATTTGACTATCACTTTAAGCTATGGCACTCCCCTTTTATCGCTTCTATGTACAAAGAAGCAAGAAATAGGACTATTTCTGCTAACTTTTCTCAATTAGCATGAAGTAAATAGAAGCATAAGCTTTTTAATAATAATTTGTGGCAGAGATTTAGAGAAAGTGGTGTGAATGGAGCACATCAGACTTTTTTTTACCTACCTAATTTTTTCCTTTTAACTTCTAGCTTAGGTCTTTAAAAGTCGTGATAAATATAGATGCATTAAATTTATTTTTCTATTTTATTTTCCAAAATAATTTTTTTGCAAATAAGCGTTTTCTTTCCTGGATGCTGTTTTCAAAATTCAAACTTATAAATAAAATTTGCAAAAAATAAGCTTAACTTCAGTTTGGAGATAATAATTTAGTTAAATTACTTAAGGCAAATCAACCCACCTTTAGTGAATGTATCGTTTCAATTTTGATATAATTATAATATACTACATAAAAGGAAATGTAAACGGGAACAGAATTTGGTAGAATCTATGAAGCAGAAAACTTGATGGACACTAGGAATGAAATTTTTATTTAGTAGATTCAAAAACCGAAAAATATTTGTTGGAAAATTTGGGCCTACATGAAGGAGCAGTATTTAACTGCACCTCCCTGCTTTGAGCTATATAGGCATTTAAAGATCCTGCAATCCACTTTCATATCATACTATTTCATAAAAGAGCGTTTTGTTTTCCAAAAATCTACACTTTTATACTTTTAAAATGTTCCAACGGATCTCAGTTTTGTTTCAATAGAATCAAAATTTCCCAGAATATGAAGATGTATTATTGTAATAATGCATGCAAAATTATCCTAACACGAATAGCAGTTTAAAAAAACATTTTTATGAAAAAGTGATTAGTTTTAGAGAACAAAATGTCTAAGCTTTTGAAAAAAAAATTATGATCCCGTAAGTAAAAGTATTGCAATGTCACCATGTTGAGATTTTGTGTGTGGTTTAAAGTTCCAATTCAAAATATCCCAAAAAATGTTCTCAAATTTTGAGACGCGTGGAATATTTTGATTCTGTAATATTCGTTACATAATATAATTTATGAAATAATATATGGAAATTGTTATCCAATTTGAATGAAATTTTGTATTTATATTAACATAAATGGATACGAACACACTGTCATTTTCAGAAAAATGTATAGAAAATATCGACATTTGAAATTTTACCTGCAATGTTCCTAAACATTGTTCCAGGGATTATCTATCTTTTCTGAAATTGGAGATAACCAATCTGCATATTTAGGGGAAAACTTGTGCCCTGCATTGCTTGAATTTAAACCGACAGAAGTATTATTTACATAAGGTAAGTGAGCCGAGGATCCAATTATCGCTATTGCAATTTTTATAGGTCAATAAACATGTTACATTTGCAAACACATAACTACCACCTTCGACCTAATTTGTACCCGATATGGAATTTATGGGTCAGAGGGGGAGGGCACGAATACTTTGTTGTCCCACTCCACTAAGTCAATCTGCCTATTGACCGATCAGTAACATCCGCGCAATATAGTCCACCACATGCTGCGCTAATTGCAAATGAACTGAATATTCACGGCATGGAATCCCAATGTCTATCAGAGTTCGCTTTACACAGCGGCGTTACCATCATGTAAATGGGAACATTATGAATCGGATTTTAGAGCAATAACATAGCGCAAACAATGATGCACTCGTTTTCAGCTCAATGCAAACCAAGATCCCGTCTTCCAATTATGTGTAAAAGGACACTTACAAATCTATGTATTACATTCGTACATACAGAGAAAATAGGAGGTAGATAGGGTATTGTATTCCACCTAAAAATTCTGTATCGGAAATGCATATTTTGAGACTCCCCCTTATTCAAAAAAGCACTTTTACAATAGGATCTATGTGTGTCTGCGTGTGTGTGTGCCTGTGAATACCATAATACAGAAACGAAAAGTCCGTGCATTACCCAACTTGGTACTTAAGTTAAATATATCCAAAGGATGCAACACAAAGATTTTAAAGAAAATCGCCCTCACAAAACTACACTTTACAAGAAAAAAATCTCGACAATTTTGATTTTCTCAAAAATGACATCTTTAAAGTGCCGCATATTAAAGCTATTTACTTTACAAACAAAATGTATTTCTGGAATATCCTTGGAATAGCCTGCGGAGTCCTCTCTACATGTTTTATGTACATAGTACGTAGAGAAGGTATCGTATTCCATCCAAAATTGGATGTCCAGTTTTCTCAGGAAATATATGAGTTAATGTAACCCGAGTCCAGGAAAAAAAACATTTTTAGAAAAAAAGATCCGTGAGCGCGAGTATGTGTGTGTGTGTGTGTGTATACAATAACTCAAAACGGTTAAATATCAAATTTGGATTTAAGGTCAGCATCTTACAAAGATGCAATATGAAGATTTTTTTTTAAAAAAACTCTTCCAACTTGAACTAACCATTTTTGAAAAAATAACTCTAACGATTTTGATTTAACTGCCTTATATATTACCTGCTACATTACATGCAATAAAGTTAAGCTAATGTGGTACTAAAAAGTATTTAATTCTGATTAAACCTGGTATTTTAGTTCAGTAAATTCCACGAATGTGTGTGTGTGTGTGTGTGTGTATGAACCCAGGACGATGAGGTGAGAATATCAACGAACACCAGGGGGGAAATCCATCGCGGATGATTCTTAACATTTTCCGAGCAGTTCATCTCGGCAGCGCTCTGAGCCCGCGCCCCAAATCTGACCGAACTTCCTGGGTCCATAGGCGACTTCCAACGCTATCCCGCCGCCGAGAGCGCATTCACCAGGGCGCTGACATTTACAACCCTGAAACAGACCGTTTGGATGAAATGGAAATGAAATAAAGGGACAGGTAGTTCGGGGGAATGAAGAAACCTCCACAGCATTTGCCTAGCAACATCCAAAGTCAGAAAGGTTGGCTATGGGAATCGAACCCGTGATCTCCCAAATGCCAGTCTCAGAAGGCTTCTCTAAATAGACTATAATGCCGCCAAATTCTTTAAGTTTAAAGATAAAACTTCTGTGTCACCTGATTCGGTTCCAGGAATGTGACACGAACATTTTCGAGAAAATCCCCAACTCAGTCCCAAACGTTGATCTCCAACTCAAACCACAACGTCTTCTCAACGTTGCCTCTAACGATTTTGATTAAAATACCATATGCGAAAGATATCAGTACAATAAATATCAGAACTAGTAACATTAATATAAATCAGCATTGTGTTATGTGCTGAGTCCAACACTCCCAGTCAAATGCAAAACTGTGCAAAGCTAATCTCAAAACGGAAAGAACTAGGTTAGTGCGTAGCAGGAAATCTAAACATACCACCAAAAAGATTCTTCCAACTAATTATAACAGGCATGGGCATTTCCACTTGTGGTTCTTGATCTTCACGCATACGACAGAAGTCGTTGAGGAAATTCTATGTACGTAACGGATGTATAATGACGTCACCTAAAACAGTGGTGGGTTCCAATTGGAAATTATACTGGCAAATTCTAAGCCTGTATATAAAAGTTTGGTCTTCTTTTTTTTTCCTCGTCCTCTGTGATCTAGAGATACCACGATAGCCTCTGGTTCCTAATGTCGCGGGTTTTAACCTGGCGGTGGTTGTTCGATATTTTCGGGCGTAAAAATGCTTAAAATGGCTTCCTTCGGAAGAGAAGTAAAGTCATTGTTCTGTGTCGTATATTTATGGCACTTTAAAGAACATCAAGCCTGATAAAGAGGCCTCTGAGCAAAATTAAATGGTTTTTCAGTCCAAATATAGGATTGGGCGCAGCGAAGCATAGCATTTAAAGAATGCTATAGTTAAACTTTTCTTCCTTGACAACCTGGGATTAAATGGAGTACGAAATATTTAAATTGCCTTAACCAAACAGAATGAATAAAACCATAGCAAACATATGAGGTGAGAGTTAAAAGAAGGGCGGCTGCATCATTTTCTCTCTTTTTAAAGTCTCAAAAATACAAATGATTGAAATCAATTATTGAACAGTTACCGTGTGAGAAAAGTAAGTATTTTAAAACACAAACTGAAACTAAAAACAGAGAAAAAAAAGTTCACGAAAAAATGTGTATATATATATATATATATATATCTGTATACATTTATATATACATATATAATGTATATAACACAGGCTGTGTTATACAAAAGTCATCCAGAATAGCCCTTTGGGGGCTATTTCCCAGAATATTCAGGATATACAATGTATTTGTCATATAAATATCTGCAATACATGGTGTTTTAATTAAAATCGTTAGGTCAGTTTTCAGAAAATTAAAATTTTCCAAAATTTTGCACGTAAAGGGTAGTTTGGGGTGGGGAATTTTCTTGAAAATTTTCCTTGACTCCTTGGGAGATGATAAACTTAAATACCAAGTTTGGTATTTACCGGACTTTTCATTTTTGAGTTATATTGTCCATAGATACACCAGACATACACATTGATTGATCTTTTTCTTAAAACGCTTTTTCTTGGTGTTCGGGGAGCCTCAAGACATATGTTAGGTGAAATCTCGATATTTAATTTTTGGATTCAATACAATATCCTGTCTATATACTACATATGCTGTACATATGCGCCAGAGAAAGTAAAAAGTACAAAGATAAAATATAAAGGGATTTTAAAAAAATTGGATGTGTACCATTCACAAGATTTCTCTACAGCTCTGCAACAAATTATTGTTAAAAAGATTATGCTTCTATTTATTTCCTGCTAAACGAGAAAAAATTAGCAGAAATAGTCTTATTACTTGCTTCCTTGTAAGTAGAAGCGAAATAAGGGAGTACCATAGGTTAAAGGGATAGTCAAAAGATGTTTGCTATGTAACTGAAGTTCCTTTGTTTGTATGGACAAGAGTTGACAAATCCCTGTATGAGAAAAATATATGTCTTTTAAACATGAAACCAAAAACAAGGAATATCTCAAAAACGACCAACTCCACTAAAAAAATTATACAGCCTAAATTGTGTGTTTTAATGTGCTCTACATTTTTGGTGTGGTAAGCTTTTGTGTATGTCATGCAGTTTAGCAGTTATGCAAAATTCCGTAAATTCATCCAGAATAAAGTAGTCTTCAGAGACTATTCCCAGAAAATTCAAGTTATACATATTATTTGTCAGGTAAATATTTTTCATATACGATATTTGAATTAAAATTGTTACAGACATTTTTGAGAAAATAAAAATGTTCGAAAAAAGTTCCATGTAAAGCTAACCATGAAGTTATTTTCTTGGAAATATTCGTGTCGCATCCTTGGAAAATAAAAAACTTAAATACCAAGTGTAGTATTTAACGGTCTTTTCGTTCTTGGGCTATGCTGTCCCCCCCCCACACACACGCACACACACACACACACATACGGACCTGTTTGTAAAAATGCTTTTTTTGGATTCAGGGAGACCGAAAACATGTATTTCCGGTGAAATCTCGGTATCGAATTATTGGTTGTATACACTATGTACATAGTACGTGTAGAGGAAGTAAAAATAAATACACAATATATCTTAGCACTGTAATAAACTAAATTAAAATAACCATTTCCAATAAAAGCGGTAGAAGTAAATAAGACTTTTTACAGTATCTAATAGCAACCAGGCAAAAACTGGGAGATCCGTGGTTCAAATCCCTATTATAACAGCGGGTCTTTCACTTTGTTACCTTTTTCAATAGCAATAGACTGTCAGATAAAGAGTACCTTATCAAACTGATGGTTATAAACGTAGGTTAAAACAATACCAAAATAAATTTAACGGAATAAAAAATAATTATGCCAATATGAAGACAATACAGTAACCGAATTTTAATCCTCTCGGTTCGCTTCCTTGTGCTAGAAGACATAAAAATATACTATTTTTGCAATAAAAAATAAATCTGCCGTAATTTATATTCAATAATAGGACATTGAAATTGAGTAACATAGGTACAAACTCCCTTAGAATCCAGTCTCAGGTTTTTTGGAAATGTTTTACAGTCTATATCTGTTCGGAAGAATATGGGATCAATGAGGAAGGAAAAATAATCTTAGTAAAATGTGTGGTTTTCCCAGATTACCTCACCACACATACACGCACAATTTTTCTCTGTATAACGTTAGTAGCTTAGCATGATTTAACTATGGAAGGATAATTACGTCGTCTTTCCTCACGTCGTGCTAAAACTTTGTTTGATCACAGCATGGCGAAGAAAAGGTGTTGAAAGTACAGGTGCTTAACACAAGTAATGCGATTAATATTCGGCAGGGTTCTGTAATACTGTGTGTAACGCAGAAGAGCAAGTTTTTAAGCTGATTATAGTTCACATCCCAATCGCTCTCATCTCTCAATAAGATTATTGACTGTAGAATCTTTCTTAGGTATATTTTATAGATCAAAAGGTCTTTCGGAAGCGATCATGTTCCTTTGGAGTGTATGGCACCATATATAATTCAGGAAAAGAAAGTTTAATGGGAGCAGAATTAAAGGCAATAATACTTTCACGAAATATTATTTTGTTTCTCAAGAACCTAAATAATGTTTCTGTAGAATATTCTTTATAGGCGCACTTGTATTATAAACTGCATACTTACCTACATGACTATTGTCTAACATTCTATTTTACAAGAAAATTAAACCAATCAAATATAATTCCGGGTTTGTAGGGCGTGGTTCAATACATAACAATCCAACCGATGTTTTGCTGATGATTTCACCGTAGCGATTCCTTGTCGATGACAGCTAGGCGTTGAGACTACCTGAGGAATTAATGTACGTTGATTGTAGAGTATTGAATTCTGTATGCCGAGCTTATGGAAACGTCTTGATTTTGTTTTTTTTTTTGTTTTTTGTTTCTTGTAGTGCTTTCTTTATTTCATTTTGGAAAAATCTCTTAATCATATGCCACCCTAGGTGGGTCAGTTGAGTGGCTGGAAGCCATGCTTTGCAGCGGCGTCTAACAGCGGCTATGAATCGTTTCCTATTACTTTAACTTCAACATTTTGGCACTTATACAAGTCTATAAAGACACAAGATCTATTACTCAGGAGTAAGGGAAAAGCGGAGTGTAAGATAAAGTGACATGTGCTAGAACCAGATAAGGCGTGGGATTGGATTCAGCAGAGCAAATATGTATTTCCTTAACGACATGAAACAGCACTTTTATATCAGTTCGATTCCATACACTCGACATTACTCTACAACTTTCTTCTTGTTTTAAGTGTACATTTAATTACAAGGAAGCCACTGCAATACTCATATTGAATATAGCTGATAAGTTTTTCTCTGTCAGCGCTGTGGTATAAACAGTCTATGCCTCAAATATAAGCCCATTTCAACTTGAAGTATCTGATATCGCAACTGGAAAATCAGGAGATGGCCATCCCTTGTCTGCAGGACAATGTTTCGGATGCGCGGAGATGACCATCCTGGTTCACGTCTTGCAGGAACGAAAGCGAAACAATTGACTGATGTTGATGTAGTATTTAATACAACAAATAATCACGTCATGTACTAAGTCCTCTTCACATATTAACAGTGCTATGTTATGCTTTCTCTATGTTTAAAGATATTTGCAACTCCTTTTAGGGTGTTTTCAAGTTGAAAACAGCAGCATATATTTGGAGCATGGACATCTTACATCCTCTATTACATTTTTAACAAACATAATTTATCATATAGTTCACAAATATTTAATTCATTAATCCCCAAAAATGAAATTAAATATATTTCATTTTTATTCATTACACAACCCAAATAAGAAATGTAATTTCATCTACCAAAATTTACTAGCCATGCACTAGCTATTAATAAAGCAAGCAACATACATGAAACAGGAAAACTTTTTAAGTATTTATGATCTGAGTAGAGTGGCAGGTTCTAGGTACTTTTGCTGTTTAATAACTTGAACAACACAACAACATAAAATGCGTGTATTTAGAAATCGTGGAATTGTTGTCCCTAAGAGTACTGTATTTTGTGGTATCTTCAATCTTCTGTATTATCGTAGTCTACTACCGAAAGCATTACTGTTTATTAGAGTGGGGGGGGGCACCTGGGACAATGCAACGCTCCTAGTAGTAATTTTCAAACAGAAATATTTTAACCAAATAGCTGTGTTAATTTTGTTGTTATGTGAAACGTAAAATATGGGACAGTGAGGAGCCGTTTATAATCCTATAAATTGTAGTAACAGTCGAAAAGGAAGCCAGATATATAGTTTTTATTTCCGAAAGGCCTATTAAGATGAGTTAAACGAAATTATAGCTACATATAAACGTAAACAGATAAATATAACGAACTCCGTTGTTTTTGGCACAGATTTACTAATCGTCATTATGTCTTTACACCTAAAACAAAAACTTTTGTTATGGTTTCTTCATGTTTATAGTTGATTTTATTATGTTTTATTAAAATATTTAATGAAAAATTCTTTGTAATACTTAAGTAAGGATAGAAAGGTGATAATTTGTCCAAAACAACACGGGGAAAATATGTGTTGTAGATTGAGGTAATCCGAGTAAGAATACCTAGTCATTGGAAGCATGCCGCTGAATTTTCTTTGCATATGGAGCTTCATCTATATCTCGTACAGCAACATGATGTGACTTCTGACAGTAGCACAGAGGAAAGAAGCGTTGGTGGGTTGTATTACAAAGACTGTAAGCTACACCAAAGATCGTGCAACAATGTATTTTAACATGACAACAGGCTACCCCTCAAATTTCTGTTTGCAAAGAGAAAGCAGAAGGGTATCACCTTACTGGCCAAAGCAGCGAAACTCAATCTCATCTTTTACCACCAAATGAAATCACATTGGTGTTCTACCTCACTGGTTTCGTTTTGTTTCCTCAATGTTAGCGCAGGACAATTTTTTTCTTTACTTACTCGCTCACTAACGAGTGATCGCACTGGTGTGTTCAAAGCTTAGAGACTCATGAGTACATGAATACGTCCACCATTTTATTTAAGGTTAGGTATTCCTAGGCTAGAGGGCAGGTTACCATGGAAACCACCCGGAGACGTACGCCTCTGATAACTATCACAAGTCGATTTTTGTTTAATACAACAGTAGTAGACTGTTGTATTATTCCAAGCAATTGACCTCCAGATTCGCCAAATGTATTAAATAGTCTCCATTGACATATCCCGCTAAGGCGTAACACTGTGTTATTACTTTGTGGCATTCGGCTCAAGATTTGAGTCCAGTAAGTTTGTGTATATGTACATGCGTTTTAAGTAAACAGGATATTCAAACAGAAAACAAAAGCATAAACATATTTAACCTTTCATTCCAAAGGGGTTCTCCTTGCCGAACATGTCAATGATTCTATTTTATATACACGTGCTATGCACAAAGAACAGAATGAATTTGTATTCCACTCAAAAATTCGATGCCAACATTTCGCCGGAAATACCTGTTTTGAGGACCTCAGAATAAAAGAAAAGGGCGTGTGTGTGTGTGAACGGCATAGCATAGCTCAAAAAAGAAACATCGGTTAAATTCTAAATATTTTATTTAAGTTCAGCATCTTCCAAGGATGCGGTTTTCAAGAAAATTCCCCATCCCTAACTACCACCTATATGGAAGATTTTGATTTTTTTGAAGTGGCTGAAGTGAATTTTATTAAAATAACTTATGTTTAAGATATTTTCATGACAAACAAAATGTGTATCTTCAATTTTCTGGGAATAGCCTCTGAAAACCTCTTCCTTCTGGATGTGTTTTGCATAACTGGTAAATCGTAAGATGTAGACAAAAACTTACTGTATAAAAATGTAGATCTCGTTAAAACAAGAAGTTTGTGACATTTATTTTCTCCCGTTAACCGTTCCTTGTTATTTGTTTCAGTTTTAAAATACCTGTTTTTTATGGAACAGAAATTTCTCATTCGTTTCAAATATCTTTTGTTTTACTCCTGGCCATGCAAAGAGGACCGAATTTAAATTGTTTCACATAGCGACCAACTTTTCAAGGATTTGACTATCACTTTAGCTTAGAGAATTCCCTTACTCCCTTGTTACTTACTAGGAAGCAAGTAACATGGACAATTTCTACTAATGTTTATTTCGATTAACATGATGTAGATAAAAGAATAACCTTTTGTAAGTATAGTGTGTTTGCAGAACATGTAGAAAAAGTTATGATGTTAAGAAAATGGTCCCTGTGTATTTGGGAGTGTAGCGGGGGACAGCATAACTCAAAAACGAAAAGTCCGTTTAATCTCAAGCTTATTATTAGTTGTATTAGGAAGATTATGCAGTATCCTATTAAGGAAATGGTATAACAAATCCTGGTGTAAAAGTTTGGACTAGCCGAGGGCAAGTTATCGGTCAGCTTCACTAACGTACGTGGGCAGACGGGGCCAGAATAGAAAATGTGCATTAATTTCTGATGAGGAGTAACAAGGCTGCTCGAAACCAGGTCACCACATAGTGTTTACTCTGCTTTCTCTCTATCTCTTAACAATTAGCTTCCGTCTCTTCCAATATAGAGGCTTAACCAAAAAGAAAATGTTCTTGAAGTAAAAGATTTCAGTAGTCGACTTCTTACACACGATTATTTCAAATGGTTCAATCAGCTTAAAGCACAACTAACTCAAGAATATCACATGTCGCAGCACCGATTACACTTGTTTTTCCGAAACATTTACGTTCTCAATCCCGTGACACTGTTTTAAGTAACTAGTATATACACGACGACTCCTAATATCAAAAGATTCCGTATAAGATTCTTGGATTAAAGCAACACACATCAGTTATCTGTTATGGCAATGCAATATCAAAATTAAAGTGATAATTCACCTCAACTATTACGGCCCCAATGGAATGCTTTAGATCAGGCAATTTCAATCAATCGCGGTCATCTGACTGAAGCGATATTGCCGAAAAATCTTATCGCAGCTGATGTTCATTTCTTTGAAATCCTGTCGCTCCTGATGTTCGTTTGTTTAATCTTTTGATGGTTATTGGTAACAAGGTGACAATTCAATCAACCAACCTTCACTTTTAACAACTGTCAGTTCCACAATTGTACTTTCAACTAACTCAGTTGCAATATTTATTTAAAGTTGTATCCAGTTCATAATTATTTAGTTAAAAATGTTTGAAAATAATTATTATTTGTATTTTTTATGTTAAGGTGAGTGCAGTAACCTCAAATAAAATAACGTTTGTTTCCATTTCATGTATTAGTTATTAAAAGCTTAAACAAAATAATTGTTCCCTATTTCTGTTGCTGCTATACATTGGGTGTAGACACGGTCGGCCATATCATAATTCAGGAGGCAGTGAAAAAAAAAAATAAAACAAATAATCTGATGTGTACTATTCACATGACTTTCTCCATATCCCTGCAACAAATAATTCTTAAAAAGCTTATACTTCTATTTACTTTATGCTAATCAGAAAAAAATAGCAGAAATATCTTATTACTCGCATCCTTGTAAGGAGAAGCGAAATAAGGGACAACCGTAGGTTAAAGCGATAGTCAAAAGCTGGTTGCTATGTCAATATGTTCCTTTGTTTATATGGATAGGAGTTGACAAGTTCCAGTATGAGAAAAGTATACGTTTTTCATAGCAGAAACCAAGAATAAGGAATGTCACAAAAACGACGAACTCCACGAAAAAAATGTATATAACATAAATTGTATGTTTTAATGTGCTCTACATTTTTTGTGTAGTAAGGCTTTGTCCATCTCTTACGGTTTAGCAGTTATTCAAATTTTAGTAAAATTCATCCAGATTAAACTACTCTTCAGAGGCTATTCCCAGAAAATTCAAGATATACATTTCATTTGTCAGGTAAATTTGTTTAATATCCGAAATTTTAATCAAAATCGTTAGAGCCATTTTTGAGATCAAAATTTTCGAAAAAAGTTCCATTTAAGGGTAGTTGGGGGTGGGGGGATTTTCCTCAAAATCTTTGTGTCGCATCCCTGGAAGATACTAAACTTAAAAACCAAGTTTGGTATTTTACCGACTTTTCGTTTTTGAGTTATCGTGTTCACGGACACACGGACACACGGACACACACACACAGACACACACACGGACCTTTTTGTGAAAATGCTTTTTTTTTATATTGGGGACCCTAAAACATATATTTCCGGTGAAATCTCGGTATCGAATTTTTGGTGAAGTGCAATACTTTCTCTATACACCATGTACATAGTGCGTATGGAGAAAGTAAAAATCGCTAAATAAACATGATCGAATGCGTCATCCACCAGTTAAAAACTAATGCAAGCATTACAATCATAACGTGATAAAATCTCCCTTCCTATATAAATTTTTACTTTCTCCATACGCACTATGTACATAGTGTATAGAGAATGTATTGCACTCCACCAAAAATTCGATATCGAGATTTCGCCGGAAATATATGTTTTAGGGTCCCCAATATCCAAAAAAAGCATTTTCACAAAAAGGTCCGTGTGTGTGTGTGTGTGTGTGTGTGTGTGTCCGTGTGTCTGTGAACACGATAACTCAAAAACGAAAAGTCGGTAAAATACCAAACTTGGTATTTAAGTTTAGTATCTTCCAGGGATGCGACACCAAGATTTTCAGAAAAATCCCCCCACCCCCAACTACCCTTTACATGGAACTTTTTTCGAAAATTTTGATTTTCTCAAAAATGGCTCTAACGATTTTGATTAAAATTTCGGACATTAAACAAATTAACTGACAAATGAAATGTATATCTTGAATTTTCTGGGAATAGCCTCTGAAGAGTAGTTTATTCTGGATGAATTTTACTAAATTTTGAATAACTGCTAAACCGTAAGACATGGACAAGAACTTACTACACAAAAAATGTAGAGCACATTAAAACACACAATTTATGTTATATGCATTTTTTTCGTGGAGTTCGTCGTTTTTGTGACATTCCTTATTTTTGGTTTCTGCTATGAAAAACGTATACTTTTCTCATACTGGAACTTGTCAACTCCTATCCATATAAACAAAGGAACTTCATTGACATAGCAACCAGCTTTTGACTATCACTTTAACCTACGGCTGTCCCTTATTTCGCTTCTACTGACAAGGAAGCGAGTAATAAGACTATTTCTGCTAATTTTTTCTGATTAGCATAAAGTAAATAGAAGTATAAGCTTTTTAAAAATTATTTGTTGCAGGGATATGGAGAAAGTCATGTGAATGGTACACATCAGATATTTAATAGTCTATTTCGCTGAATTATTTTATCAAATACAGCTCATGTTTTCATTTCTTAGGACAATTGACTCCCGTCGCTTCGCTCCGGTCGTGAATTATCGACAAGATGAAAGCACTCGAGGTATTACTTATGATAATAATATATGTCACGAGTATATTATGAGGTACTGAGGGTGACTTTTGGATATAGACGGTAAAAAGTCTAAAATTACCTTTTCATTTCTAATATTTGTTGAAACCTTGAAGGTCTATAGAGGATAAACGTTTAGAGGTCCTGGCCTTGCTTCCGGCTCTACAGCCATTTAATGATCTTTCAAAATGTTCCACGCGTCTCATTTTTTGTTAAAATAAATTTTCCAGAATGTGCAGAAGTGTCTATTGAAATATTACAAAGCTCAAAGGTATCCTAACATCTATAGCAATTTTTAAAAAAAAGGTATTAATAATGAATTACCTATTAATTTTAGAAATTAAAATTCATAACTGTTTAAAAATTAAAATTCAGTGATCAGATCCATTAAAATATAGGAATTTGAAGATTTATGAGCATTTTGTGAAATAAAATTATTCATAAAGGTTAATGTTTAAAAAAATTAGGAGAAATAAAGTTTAGGATGAAATGGGCTTGAATAAAAAAATATTTTTATTGAAGCTTTGTAGAAAATATATTTTTGTTGGAAGACAGCAAAGGGACGAAGGAGAGTGAATTAATTTCTAAACGTATTTATGCTGCTTCAGAGTTCCGATACAGAAAATATCAGCCAATTTCTGAAATGTTGAGGTGCTTGGGACATTTAATTGTTCAGTATATCTATATAATAAAATTTATGAAATAATTTACGTTTTTAAATAATTTATACAATAAGAATGACCATTGTAATTAATATTGTCATAACAATGCAATCACAGTACAACTTTCAAAAAATCTGTATACAGAAATAAAGAAATTTGAAATTTCGCTCTTGTCCCTTAAGAATGAATCAAGGAGTTAAACAAGGATGTCCTATGTCTCCTGCATTGTTTAGTCTGCATCTTGAATAAACCATCGAAGAATGACAGGCTTAACAAACAACTTTAAGATAAATGGAAATATTTTAAATATCGTTTTATGTGCATACGACCATGTGAAATTACTGATTCAGAAAAAAATTACTGATAACTGTCTACAAATTAAACTAAATATTTCCGTAATATAATTTGAAAAGATCCTAAAGAAAAATGAAAGTGAATGTCTCGTTTTATGAAGAACTAAGTTAGTTGCTAAATTGTTATTCATTTTCAAACAATAGGACACGTAAATTATTTTAATTAATTAGGTTATACCGTGTTTTATAGGCATAAAAGTAACATAAACATAAAAATAGACAAATTACATACAATTCGGTGAATAGATCAAACATTTAAATGGAAAGATTTAGAAAGTTAAGACTAACATTTATAAATTGATGCCTCTGACTATTTTAATGTATGGTTATGGAAATTAGGCGTTGAACCAAACAGAAAAAAGAAGATTTGAGGCGGCAGAGAGACATTCTGACGCATCGTGGCGGGAGTTACTCTTATGGACAAACTAAAAAGTGAACAGATTAAATATATTTAACATTTTAGATAAAAGAAATATATTACAGACATATTGAAGACAAAGGAATTGCCTTTTAATAGACTAGCATCTGTTTTATTAAACTATAATACGAAATAACTTGGGAACAAAGGAAGCCCAATAGCCAGACCAATCAGTTCTCTTGACTTGAAACAGGTCTAATGGTCCATTATACAGAATGAGAAGAATAAATGTATATTTTAGTATGTGAAATTTGGCAATTAAGGTTAAAGATCAAAAGAATCTACGTTCTCCGAAATGGAAGATTTACAATAAAATTAAGGCTGGAAAAAGTAAAAGTAAAGAAATTAGAAGGTTCGTTAAAAAGAACAAAGTGTTTTAGAAGAAACTCAAAAGAAACAATTATTAAGGTAAGGAAATGTCTGCCCCATAAGAGAAGAAAGACTACCAATTAATATCATGAAGCGGATTCCAAATTAGAAGTTAGAACCTGAAATAATTATACACTATTTATATGGTGCAGCAATCCCTTTACCTCTTGCTTATATTTCTGCGCTCACACTGCTCCATCTATTCCTAATAAATGGAAAAACATTTCCGATATTCGAAAAAATGGCTAAGAATATTGGAAGATATTATATTTCTGATTTCCTTAACCTCGCCCCACTCCAATAGTATTCCTAGTTCTATAAATGTTGTATTTATAGCCTATAAGTACTAAAGGCAGAGTCTTTTGTTTTGCTTGTTGTTATTATTGTGTGTTCCACACTACAAGTATGTGTATTTGGGACACTTGGCGGCGTATCCTAAGTCAGATGAAATCCTATTTTGCGATTTTGCCACTATATAAATATGGAGAGATCACTTCATCTCCCAAATATGACATAGTATGACTATATCTAGACTTGTGGACGTAAAAATAAGAATTTTGATATCGGGACCTTCCCCTTCAAGGTATGGAATTCTTTTACGAAGAAATAAACATGTTTCGGGATCAGCAGCTTTACTTTAATTCCAAACGAAGCCATCCTAAGTACTTTTATGTCCGAATATTGTATTAGAGGCTAGCATAGTGACTACTACACCATGGGTGATAGACAATTCAAGATATAGGTAAATTTTATTTTGTCATTCAAAGAGCTTAAGCATACAAGGGACCAACGGTTTTACTTCCCTTCCGACGGAAATCATGCTAAGGTTTCTTAAAAGAAATTCAGAATCCTTGAATTTGGCACCTACCTACCTATCTAATCTACCTACCGACCGACCGACCTTATCACTTCGCGTACTATATATATTCCACACATTCCAGGTGGCCCAACTGCCTCTTATTTGATATTCGCAGATATTCTTACGCATGTTAAAAGAGAACTCAGCAGGACGTTTCAAGTTAAACAGGTCAATACAGGATCAGTGAAAAAACGCGTTGTGTTCGGTTCATGTTTGTCAAGTGTTGCTGCTACCAAAATTTACCTTTTAGAACTAGGCAAGCTACCTTCATTATACTTTCCCCCCTGGTTACAGAATGGACTCTCTCCTTTACGCGATAACTCAGTCAAGGTAGAAGCTCTGTACGACTTTCGCAGAAATAGGTAATCAATGTCACGGGCTGCCACATATACTTTGATGTCCAACGGACTTTACTGCTTTTATGTACGGAAAATAAATACAAATTACTAGGCTGTCCTTATATATACATATACATATATATATATATATAATTTATACATTTTATTCTGATTATACCAAAGTTGTATTTTATATAAATTGACGTATAAATTAACAACACTAGGTTTATGAATAATAACCGGTAATAATGTACCCTGAAACAATTATGGTGAAAGTAAATTATCAAGTCGCTATAACACATAAATATAATCAGTGTCTATAACTTCATAAAAATTATCCATAGGATACAACCGCAGTAGTGATGCTACCTCCAAGTGTTAATGAATTTCAAATTACGTAAATTATCATAATATTATGGATTAACAAACTTTTTTAATACTTTGTTTGGTTACACCAATCCATAATCCTCATATACCAACTAATGCTCGACCTTTGCTATATTTTATAAACAAGACTTTGAATGAACTCGCTTGGAACATGCATCAAACAATGCCATCCACTCTAGTCAGCAAATTTAGCTTCATAAATTCCCCTTCGAAGAAATTTGCCTGCACGTATTTTAGATTACACGCTCCACTCGTTCGTTTTGGTAGCTGCATATACAGCAAAACTCATGTTGATCCGTCTTGGTTTGCCGTCTCAAGTTTGAACATTGCACGACACTATTACATATAATTTATACCGGGTCTTCAGATTTATTCGGACTTCAGCGTCAGTGGGTTTAGATGCATGTTGTCATCCACCTCTTCTACTCATCGTTCGCTAGTCTTCTGCAAGAGGCAATGCGAGATAAACCTGCCACCTAGTATTGACGTCATGCCCGGACAAACGACTGCCGACAAAGGCCGAATCAATTTGAAGGCCCCATGTATCTTTTGTTTCACCGTGTGTTTTCTGTTTCACCAACAGCTGTCTCTACCCTTACAGCTTCCTGATCTTAAGGTTATACAGCACTAACGTTTGGCCGATCAATGTGAAAAATTAAAAAGGTGTGTTTCATAATAATATGAAGTCTAAAATTTAATAAAATATATCTTTTTTCCCACTTCTCGCAGTTAACTTCCATCAACTTGTAGGTAGGCATATATTTATTAATTGGCACTCCCCACATAAACCTTATTTTCTCGCAAAATTTTTTCCAGCAGTTTTCCGTACTCACAATTCTCCACACGTTGCAATTGTTTACTAACATGTTTCAAGATTTTTATATTGCCCCTTAAAGGTACTTTAAAGAAAATGAGTTATGCTGTTTTCAAAATAGCAATATTTTTAAAGTTAAATTATTAAATTTTGAAAAATGACTTTAGGAGAGTACGTAAAGTATTAGTTACCTTCTTTAGCAAGTATGTACAATGTACACAGTAAGGTAGAGAAGGTATTATTATTCCACTAAAAATTTGATAAAGTCATTTCTACGAAAATATATATTTTGAGACGCTTCTGAATCCAAAAAAGAAGCATTTTAGTGTAAGTGTCCATCTGTGTGTTTGTGTCGTGTGTGTCTGTGAACACCATAACTCATAAAAAATATTACCTTGAATACAAAATTTAGAACTGCTATCTAAGTTTAGTATCTACCATGGATGCGACACGAAGATTTTTACATGTATTTGCTTCATGCTCTTCATTAAAATACCGCGTATAAACGACATTTACACTGCAAATTAAATGTACATATATCTTGAATTTCCTAAGAACAGCCTCTAAAGCCCTCTTTATTCTGAATGCCTTTTGCATAACTGCTAAACTGTAAGCGGTAGACAAAAGTTATTAACAGAATTGTAGATCTCGTCAAAACACAACTTATATCCTTTACATTTTTTGGAGCTAACCTTTTCCGAGATATTCCTTGTTTTTGGTGTCAGTTTCAAAATACTTATACTTTTCTCAAACAGGTACTCCTCCGTGTTTCATTTGTTCTACGCCTCCTGCCATGCAAACAGGTGAAATTCACTGATGAAGCTTTTAAAACAATTAATTATAGCTCTAGCGTAATGTATTCCCTTACTTCCCTTCTATAGGTACTTATAAGGAGCTAAGCAATAAGATCATTCTGCTAATGGTTGTCCTCCGTGATCATGCTGGCTTCTGGTTCCGAAGGTCGCAGGTTCAAACCCAGCTGAGGGGATGTGTTTTTTCGAGAGTGAAAATCTTTAGCATGGTTTCCTTTGGAAGGGAAGTAAAGTTGTTGGTCCGGTATCGTAGATTTGTGAAACGTAAAAGAACTTAAAGTCTGATAAAGAGGCCTCTGGGAAAAATTAAGCGGTATTTCACGCCCAATATAGAATGGAACGTTGAGATCCTTAGAGAACCGTATATAATAATGCTCAATTTAATTTAATTCTTCTTCTGCTTATCTCGATAAGCAGGCAGTAGAAAGTAGAATAGGCAATCTTTTGTAAATAGTCTAGACTGCAAGAGCCCTAGTGACAAAGAAGAAGACTTACATTTTGGTATTGAACATCACAATCTTAAAAATTCCTAATTTCCCCAATTTTCAGCTTTCGCTATTACATGAAAACAATAATTTATTATATTATTTATAACGGTTGCACACTAAAATGAAAGGCATATTTGAGAATTTTAATTTGTTTTTGTTTTTTACTGTGCAAGTAGTCTCTTCTCACCTCTCTCGTGTGGTTTTGCTGTGTGGTGATTATACAGCAACTAGGCCAACCCGGAGAAAACTGGTCTAGACGCCGCTTTGTTTACAACAAAACCTACACACTGGAATCCAACCTGGGCAGCTTTGGTGAAAGGTTTTTGGCGAGCGGTTTAAACAAAGTCATGGCGTCGCCTCTTGCATGCACAATAAAGATAGTCATTTCATTGTTAGGGCGACAGAAGTGAAGCTGCAACATGCGGATTTGCTAAGAAGAGTATGCATGGACCACACAACTCATTGCAGGTTATTACTTCACTACGATGTATTGGGCTCATAAAAACCTGATGTGCAGAACGAAACCTCTCTTTCCAATAAAGCAATTTTCGGCATCAAATTTCCATTTAATTGGCAGTTGCGCGTAGGTATATAAAATCAATAAAAGCGTTAAAACGGCCTAAAGATGATCTGCTTAATTATATTTGTTTGAAAACAAAGGATTGTGCGAAAATATATCACATATGTTAGATTTCTACACTCTCTGATGCTTACCTCATAGGCAGAGGAATATTGCGCTCCTTCAAAAAAAAAAAAAAAAATTAATGTGTACCATTTACATGAATTTCTCTATATTTCTGTAACAAATTATTGTTAAAATGTTTATGCTTCTATCTACTTCATGCTAATTCAGAAAAATTAGTAGAAATAGTCATATTCCTTGCTTCTTTGTTAAGTTTAAACGAAATAGGGGAGTAGCATAGGTTAAAGTGATAGTCAAAAGCGGTTGCTGTGATACTGAACATTCTTTGTTTGTATGGGCAGGAGTTGACAAATTCCTGCATGAGAGTTTTTCAAAGCTGAAACCAATAACAAGGAATATCTCAAAAACAATCAACTCCCCAAAAAAACTGTATATGACATAAATTGTGTGTTTTATCGTTATCTATCTTTCTGTGTAGTAAGATTTTTTCTATTTCTTACGGTTTGCCAGTTATACAAAATTCCGTAAAATTCTCCAGAATAAAGAAGTCTGTAGAGGCTATTCCCAGAAAATTCAAGGTATACATTTTATTTGGAAAGTAAACATCTTAAATATACGGGATTCTAATCAAATTTTTTAAGAAAATCAACATTTTCGAAAATTTTTCATGTAAAGGATAATTTGGGGTGACGGATTTTATTGAAAAATACCAAGTTTGGTTTTTAAGGTCTTTTCATTTTTGTGCTATGCTGCCCAATGACACACACACAGACACACACACAAACAGCAGACAGACAAACAGACGCACACGGACATTTTTCTAAAAATGCTTTTTTTTATTCAGGGGGTCTCAAAATATATATTTCTGGTGAAATCTCGGTATCGAATTTTTGAGTGCAATACAATAACTTCTCTATATACTATGTACATAGTACGTATAGAGAAAGTAATAAATTAGCGAAAATCAACAATTTGAAAATGGCTAAAAAAAATAATACTTAGAAAATGAACTTCGTGCATGTGTGTATGTGTGTTTCTGTGAATAACTAGACAAAAAAAAAAAACGAAAATCGGATAAATACCAAAATGGTAATTTAATATATGGTATTATAATCAAAATCGTCAATCACTTTTAAGAATATCAAATAATTGAAAAACGTCATATAAAGTTAATTTTATGGCGTTAGATTTTCTTTAGAAGATTATGAACTTAAGTACAAAGTTGGGTAATTATGCAATTTTCGTTTCTGAACTAAACTGTACAGACGCGCGCGTGCGCGCAGACAAACAAGTATGAAAATATCACTTTCTCTGTACATAGCGGATAGAAAGGGTATTTATTGTATTCCACCCAAAAATTCGATACCGAAAAAAACATTTTAGGAAAAGACCCATGTATGTATTTGTGGACAGCTTAGCTCAAAAACGAAAGGGCTGTAGAATACAAAATTGGTATTTAGTTTTAGTACCTTCCAAGGATGCAATACGAAGATTTTCAAGAAAATACCCCCACACAAACTACCGTTTTTATGAAAAAAATTTCGAAAGTTTTGATTTTCACAAAAATGAAACTGTGGAACTGGTAAACTGTAAGAGATAGACAAAACACTTACTGCACAAAAAATGTACTTCACACAATTTATGCCTTTTTGATTTTTGCTGTGTAGGTAACCGTTTCGAAGATATTCCTTGTTATTGGTTTCAATTGTAAAGTACTTAAACTTTTCCCAGACAGGAAGTGTCCCTTTTTCTTTTGTTCTATTCCTGGCCTAGCAAAGAAACTATTTGCAATAACAATCCTATAACGACGGTTTTGAAAACGTTTGACTATCGCTTTAGTCTAATGCATTCCCTTATTTCCTTTCTTCTTATAAAGAGCTAAGTAATAGGAACATTCTGTTAATGTTTAATACAAGTAGCATTGTGTAGAAAGAAGTTTATTTATAGAGCAGCTAGAGAAAGTCATTTGAGTATAACAAATCAGATTTTTTTCCAAAAATCCTTATTTTTGGATTTAAATGATCTTAATACTTGTTTCAGTTAAATCTAAACACCAATTTTTTGGGTGGAATTCAATATTTTCACTACTTACAAAAATAAATAAATAACATCCGAAAATAGTTCATTCGGGTTTTTAGTTTCTAACACCGGGATGTATATATTCAAATATTTTATGTTTGTTTAATAATCTGCAACTACCACATAATTCTGTAGATTAATTTTACAAACATTTGCATTATTAATCAAAGTTAAAACAGAAATTTACAGTTCCTTACATAAAGGCATCCGATATTTGATAAATACTGGTTTCCAGGACAAAAACCAATAGAAGTTCCTTTATTCAATAAATATATATATATATATACATATATATACACACACATATGGATGTTAGGGTATAGATACACATACATTGATAAAGTAATTTAATGTGTATCAAATTTTGGTGTTATTTTTCTCTTCTTCTAACAGTTTTGCCACAAATAAATAACATAATTTACTCGATGTGTTTTGCATACTGTTAATTATCCGACGAAATGAACAACGCCTGTTAATACAGACAACCCGTTTTAGCTTCACGTTTTCACTTCATTACGTGCGTAATGTGGGTCATTCGCCTTGCAGAAAACTTTCAAACGCAGTTCGATATAACATTCGTTATAGCGAGGCCCACCCATTCAACGTTACGCTTTCCGACCCGCAATCTCAGGGAAAATAAACACTTATATTTTGTGCGTACCAGGTCTACTTGGATATACTTAACCAACTTGAAAGCATATTACTCTTAATAATAAACTGTCGTAAATTAAGGAAACATTGATGTAAATTTGTTCATTATTTTGCTCTTATTTAGCAATACAAGTATCCACATTTATAACCTAACAGTCTGTGTGTATATAACTTCTGCATTATGCAATAAATGTTTGATACATTTACGTACTTTGGTGTGTATGTAGTATTAACCGAGACTAAGCTTGCAGAGTTCCCCTGTCTCTGCGGACCTCTATGCTCTACTTACACTGCGGAGTAGACAAAATGTTACTAAAATTTGGCTGGCGGATTGTAAATTTTCCGCAAGTTACCTCTTGAAGCGGACCACCCTTTTCGTTTTAAACTACACTGAAGGCGCACGTAACCACGGCTGATAGTACTGATATCTGTCATGTAAGCTTACAATTTAGTGAGCTTTCCAAGCCTGGTATTCCAACATGAGAGAAAATGCCTGAGTGCGCCGTTGGGTGATGTTCCTTCCCTAAATCCATTTTTGACAGTGACAACAAGCAACTGCAGCAGGCTGATAGCAGCGGTTCACAGGATATATACTCCTTAACGTTTCAGATCACCTACATGTTGAATGTAACACGTCCAGTCAACAGAGAATAAACAAAGAGGACGCAGAAATGGCCCCAGACAATTTTAAGCTCATGTATTGATTAATGCACACTACAGGACACTGTCTCTCCAAAGTATCTGGGGGCCGTAACACGCACAGCTGCTCCGTGTACATATTTTGTGCATCCCTTCCATGGAAGTAAGCAAGAAAGGTAAGGGGATGCCGAGGACACCAAAACAAAACAAAAATCGCATGTGTTCCATTCACGTGACTTTCTCTACATCTCTGCTTATTCTTCTATTTACTTCATGCTAATCGAGATAAACATTATCAGAAACAGTCTTATTACCTACTTCCTTGCAAGCAGAAAGGGAATAAGGAATACACGAGGCGAAAGTGACAGTCAAATGTTTTTTAAATGTGGTTGCTATGGGATTGAAATCCGTTTCTTTGCGTGGCCAGGAGTTGACAAGTTCCCGTATGAGAAAAGTTTTAAATATTTTAAAACTGAAACTAATAACAAGGAATATCTTGGAAACGGTCAAATCCGCAAAAATGTGTATTTGAATAAATTATATGCTTTAAAAGATCTACATATTTTGTACAGTAAGTTTTTTTTTTGTATATCTTACAGTTTACCAGTATTTAATGGCTATTCCCAGAAAATTCATATAAATATCGTAAACGTAAGTGATTTTAATCAAAATCGTTTGAGCCATTTTTGAAAAAAACACTATTTGCGATTTTTTTTCCAAGTGAGGGGTGTTTGGACGTTTTTCTTTGAAATCTCGTGTCGCATTCTTGGACGATACTGAACTTAACCATCCAATTTGGTATGTAACGGGATTCTCGTTTTTGAGCTATGCTACTCAAATACACACACTCACAATCAGAAGACGCACTCCTAGAAATTCTGCTATTTTTTTTTTTTTAATTCAGGGTCCCATAACATGAAATCACGGTAACAAATGTTTGGGTAGAATACAATACCTTCTCGATATGCTATGTACATAGTACATGTAGAGAAAGTAATAAGTACGGACTGCTTCTGTCTGCTTTGCTATAAAGGCCAGCGTTAAGGCTTGGCATTTTATAGACTACGTGTTCAGTTCCGGGATAAGAGTTTCATCCATTTTCGGCTAAATAAGCTTCCTTCGCGCCTTTTGGAAGTATAAAGTCGCTCATTATACATGCTTTTGTTATATAAACAATTTGACATACTAATGGTCTGCTTAGTAATAATAACAACAGAAAAATAAGAATTTTATATAAAAAATACAGTCTGACTTTTATTAAAGTTATTTTGGTTGATGGTGGGCGTTACAGTTATAATATTAAGCTTGTTTGTAAACTTCTACAAAAGTTTCAAGAGGAATACAGATCCCATTTGTAGCATAGCAGTTATTGCGGTTTGAGTTTCAATTGTCAATTTCAACCATTTTATAAGAGTATTCCTATATAATATTTATAGCTGTTATCTTTGTATTTATGTTGGTTTGATTTAGCCCTTATTCCTTTTTATTGTTTTCATTTTCACTTGAAATCCTTTATCACAACTGATTATAATATTTTCTCTTTACATTTTGTGGGTGGACTTAACAGAGTTTATATGTCCTACTTTGTCACATTTGCCAGTCATTTTTCGGAAAATTGAAAGAAATATTTGGTGTGTAGACAAGGGTGAAAGCTAAAAATGAGATGGATTACATTCGCTTGTGTTTGCTTCAGGCGACCACAAGAGCTTTATTGGCAAAGCTTCGGCATGAGAAGCTGAAGATCAGCTGTGGTTTGAATGCTGGCACTGATCTCAAATGTTTAATAATAATAATAATAATAATAAAAATAATAATAAAGGCACAGTCTCAACTGGTAAATTTAGGCTATTGTGCGCCACATTAGTAGAATGCGGCCCATGGTTACCTCCCTTCTGTACTATTTTGTAGAGTATGGACTTTCAATACTGTCCATGTATATTGCTTAACAACACAAAGTGACCGTAATGTTAGTGCTTCTTTGAAGTAACGGTTGCTCTTGGCTCATGGAATTCGGATTCCAAATTGAGTTCATTGTTGCAGGAAAACATTTTATTGTGTTTAATTACGTTTATTTCAAATTCTCCTAAGAGAAGAAAGAATTAAAGGATAGATTATTTCTGGTTGAACGAAGCGGTAAAATGTGTTATTTCATTAATCTAATTGAGAACAAACACGTGAGAGCGAAATTTGGTGATGTTGCTTCTAAACTTTTATTGCACAAGAAATACACTGAGGTGGTTTAGAGATCTAGTAATTATGGTTTTATAGATGCACCTCTTTCCTTGTATATGGATTTAGTTCTACATAGGAAACACTCGAATGTGCTCCGCAGGGGGAGGTTCCGACCTCTTCAGTTGCTCCGGTGCGAACGCTGCGGACCCCGAGAAGCCGTGGAACTTCTAACATTACTAGAAGTGGCCGGGCTGAACATCTGAGCCCCTCGCAAAAGGGGATTGGGTTGGTCTCAACGTAGCTGTGGTCCCAATACCCACGGCAGATTGGGTACGTCTATGCAATGCTACTTGGGCGGAGTTGTGAGGCACCTCAAGTCTGCGGCATTAACTTGGAGAGCTAGTAGAATGGCATCCTAGATGGTATCACCCCCGCCGAAGTTTTTCCGTAGTTTTCCCTGCGTATCCACTTCCGTCCTTGTGTGTTCACATGGCGGAGAGGGGGGCTTTTTAGTAATCTGGTATTGCCCTAATGGAGGTATGTCCTCCCTGGTACACAGGGAGAATAACCTGAAAGCAAGTCTCTCTACCTTCTAATGTATTCATTCCCAGAACTCGACATCACAACAGCTCTTGCTTTCTTCCCAGATTCTTCCCAAATGAAGAAGCTTGTTTCACAATATTTGACAAATATACGATTAGTCAACTGAAGCTTCCTTATTTTAAAACCATAAACAATATATTTATTTGTAATTGTATGGCTGACTATAACCACCTTGAAGCAAAATATTGCTTTTACATACGTTACTATATGCTTCATATTAATACTCGTAGAAGGGTAAAATCTGACGTTAGAACATTTTAGGTTTGAACTGCTGCGCATCTTTAGAGAGCAATATCAAACGCAGCGACCCTTGCAATTGAGATAGCTCACTCAGATGGACACAGAAAAAAAAATGTCCATTGTAAAAGCCCGACACTCTAGGAGCTGAAATATGAAAGGGAAATGAAATAAAAGGAAATGAGAGAAAAGAGAATCGTCATCATATACACCATCCCGGCTTTGCGCGATAAACCCCATAGAATGATTGATCATCAGGAATCGAATCTGAGACCTCCCGAATGCGAGCCTCACACCTTACCGCAGAGCCATCTATCTCAGTATTGTATCAGAATATGAGCGGTTAGGCGGGTATTATAACTAGAGCTCGGTCTGCGGTCACGAAATTCCGGATTGAGATTTGGTGCACACAGAGTATAACTATGACTTGATGAAGTACGGATGGTTTCTGCAGCCCGTTTTGAAACGTGTTGCACTGTGCCTGACCTCGTTCAGTTCCTGCTAGTTTTTATCACCTTCCTTCGTTTTTATTATATTTATCCCTGCGTTTCTGTTGTTTTGCCATTCGTTTCCTCTTTACTTTCTCTATACGCATTATGTACATAGTGTTTAGATAAGGTATTGCACTCCACCCAAAAATTCGATACCGAGATTTCCCCAGAAATATATGTTTTAGGGTCCCCTTTATCTAAAAAAAGTATTTTCGGAAAAAGTTCCTGTTTATGTGTGTGTGTGTGTGTGTCCGTGTGTCAATGTGTCCGTGTGTCTGTGAACACGATAACTCAAAAACGAAAAGTCGGTAAAATACCAAACTTGGTATTTAAGTTTAGTATCCTCCAGGGATGCGACAAGAAGATTTTGAGAAAAATCCCCCCACCCCAAACTACCCTTTACATAGAACTTTTTTCGAAAATGTTTATTTTCTCAAAAATGGCTTTAACGATTTTGATTAAAATATAGTATATTAAAGACATTTGATTGACAAATAAAATGTTTATCTTGAATTTTCTGTGAATAGCCTCTGAAGAGTAGTTTATTCTGGACGAATTTTACGGAATTTTGAATAACTGCTAAACCGTAAGAGATAGACAAAAACTTACTACACAAAAAATGTAGAGCACATTAAAACACACGATTTATGCTATATATACATTTTTTTCGTGGAGTTAATCGTTTTTGAGACATTCCTTGGTTTTTGTTTCTGCTATGAAAAAAACGTATACTTTTCTCATACAGGAATTTGTCAGCTACTGTCCATACAAACAAAGGAACTTCAGTGGCATAGCAACCAGATTTTGACTATCACTTTAAGCTTTGTACTCCCTTGTTTCGCGACTACTTAAAAAGGAAGCAAGTAATAAGACTATTTCTGCTAATTTTTTCTGATTAGGATGAAGCAAATAGTAGTATAAGCATTTTAAGAATAATTTGTAGCAGCGATGTAGAGAAAGTCATGTGAATGAAACACATCAGATTTTTACATACAGATACACGACATATACACATTTACAGACACCCATGGCCAGATTGGAACCCGCGATCCCCAAAGCTAGGCACTTTAGGGAGCGCGGTCATGGGAACCGGCAATTAGTAGATACACCAGTGAACACTGAAAGAAAGAGCAGAATGAACATTTCGAAAATACGAAAGGGTAGGCATTAGACACTGAACTTCTGGATGATTGAAACATATTTCGAGTGACAGGAGGAGAGAATTTTCTTTTGATAAAGTGAAAATGTATTTTGTAATTCATTGCAATGAATTCTGAGTGAGATTCGTTGATTTAAGCGCATTGTCTTTTCAAAGTTCTGCACATTATTATCCTGAAGATTTTGTATCAGACTTTATATTTTACTTGTAAAAGTACAAAACGTTTTGTTTTCTAATCATATTATGAAATAATTGCTTTTTTTTGTGTTACTTTATGAATTAGAACGATGTATATAATGTCAATAAACGTAATGAGCAACTTTTGGAACAGATTATACTTCAACGTATGCCTGTTTACGCTACAACCCCTTTCCCAGTCTTTATACCATTGACTGCTCTGTGTGTTTGTAACTGTGTTCGCTTTGGTACCCAAAACCGAGCTCTAATTATAACTGCATAGTGGGAGTTTGAGCTGCAGCACCCAGTGCGCTACTAGACTTGTGGTGGCCACAGAGTGAAAGAAAATCTCTTTGTATATTGTTTCGGTTTTGTGCAATGTTGTATGGATTTGACGTCTTCCTTACGATATTTTACTAGAATCAATTAAATTTGCTTAAGCACATAACTTTGTAAATTTGTGCGCAATATATATGTATGTATGAAATGCCTGACTGAATCTTGTAAATATACACGACGAGATGAGTATACCTTAATATTGCAAGATTATTCTCAATTTATATCGCAATATAAAAAAATCTGATGTGTTAATTTCCCATGACTTTCTCTATACCTCTGCAACAAATTATTGTTAAAAAGCTTATGCTTCTATGTACTTCATACTAATCGAGAAAAAAAAAAAGCAGAAATAGTCCTATTACTTGCTTCCTTGTAATTAGAAGTGAAATAAGCGAGTACTATTGGTTAAAGTGATAGTCAAAGGTTGGGTGCTATGTGACTGAAGTATTTTTTTTTAAAGCTGAAACCAAAAACAAGAGGTATCTCAAAAACGATCAACTCCACGAGAAAATTATATATAAATAAAGTGTGTCTTTTAAGATGCTCTACATTTTTTGTGCTGTAAGTTTTTGTCCATCTCTTACGGCTCAGTAGTTAGGCAAAATTTCGTAAAATTCATCCAGAATAAAGTAGTCTTCAGAGGCTATTCCCAGAAAATTCAAGATATGCATTTTATTGGTCAGGTAAATATCTTTAATGTACGTATTTTAATCAAAAACGTTAGAGCCATTTTTGAGAAAATCAAAATTTTCGAAAAAAGTTCCATGTAAAGGGTAGTTTCGGGTGGGGGGATTTTTCTCAAAATCTTCGTGTCGCATCCCTGGAAGATACTTAACTTAAATACCAACTTTGGTATTTTACTGACTTTTCGTTTTTGAGCTATCGTTCTCACAGACACACGGACACACAAACACACACACGATCCTCTTTGTGAAAATGCTTTTTTTGGATACAGGGGACCCTCAAACATATATTTCCGGTGAAATCTCGGAATCGAATTTTTGGGTGGAGTGCAATACCTTCTCTACACACTATGCACATAGTACGTATAGAGAAAGTAATTGTTCCATTTATATAAATTATCTTGAATTAAAGGCGGCTCCGTGGCCGAGTGGTTAGACTGCTTGCTTCCCGCCTAGGGACCCGAGTTTAATCTCAAGTACACGCAGTTTGATCTCAAGTGGATTTGTGGTGGACGAAGCGGCGTCTGAAAGGGTTTTCTCCAGACCCTCCGGTTTCCCTCGTCACTTATTCCACACATTGCTCAATCATCACCTTTCCTATTTTCCATTTCGCTTGCGTTTCCTTACGTTCATGCCCGGCTACGGGCTGACCATTCGTTCCAGATTCTCCATTCTGTGGTTATGTGCCGTAGACTCCCCGACAGGTTTCTGTCCGCTTGTAAGTCCTAGAGGGGCGGGGGGTAAGCTGACTACGAAATCTTGAAGTAAACAAAAGGATAATCTTTTGCAAGAATAGTTTTACAAGCTACACAAAGGAATCTGATGTGCTCGACTCAAGAAACCTATTCTGCAAACAAGCTATACATACAAAAAGCATTCTTCTGTCTACTTCATGCGAATCAGCACAACAGTCTTCTTGCTTAGTTTCTTATCAACATAGGGAAATACACTAGGCCAAATCTTTTAAAACGTCGATGTGCGGCGAATTTGAAATTATGTTCGCTTTGCATGGCCAAGAGTAAAACACAAGAAAAACAAATGACAGTTTTCCGTTTGTCATAAGTATTAATATTTTAAAAGTAATACCAGTAACAAGGAATACTTCGAAAACGGTTAAGTACACAAAAAAACCATGTATCCGTCATAATTGTTCTTTGTCGTTTATGTACATTATTTGTGTAGTAAGATTTTGTCTATTTCTTACGATTTTTCAGTTATAGAAGATTCGTTCAGAATGAAGAGTGCTTCAGAGCCTATTCCCATAAAATTAAAGATATACTTACATTTTGTATGCTGCATATCGTATGTTTAATATGTGGCATTCAAAATCTTTACCGTCATTTTGAGAAAATCGAAAATTTGCAAAAAAAAAAAAAAAAAAAAAAAAAGTAAAGAGCATTTTGGGTTAGCATACTTCGAAGGCACCCGAAGTAAATACCAAGTATAGTACTAACTGATTTTTCGTTTTTGAGCTATGATGCTCAAAGTACACATGCACATATTTATAGATCTTTTTCTAATTCTTTTTTCTTTTCTTTCTTTTTCTGGATTCAGCTGTACTCGAACATGTACATCTGGTGAAACATGGAAATGCAATTTTTAGGTGTAATTCAATACCTACTCTATTATGTGCATTGTGCACACGTGATAAAAGAAGTATTAAGCAATAAACAGTATAAAGCCTTTGAATTAAACAAGTGAAGAGCCTAAACAAAAGTTGTGCTATTGTTGAAATGAAAAATCTTGTGTATTCCATTTACATGGGTTTCTCTACATCTTTGTAACAAAGTATTGTTAAAAAGATTTTTCTTCTATCTACTTCATACTAATCGAGGTTAACATTAGCAGAAATTGTTTGCTTTCTTATAAGCAGGAATCTTGTTGGAAATTGCTTACCAGGTGGTTGGAATCCGCTTCTTTGCATGGCTAGGAGTTTACAAATTTGTTATCAGAAACGTCAATGTTTTAAAACTGAAATCAATAGCAAGGAATGTCTTAGAAATGGTTGACTCCACAAAAAATTGTATATCAAATAAATTGCGAGTTTTAACAAGATCTACATTTTCTATGTAGTGAGATTTGTCTCTCCTACGGTTTATCAATTTCGCAAAGTTATGCAAAATTCGTCCTGAATAAAGAGGTCTTCAGAGGCTAAAATATACATTATTTTTGTCGTGTAAATATATTTAATATACGGTATTTTACAAAAATCGTTAAAGCTATTTTTGAGAAAATAAAAATTTTCGAAATGTTTTCCTTGTAAAGGATAGTCTCTTGTCGCATTTTTGGAAGATACTAAAATTAAATATTAAATTCGGTATTTTACCGACTTTTCGTTTTTTAAGTTATCGTACTCATATACACATCGACTTTTTTATAAAACTGTTTTTTATACAAGGGACTTTGAAACGTGCATTTCCGGTGAAATCTCGGTATCAAAATTTTGAGTGGAATATAATACCTTCTCTATACACTATGTACATAGTAGGTGTAAAGAAAATAAACATATATATATATATATATATATATATATATATACCTTTTTTCCTCCTGTGCAACTTAAAATCTTCGTTGGTTGCAGATTTGTTGTGAAATTCTGCAACTGTGTGTTTATTCCTTTGAAATACTCAGTCCCTAGTATAAGCGAACTACAAAGAACCTAGCTAATTGGTGAGCTCGGCAGGTTTGCAAGATAAGAGTTGTGAGCACGGGTTGAGGGTTTTGCTTGCAATTGAGATAGTATCGCAGGGTTGCCTCAAGTACCTGAACAGAAATATTCCAGTGCAAGCAAAGAGCAAGCTTTGTGCTTTTCTTGCAAAAATGTATTTGCACTGCAAACTAGAAAAATCTGATGTGCTATATTCTAATGACCTTCCCTGCTTATGCTGCAACAAATTATTCTCTTTTCATCAATTTCACGCATATCAAGATAATAAATTTGCTCGCCTGGGTAGTGTGGTGGTGGCGTGTCTGCTTCATATTCAACAGCTCGTGAGTTCGAATCTCGCTTAGGGTGAGTTAACCGAATAAGGTTTTTTCGGGGGATTTCCCTTATCCTGAGAAGACGAATGTCTAGTAACTTTAAGCTCCATGGACCCGAGATCATTTAAGCATAATTTCACCAATTTCATTCATCGTCCGATATGACTAACCAGGTTAATGGACATTGAACTACAAAAAAAAAAAAAAAAAAAAAAAAAATAATAATAATATGAGAAAAATGTTATTACATAGTATTTCCTTGTACGACAGGAATAAGGAAATAGAATGAGCTAAAGCGATAGTCAAAGCTTTTAAAAGTCGGTCGCTATGTGATGAATTTGAAACTCTGTTCTCTTTGATCATGAAGAAAATACTGATGTCTTCCATTCAAATGACTTTATCTACGTATGCTGCATTAAACTTTTCTTATAAAACTATTTTTCCATACCAGGTGGCACTAGAGCGTTGTATTTCGCGTGTGTAGACAGCGCTTCGTGCGTATGAAATTGCAGAACTCCAGCGGGTAAATCCAAGCATGCGCCGGTCAGTGGTGTGAGCGTGAGTGACCTTTCTTCTCCTCTCGCATATCAGCGTAATCAGTGGAATCCATGATAATATACCTTACAATAACAGTGTAAACACATTCTATTTTATTTATAGAGCCGTTATTTTTTATAGAATAAACACCTTTTATATTCAGAAGTAGTTAGAAAGTATATTTCACTTATCAGTATCTGCCAAAAACTAGTTTCCTAATTATGTAATATTGCCTTCTTATATACTACTTGAGACTAGACCACTGTAGGGTTAAATCAAAATATTAAGGTGCCGTAATAAAAGCCATGCATGAGACCATGTAATGTAGCACTAATAATAATAATAATAATAATAATAATAATAATAATAATTTAAAACATTAAAGCTGAAACGAAACTATGCAAGCGGGAAGGCAGATAACATTTCACTGTACTATGTCCCCCCATGAATGCATGTTCATTATAATGAATATTTCATGTTTTATTTTTATATTTGAGAACCATTTTATTAATAATAATAATAGTAATAATAAAAATAATACAGTGAAACACTACTTACTCTCATGCATGGGTTTTGTTATAGAGCCTTAATATCATAATTTAACCGTACAGTGAGTGGGTCTATTCTCTAATGTTAAATAAGAACAACGCAAAGCAATTACAAAACTTGTTGTTAGAGGATATTCGTATATGAAATAGACTTTTTAATTGCTAGATAATCTAAAAGGTGACTATTCTCTAAAATAAAGGCTCTGTAACTGATGTGAAAAGCATACTAACTTTCTTCAGGTGTTTACACAGTTCTTGTATACCATCACAGACTCTAGTACAAGCCTGGGAAAATCACTTAATGAGCGCGCTTTTTTCACCGTTTACGCTAATGTGCTAGAGGAGAAGAAAGAAGTTCGCTCTCGCTTACAACGCAACTGACTGACGCCATTGCAGTTCTACAATTTTTATTACGCACGAAAAGCTCTGTACGTGCGAAATACAGCGCTTTTGATATACCATCTGGTATCCTTCACGCGTGTCAACATCAAGATAGGTAGCAATGGTTCAATTACGAGCAAATACACTAAGCAAAACAGACAGCCAAATCATAAAAAGGAAAAGGTCCTTGTGTATGTTTCTGTGTGTATATGTGTGTATCCGTGTTCGTCTTTGTGAACAGCATAACTCATGTACGAAAATTGTGTTAAATACCAAACTTGGTCTTGAGTTCAGCATATTTTAAGGATGCAACACAAAAATGTTTAAGAAAGTTAAGAAACTACCCTTACTTGGTAAATTTTTCGTAAAGTTTGATTAAAATATTATATGTTAAAGACATTTTCACCACAAATGCTATGTTTACCTTGAATTTCTGGAAAAACGTCTCTGGATTCCCTTCCTTCGGGAAGAATTTTGCATAACTAGTAAACTGTTAAAGATCTACACAGAAATGTAGATCTAATTAAAACACGCCATTTATGTCAATAGCAATTTTCTAGAGTTCATATTTCTGAAATAGGGCTTGTTATTGATTTCAAATTTGAAATACTTTAACTGATTTCAATTGGGAAATGATTAATTTATCTTTCTCTTTGTCAAGCAAAGAGAACGGCATTTTAAAAGCATCATAACCACCTACTAAAAGTTTTGACTATCGCTTTAAGTTGTATTTGCTATTTCCCCTGTGCAAGGAAATAATATACAGGTAATAAAACCATTTCTGATTATGGTTATGTGATAAGCATGAAGTACATGATGTAAGAATAGTTTGATGCGGCATAAGTGGAGAAGGTTATTTGAATGGCACATCTGATTATTGCAATCTACTAACTTCATTTTAATATAGATAAACATTTACAGAAATAGCTTAATTATATATTTCGCTATAGATAGAAAAATGTTATGTCCCAAGTTTTAGGAAGTGAACACTATATCCTAACTATTACATTGCATTCTTTTTCATGCAATTGTAAAAAAAAAACAAATGAAAATCGACAGAACTTTAAAATGATGATAGTTTTGAAAAATACGGACCATTAATGACTAATATCTCGCAAAGGACTTATGTCACTAAAAAGGTTTTTTGTGATAAAATATTTTTAAACAAATGTACACATGTTTTGTAGTAAGTTTATGTTTATGGCTTAACGTTATACAAGATCATACGATATTCCTTCGGAATGAATGGGATTAAATGGCTATTCATAGATGACTCAAGATATATATTTTATTTATCGTGTGAGAATCTGTAATATATGGTTTTAAGAAAAGTCGTCAAAGCGATTTTTTTTAGAAAATGAAATATTTCGAAAAAAGATTCCATGCAAGAAATAGACGCGAGGGATTTTTCTGTGTCCACACACATACACACACACACACCCACAAACAGACACATATCCTTTTCCGGATTACGAGGGCCTCACATTGAAATCTCGGTATCGAATTTTCGGGTGGGATTCAAGTGTTTCTGTCTACTATGAATGTGGTAGAGAAAGATATAAACACAATGAGCTACATACCTACAGCATTGGGCCGTTATGTATAGATAATAAGAGTATTAATGAACGGTAGTAAAGTTAACACTACCGTTGATGTGTCGTATCCCCAATAATAATAGCTTCGTACTCGGTTTACTCTCCCCGCATTTAGGACTGACACCCCCATAAGACTTAAAGTGCATGCCTAGGGGTCAGAACCTGTCGGGAAGACAACGGCACGAAACCCCAGATTGGAGATGATAATATAATATAATAATAATAATTAAGAATATTAAAAATAATAAACTATTGTGTATTTTCGCTATTAGTTTTACTTTTATTTAAATAGAATCAGCTTTGATAATCCTTAAAGTTCAGTCATAATACAAGCTTCCGTTACTGGTAGATAATTTACTCTTTTGTGCTTAACGTTCTTAAACCTGGCTGGTCATATCGGACGATGAATGAAATTGGTGAAATGATACTCAAATGATCTCGGGGTCCATGGAGCTTAAAGTACTCGATATTCATCTTTTCAGGATAAGGGAAAGCCCCAAAAAAAGCTTATCCGCGTAACTGACCCTAAGCAAGATTCGAACTCGCGACCTGTTGATGTGAAGCAAACACGCTACCCCACACACTACCCAGGCGGGCAAGAGAAGGCATTTGTATTGCACCCAAAAATTCAGTACCGAGATTTCACCGAAAGTACAAATTTTGAGAACTCCGGAACCCAAAAATAGCATTTTTAGAATAATGTGTGTGTGTTTTCGCTTAAATTCCAAACGTAATGTTCAAGTTCAGTATCTGTGACACAAGGACTTCTCAAGAACGTTCCCCCACCCCAACTGCTCTTTACCTGGATCATTTTTCGAACACTTTTATTTTCTAAAATGGCTCTAACAACTTTATTAAAAAGTCATGTTCTTAAGATATTTTTATGAAAAACGAAATGTATATTTTCACTTTTCTGGGAATAGCCTCTGAAGACCTCTTCATTCATGATGACTTTTGTATAAATAATAAACCATAAGAAATAGATAAAACTTTACTACATGTAAAATTTATTAACACACACAATTTATGTCTTTTACATTTATTTTTGTTGATATTCCGAGTTATTGATTTCGAGATATTCCGAGTTATTGATTTCATTTTTAAGGTACTTAAACTTTTCTCAAACGGGAGATATCGTTATTCTCGTTTCTGTATTGTTTACTCCTTGCAAGCAAAGAGAACCACATTTCAATTTTTCACTTAGGTACCGGATTTTAAAATATCCTATTATGGATTTAGTCCAGTTTATTTAATTATTTCCCTTCTACTTACAAAAAACGCAAACAGTCAGATGAATTCTGGCAAAGTTTATCTTGATTAGCATGACGCAGATAAAATAATATTTTCTAAGGATAATTTGTGGAACAGCTAGAGAATGTCACGTGAATGGAATATATCAGAACTTTTATTTTAAAATAATTTCCAAAGAATATTAAAATGACAGCGGGAACTCGTTTGAGCAACAATAACCGGCTTCTCTTGTGTGCTTTTGAACATTTTCGTACGTTAGGAATGTGGAACGGTCTGACGTATCTGTGGATGGCATGAGCAATGTTGACCATTGTTGTTTAGTATTTAATAATTATTTAACAAATTAATAGTGAAGTACGCTGTTGTAAATGAGTTTTTAAGTATCGTAAAAGAAGATAAATGAGTAGTGCTTAACATGATAGTCAATTGTGTGGAGTTTCTTGCTTGCGAGGAAATAAGACAAAATAAAATGTGTAATTCTTGCGATTTTAAAATGACATCCCGAGTAGCAAGTATATTATCGGGCCTGTATGTCAGCCACGAATCTCGAAGTACAGTCTGACAATTAGTCACTTGTTAAGATACGCATTCAGAAGACTTTCTTTCACAGAAAGAAGATTATAAGTCAGATTTTGAACGTAACCACAAGTTCATCATTTCAGTAGAAATGCTTATGAAAGTGATCTTTGGATTTGTGGAAAGAGGTGTTGGAACCAATAAAGTTTTCTGCCTCTCCGTTTTACTTTCTCTATATAAATGAAATGAAATGACGTTTTATTTATGGATGCCCTATAACTGCTGTGGTTCTCAGCATCCCATTCTATACTGGGCGTGAAAGATCACTTAATTTTGTTCAGAGGCCTCTCTATCAAGCTTGAGGTTCTTTTATATGCGGAACCAACGGGTTTACTTCCCTTCCGAAGGAAGCCATGTTAAGTATTTAAGCCCGAAAAGATCCATCGTTCCCTGTCGGGTTTTTCTCTGCATGTTACGTTGTACTTAGGTACAGAAGTTATTGCACTCCTCCTAAAAATTCGATTCTTAGATTTCACCGAAAATACACATTTTAGGATCCCTGTATACGAAAAATATCTGATGTTTTCCCTTTACGTCATTTTCTCTAGCTGTTCCACATACAAATCATTCTTAAAAGAGTCTATTCTTTATTTTACATCATGCTAATCCAGATAAACATTAGCAGAATCTTATTACTTGCTTCCTTGTAGGTAGAAAAAGGCCAGTGTCTGTTTCTGTGTGTGTGTGGGGGGAGGCAGCATAACTTCAAAGGAAAAGTCCGTTAGTACCAAACTTGGTATTTAAGCTTAGTACTTTCCAAGGATGTGACACGATGATTTTCAGAAACATTCCTCCCACTCCCAACTATATTTTAAATAAAAGAGTTTTCGAAATTTTCGATTTTCTAAAAAAAGGGCTTTAAAGATTTTAATTAAAATGCCATATATTAAAGACGTTTATATGACAAATATAATGTCATTCCTGAGTACCTAGTCCCCTTAATACGTTTGTTTTCTCTTGAATATTGCTTTAGCAGAGTATTCCCTTCGTGCCCTTCTGTTTATAAAGAATTGCGTAGTAAGGCTATTTTTGATAATGTTTGTCTTGATTAACATGACGTAGATAAACGAATATTAATTTGTGAGAGTTTGTTTTTCGGACATATAGCGAAAGCCATGTGATTGGAACACATCAGATACGTTTACATCAGGCCATTGCAAATAGACACATATTTTGTGAAGCTATTCGTAGAGAGGAGTGTGCTCGCTTCTAGTTGTACATCCAGAAAATGAATGGAGTGCATTAAGAGGTGACGTATCTATAGAGTGTGTTATCGATCAACATAGCGGGCGTGGGCACTATAGACTCGCGCTTAAAACGCAGGAGGTGAATAGAAGTTGGCACCTGAAAGACAGGCAGGCACTCTCCCGGAGGAGGAGGTTATCATGCAAATGATATGTCACCGTGCAGTATCGCGCTGTTCTCCCAGGGATGGCCCAGATGCATCTCACACAACTGATCCAAAACTCGGAGCACGTTTTCTTTACCGGGATTATAGGTTTAGGGCCCACAAGCAATTTTTACCACAATTTTCGTTTCTTTCCAAAGCACGAAGCCAACCTGATGCGGAGATATCAACTTAGTGGCAGTTTATAGGTAAAGAGAAAATCCTCGACCAAGTACTAAATAAAGTAGTACGTCATTTCTGGTGCACAATATCAAGGGTTATGTGTCCAGTCTACGCTTGTGCTTTTGTACTATGAAAACATAATGTCTGAACAACATCCTAATTAACCTAAATAAAAATAGAGTAGTGTGATCCTGCTTGCTCACTTACTTCCTCCTCATAGATTAAGGCCTAAGATGCTTCGACCTCAGACTTCACTCCTCCCCTCATGCATGGGTCGTGCAACGTTTCTGTTCCCATTAGGATGATAGTTAGGGACAAGCTTTGGAATTCTATTATCATCCATCTTTAGAACGTGGTTTCTAAAATGCATATTGTTTGCGAAATAGTGTATTTGTAATAGGCACTATTAATTCCATTAACTGCATTTTTTGGCCTTCTCTATAATTCCCCTCCATTCTACGATTATCATACAGAAAATAGTTATTTTGAATAACTAAAAAATATCATTTTATTTAAATCAAAGTGCGCTCGAGTGAGCATATACAATACAAATACAGATTTTTAACAATTTGCTTCTTTTTAAGTTCATGTAGAATGCATGACCGCCCCTGAATAAAAAAAAAAAAAAATTCAAGAAAAGGTCCGCGTGTGCGTGTGGTGTCTGTGTAGGTCTGTGGACAGCTCAAAAACGAAATTGGTATTTAAGTTTGGTATCTTCCAAAGGTACGACACGAAGATTCCCCACACCCAACTACCCTTTTCATGGAAAAAAATAAAAAATTTTGATGTTCCCAAAAGACTAACATTTTCATTAAAATATCTTTTTTTAAGACATTTACATCACAAATAAAATGTATATCTTGAATTTTTTGGTAATAACTTCTAAACCGTAAGAGATAGTCAAAAACTAATTACTCAAAAATGTGAATCACGATAAAGCACACAATTTATGTCATAAACATTTTTTTGTGGACTTGGTCGTTTTCAAGCTATTCTTTGTTATTGATTTTAGCTTTAAAATACTTAAACTTTTTTCATACGGGAAATTGTTAACCCCAGGCCACGCAAAGAAACTGATTTAAATCGTATAGCAACCACATTTTAAAACATTTGATTGTTGGTTTAGCATAGTGCATTCTCTTATTTTCCTTCTAGTTATAAAAGAACCGCTAAAGATTCATTCATTTTTTCAATGCACTAAATCTTCGGTCAATCGAAATTTATAGGCAAATAACGCCAAGAATATGCCGATAATGAAATGAACGAGTCTTCAGTGAGGAAACGGCGCATGATTTAATGAAGGCAAGACGAAGACCGGACCAAAAGCCGTCACTCGCTGTGCAGAAAGTTAACTAAATGATAAAAGAATTTAGGAATACCAGCATATCACTTCGGACTTTTTAAACTACTTTTTGGGTGGAAGAGTTCCCGGCCAAAGAAGATCTTAAAGCGACAGTGACTTCCTGGCGCAGATCTTCTAGCGGCAGAAGAATATAAAATTGTCATTGAGAACTGGTACCCCGTTACGAAAATGCCTTGGGAGCATAGGCGATAACGTTGAGAAGTAAACTAAGAATACTGTTCGTAAATTATCTTTTGTGTTCAAAGATGTTGTTATTATTTAGTTATGACAAATCATTCTTTACTTTCTAGATGGCAATCTGTTCAGTTCAATTTCTTACCAGCATCTATCGTAATACCATGAGCTTTCAGGTCTGTCTCTTGATCTAGATTCGAGAGGGTTCTACTTATACACTGTATTGACAGTTCTCCCATCTGGAAATTCTAGACATATATACCAATCATCTTAAACTCTCTGCTGTTATAACATTTATGATAGTTTTACTTTCTCTACACGTATTATGTACATAGTGTATAGAGAAGGTATCGTATTCCACCCAAAAATTCGACGATTTTTCACCGGAAATACGTTTTAGGGTCTCCTGTATCCATAAAAGGCATTTTTACTTTCTCTATACGTTCTAGTGTATAGAAAACGTATTGTAATGCAACCAAAAATTCGATACCGAAATTTCATCGGAAATGTGTTTTGGCACCCCCTGAATACAAAACAAGCATTTCTAAAAAAAAAGTCCCTTTATACATATGTCTGTCTGTCTGTGTGTGAACGTGTTTGTATCTCTTGTATTTGACATATTTACATACCAAATAAAATGTATAGCTTGAATTATCTGGAAATAGCCTCTAAATACATCTTTTTTCTGCATGATTTTATTCAGTTTTGCATAACTGGTAGATCACGATAAAACATACAATTTATGTCATATACATTTTTTTCGTGGAGTTGGCCGTTTTCGAGATATTCCTTTTATTGATTTCAGTTTTAAAATGCTTATACTTTTCTTATATGGGAACTTGTTAACTCCTGGCCACGCAAAGAAATGGATTTCAATCGCATAGCAACCACATTTTAAAACATTTGACTGTCAATTCAGTCTACTGTATTCACTTATTTCCCTTCTACTTATGAAGGACCTATGTAATAAATCAGTTTTTGCTAATCTTATAGCATTAAATAGAAGAATAAGCTTATTAACGATAATTTTTCACAGAGATGTAGGGAAAGTCATGTGAATGGAGCACATCAATTTTTAGAAAGAGCTCCGTGAGTGTCTTCCTGTATCCGTGAGGCTGTGAACACGATAACTCAAAAAGTCTGTAAAATACCAAACTTGGTATTTAAGTTTAGTGTCTTTCAGGGATGTGACACAAATATTTTGAGAAAAATCCCCCACCCCAAACTACCTTTACATGGAAAAATTTTGAAAATTTTGATTTTCTCAAAAATGACTAACAATTTTGATTAAAATGCCGTATATTAAACATATTTATATGACAGATAAGGTGTATATCTTGAATTTTCTGGGAATGGTCTCTAAATACCTCTTTATTCTGAATAAATTTTGCGCAACTGGTAGATTGTAAGAGATAAACAAAACCTTACTACACAAAAAATGTAGATTACGTTAAAACATACACTTTTTGTCATATAGTTTTTTCGTGGAGCTGACCATTTCTGAGATACTCCTTGTTATTTTTCTCAGATTTAAAACACTTACATTTTTCTCACACGGAAAGCTGTAAACTCCCGGCCCTGCATAGAAACGGATTTCATCGACATGGCAACCAGCTTTTAAAAGATTTGACTATCGTTTTAGCCTAGTGTATTTCCTTATTTTCCTTCTACTTAAAAAGAAGCAAGTAATTAAGAACATTTCTGCTAATGCTCATTTCAATTATCATAAAGTAGAAGAATATTATTTTTAACAATAATCTGTTACATCGATGTGGAGAAAGTCATGTGATTGGAACACATCAGATTTTACTTTTCCTATATGTACATAGTGCACAGATAAGGTATTGTAATACACCCAAAAATTCGATACCACGATTTCATCGGAAATATATTTTGGGTCCTCCTGAATTAAAAAAATCATTTTTGGAAAAAGGTCCGTGTGTGTGTCTATCTGTCTGTCTATTAGTCTGTGTGTGAGTGTGTGTGTCTGTGGACAGCATAGATCAAACACGAAAATACCATTAAATGCCAAACTTGGTATTTAGGTATCTTCCAAGAATGCAACACGAAAATTTTCAAGAAAATCCCCCCAACACAAACTATCCTTATTATGGAAACATTTTCGAAAACTTTAATTTTATTAAAACTGCCTCTAAGAATTTTCATTAAAATCACGTATGTTAAATCTTTTTAGATCCCAAATAAATTGTATATTTTGAATTTTCTGGGAATAACCCCTGATGACATCTTTACTCTGGATGAATTTTGACGAATTTTGTTTAACTGTGAAACCGTAAGAGATAGACAGATGCTTACTAGACACAAAAATGTAGATCTTGTCAAAACACAGTTTATGTCCCTCACGTTTTTGTTGTGGAGATAACCGTTTCCAAGATATTCTTTGTTATTGGTTTCAATTATGAAGTACTACTTTTCTGAGACTGAAAGTGTCCGTTTTTCTTTTGATCTATTCCTGACCAAGCAAAGAAGCAATTTGCAATTCCAATTGTATAACAATAGCTTTTAAAATATTTGACTGTCACTTTAGCCTAGTGCATTCCCTTAGTCTTCTTACTTATAAGGACTAAGTAATGAGAGCATTCTGTTAATGTTTATCGCCATTATCATGGTGTGGAAAGAAAAATCATCTTTTTTAAGAAGTTTGTGGAGCTGTCAGAGAAAGTCATGTGAGTGTAACACATCAGATATTCTCTTCGATAGTTAATTGGTCATATATAGTTCTTAACACCCTTCCTTGAAATATTAGAAGATGTTGCCTTTGCAACTCTTTAGAGAGACACAAAAGAGCTTATTATTAGAGATTTTTGTAAAAATATTGATCTTAAACGATTTTGGCACCATAAAAACGCACTACACTTTTAGTACATATTTGCAATGTTGTATTCTCCTAACAATGTAGTAAATGCAACACATGCTTTAGACGCCATTTTAACGCGTTGTGTTGGTTAAATGATTCTCTAACTTTAAGGTAATTTTACTCAGGTTCACTTCTTTGTTATATCTTCATATTCACAATCCATCTGCTCTCGCAATAATACAACCAGAGGTATAGAGATGTCACAAAGCACTGCAGAATGTGTATTAAAAGTTCTGGTTGAAATATTTATGTTGGGCATAGATTAGTTTTAAACAATTCATTAGCATAATCATGCGCCGGTTTTCAATTTTTTTCCAATTTGTAACATAAAATTATTTTTAAGACTATAGGAAGGTTTCTATCAGACAATTACTTACAAAGTCTGATGTCTTCCATACACGTGACTTTCTCTACATCTCCGCAACAAATTATTGCTAAAAAGCTTATGCTTCCATTTACTTCATGCTAATCGAGAAAATATTAGCAGAAACAGTCTTACTTCTTGCTTTCTTGTAAGTGGAAGCGAAATAAGGGAGTACCATAGGTTAAAGTGATAGTCAAAAGCTGGTTGATAAGTGCCTGAAGTTCCTTTGTTTGTTTGGACAGGAGTTGACAAATTCCTGTATGAGAGAAGTATAAGTTTTTTAAAGCTGAAAACAATAACAAGGAATATCTCAAACAAGCAGCTCCCGGCAAAAAATGTATATTACATAAATTGTGTGTTTTAACGTGCTCTAATTTTTTATGTGGTAGGTTTTTGTCCATCTCTTACGGTTTAGAAGTTATGCAAAATTCCGTAAAATTCATCCAGAATAAATGAGTCTTCAGAGGCTATTCCCAGAAAATCTAAGATATAAATTTTATTTGGTATGTAAATATCTTAAATATAAGAGGTTTTAATCAAAATCGTTACAGCCATTTTTGATAAAATCAAAATTTCCGAAAAAAGTTCCGTGTAAAGGATAGTTAGGGGTGGAGGGATTTTTGAAAATCTTCGTGTGGCATCTTTGGAAGATACTAAACTTAAATACCAAGTTTGGTACTTAACGGCCTTTTCGTTTTTGAGCTATGCTGTCCACACACACACACACACACACACACACACACACTCGCGCACACAGTCACGCCCATACGCACGGATCTTTTTCCAAATTTTTTTTTATTCAGGGGGACCCAAAACATGTATTTCCGGTGAAATCTAGGTATTGAATTTTGGGGTGGAATACAATACCTGCTCTATACACTATATACATAGTACGTGTACAGAAAATAAAAATTATGGAATATATTAAACGAATAAAGTATTTAATATATCCAGAATAAAGATTTGGTATTAATGCACCAAAATCTGACGCCATTCTCTACAAATTATTATTACAGAATACTACCCTTTTATCTATATCGTACTAATTGAGATAAACATGATAGGAATTGGTCTTATTAGTTTGCTGCTTTTAAGTAGAGGGGCCCTAAGGGAAATACACTATCCTAAAGGTTAGACATGCATGACCAAGAACAAAACAAAAAAGGTATAAAACGAAAGTTTCCCGCTTGGAAAGAGTTTATGCAGTTTAAAATTGAAACCAATGAGAAGGAATATCTCAAAAACGGTTTATTATGAAATATAATACAACATATATATATATATATATATATATATATATATATAACATAATTGTTTTTTTAACGAGATACCCATTTTTATAGAAACCTTTTCTCTGTCTCTTACAGTTTTCGTATGCAAAGGTCATCCTGATTGAAGAGGATTTCAGAGACTATTCCTAGTATATTCAAGATATACATTTTATTTGTGATTAAAATATCTTCAACATATGGTCTTTTAATCAAAATCATTAGTGCCATTTTTGACAAAATCAAAATATTCGAAAAATGTTCCATGAAAAAGATAGTTGGAGGTATTGGGATTTTCTGAAAATCTTCTTACCTCATCGTTGAAAAATATACTAAATTTAAATACCAATTTTGCTGACTTTTCATTTTCGAGTTAAAGGGCCAAAAGTGAAATTACATGGTAGCTCTAGAAGGTAATGTATTCTATCCAAAACTTCGATTTCACCGCAAAGTGTTTTCCAAGAATACGACACGAAGTTTGTCAAGAAATTTTCATGGAGAATTTTTTCAAAAATTTCGACTTAAGGATTTTGATTAAAATACTATATATTAGTGATGATTACATAACAAATAACTTGTATAGATCTCTAAGTTTTCTGGGTATACCCTCGCAAGTCATGCTCTGAATGACTTGTATAATGTAGCCGGTTTTAAAACGCAGTAGCCAAATAATTTTAAAAGGATAATTATAGGTATGTAATGTTATTAGAGGAAAAGCACGCGCTGGCAAACGTGCCTCACTTTGGTGTTTCGTGACGCAGGGGATCATGTGTTTGAGTCCCGCCTTGGGCGTGGGTGTTTGTAAGTGCGTTTATGTGTAAATTAGAAACAAAACTCAAAAACGTAATCAAATAGAAAAGCAAGAGAAATGTTGGGAAAATGGAAAAAGTATGAAAGAGGAATACAGAGCCGGAGTCCCAACAAGACTTTGGAATTTTATTTTTTGAAAAAAATAAAAGGTATTACAATCCCAGGCTTGTCCCTTACATGGAACTTTATCGATCATTTTGATCTCCTCAAAAATGGCTCTAACGAATTTGTTTAAAATAACGTTACGTTTAAGATATTTTTATGACAAGCGAAATGTATATCGTGGATTTTCTGGGAATAGCCTCTAAGGACCTCTTCATATGGATGACTTTTGTATAATTGTATAACTGGCAAACCGTGAAAGATATACAAAAACTTACTACACAGAAATGTGGATCTCTTTAAAACACACAATATATGTTATATACATTTTTTGTAGAGTTAGCAATTTTTGAGGTATTCCGCATCATTAGTTTCAATCTTTTTCCTAACAGGAATACACCTTTCTTCTCGTTTCTCGATTGTTTACTCCTGGAAAGCAAAGAGATGGGAATTTCAATTCTTTCACTTAGTGACCAGCTTTTAAAGGACGAGAGTAGCCTGTGCTTTTTCATATTTCCCTTCTTCTTACAATGAAGCTAGTAATAAAACTAGTCTACTTATGTTTATCTTGATTAGCATAAGAGATTGATCTTTGGATAAACGTTTTGTTTGCCTGGTGTGTTTGCAAGGGACCAAGCAATAAGGACAATTTCTACTAATTTATCTCGACTACCATGATGCTTTTTAACCACAATTCGTTACAGAGATGAAGAGAAGTTATGTGATTGTTACACATAAGATTTTTTATAATTATTATCAACTAGCAAGTTCTCCGCATTTTCTCTGTTAAAACATAACTCCTGAATGTTATTTCATTTTCTTTTGTACTTATCCCATAGAAATTGTGCTTACTATAAAGGTTAATTTTGCAAATATATTTGTAAAATCACTCTCTGAGGATGGTAGTCATCCTGGCTGACCGCATTATTTATGTTACCCGCAAACTCGAAGCTATCGGAAGTGAGAAGAAGTAGGGCATAGGAAACAGTTATTATTCAGGAACTGCGGCGGGCGATACTGTGAATTAGCTTGTTACGGCTAGAGAAAGTCATGTGAGTGTAACACATCAGGTTTTTAGAAAAGGATTCCGTCTGCATATATACGTGTGTGTTCATTTGTCTGTGAACACGATAATGCAAAAACTAAAAGTCAGCAAAAACTTCTTATTTAAGTTTAACATCTTCCAAGATTTTACAGAAAATCGTCACTTCAAACAAACCTTTACCTGTAAAACTTTCAACCGTTTTGATTTTATTAAAATGGCTTTATCGATTTTCATTAAATGCAGTATATTAAATACATGTATATGAAAAATAAAATGTATATCTTGAATTTTCTAGTAATAGCTTCTAAAGTCCTCTTCATTCTGAATGACTTCGGCTTAACTGATAAGTCGTAAGCGATAGGAACTTACTACACAAGCGTTAAAACACACTTTTTATGATATATATCTTTATGTGGAGTTAGGTATTTACGAGATATTTCTTATTATTGGTTTCAATTTTAAAATACTTAAATGTTTCTTCTATGGGAAATATTTATTTATTTATTTATTATTCCTGGTTGCAGTTAAGGCCACAAGGCCTCTACCAGGCAATATATTAAATGCAATACAGCAGTAAAATGTAAATGGACGCTCTTTAACTGCTGTGGTTCTCAGCGTCCCGTTCTAAATTGGGTGTGAAAGACCGCTTAATTTTGCTCAGAAGCCTCTCTATCAGGCTTGAGGTTCTTTTACGTGCCGTAAATACAGCAGTGATACAATGAATTAACAACAAAAAAATACAATTTTATACAACTTAAAACAAATTTAAAAAGGTGCAACAGCTATACTGAAATGAATAAACAAGGAAATTGCAAACAAAATTATTTTAAGTGAAATATTCATACAGGTTGAAACGCATCTTAATCATAATTACAATTGAAATGCATATTAATTAACCAGCAAATAAAATATTAACAAAAATAAATGAAAGTAGTGATGTATTAATCATATTAATATAGCGGCAGATTAGCTTTGATTACAAATGTATGTCCTAATTTACTGCTTCAACAGTATAACGTTCCGGCAATCCCTTACGTCTTCAGGGAGAGAATTCCAAAGACGAGCTAAATCTATTGTAAATGTTGATGAATAGAAGGTTGTATGAGAGCAGATATAGCAAGAAGGAAAGAGTGCCGAGAGCGAGTTTCTCTATTGTGACAGTCAGAAAGATATTTGAAGCGAACATTTAGATAGTTTGGAATCTGCGAATGAAGGAGTTGATACAGAAATAGTAAAGAATACAATTTTCTTCTTTCCCTAAACTGGGGCCATTTAAGTCTTTGAGTGATGGTGTAACATACTCAAATCGACGAAGATTGCATACAAAGCTTACACACTATTCTGAACCTGTAGAAGTTTTAGACTCAAATTTTCAGTTAGGTTAGTAAAAGGAGTTACAATAGTCAAAATGGAGCATCACAAGCGTTTGTATTAATATTTTCTTAATTGAAATCGGTAGAAAGCCATTTATAAGTTTTAAAGGATAGACTATTGAGAATACTCTTTTACATGCACACGTAATTTGCGTGTTGCAATTTAAATTTTGATCAATATAAACTCCAAGACTCCTCACTGAATTAGGAAATGACATTTCAGCATTATTTAATGCAATGTGTGGCAGGTATGTTATGCAAATTTAGAGTTGCAAACGACCACTCGTGTCCCATAATGATTGCCTGCTGTAGTCCATGTATTAATGACCAAGTCGATAGTGTATATAAATCTTCATTTATATTCTTAATTGATGTTCTAAATCACTATGGTCCGTGTGAACTACAGTTGCAAGTCGTCAGCGAAAAGATGGTGCTTACAATGTGGTATACTTCCTGTAATGTCATTTATATAAATAGCAAACAACAAGGGCCCAAGCACCGAACCAATAGTGTTAGTAAAGACAACTGTCTGCGTTCTGCTGCTTCAGTATGTGCTCAGTAACTTTTAATAATGCAGTATTTGTATTGTGTACCTGTATGAAGCGGGACTGATATTATTTTGGGAAGTTTTTTTTGTTGAGCATACAAATAAAATTGATTTTCAATTACATTGCAACCAGCTTTTAAAAGATTTCTGAATCGCTTTAGCGTAGTGTATTCCCTTCTATTTAGTAGAAATTAAGTAATAAGAGTATTTCTGCAAACGTTTAACTCGATTAGCTTGAAGTATATAGAAGAATAATGGGTAATACTAAATATTATTCGTCCGCTAGGCGGAGTACCAACATCGGAATATTGTATCCGCTTGCTGCCAGCCGTTACCAACGTTATATTTTAATACATCGCTACATATGAATGTACGTCGTGATGTACAGTGGGGACCATTTCCCCATCGGTCTGGAAGTATGCATGTTAGTGAATGTTTGAAAATGGAAGACGACAAAAAACCTACAGTCATTAAATTTTATATATATGGCTTTTGGAAACTATTCCTACGAAAGGATATCTTTCTATCTGCTTCATGTTAATTAAAATAAACTTTTACAGAAATAACTTCGTCACACTTTTCGTTGTAGCACTAGGCTCGTGGTTAAAATGACTGGTGGTGATCTATGAGTTTATTAATTATTATTGTTGTTGTTGTTGTTGCTACACAAAACATGTAGATCTAGTTAAAACACACAATTTGGTCATAAGTAGTTTTTGTACAGTTAGCGATTTTAGAAATATTCCCTGCTATTGGTTTCAGTTTTACATATTTAAACCTTTATCAAACGGAAAACCCTCGTCCGTTAGATATCCTTTCTGTTTTATCCCCGGTCATATAGAGAGATTTTGAAGAATTTGACTATCGCTTTAGCCTACTTACAAGAAAGCAAGTAATAGGACCTTTGTACTGATTTTATATTTACATGGTATAGATATCATTCAAATTTGTATAAGTAAAAGTTTGTTTGCGAACTGATAGCGAAGGCCATGTGATTGAAACACATCAATTTTCTTTTAATAATATTAATGATATTTGCCTGTTGGGCATATTGGGATGTTTCCATCTTGAGGTATGGTATCCAATTTGTTAGTATTTTCAGTGCTCTTGGAACCGCAAGTATTTCCGCCTGATTATTTAAAGAGATATGAAGTTTGGCTTTCTCGACACGTACTATATACATAGGTATAGAGAAGGTAGATATTGTATTGCACTCAAAGATTCGATACCGAGGTTTCACTGGAAATACATGTTTTGAGTCCTCCTGAATCTAAAAAAAAAGCATTTTCAGAAAAAGGTCCGTCCGTGTGTGCGTGTGTGTTTCTGTGGACAACATAGCTCAAAAACGAAAATACTGTTAGATACCAAGCTTGGTATTTAAGTTTCGTAACTTCCAAGGATGTGACACGAAGATTTTCAATTTGGATTAAAATTCCTTATATTTAAGACATTTACATGCCAAATAAAATGTATATCTTGAATTTTCTGAGAAAAGCCTCTAAAAACCTATTTATTCTGAATGGTTTTTTATTGACTTTTGCATGACTGGTAAACCGTAAGCGATAGACAAAACCTTACTACACAAAAATGTAGATCACGATAAAACATACACTTTATGTTATATACATTTTTGTCGTGGAGTTGGCGGTTTTCGAGATATTCCTTGTTATTGATTTCAGTTTAAAAATACTTAAACTTTTCTCATACAGGAACTTGTAAACTCTTGGCCATGCAAAGAAACGGTTTTAATCTCATAGCAACCACGTTTTAAAACATTTGACTTTCTGTTTACCTAGTGTATTTTCCTTCTTCTTATAAAAGAACTAAGTAGTAAGACCGTTTCTGCTAGTGTTTTAGCATTAAACAGTTAGACGAATAAGCTTTTTAACAATAATTTGTTACAGAGTGTAGAGAAAGTCATGTGAATATTTTTCTTGCTAAGACTCGTTGCTTGAGAAACACTGCTGCTCCAGCCTTATCCTATATTCTACTGATTGCGTTATTAAATATTCCGATGTGATATATATTTACCTCTTCTAGGCATACTTTATCAGCTGGTGGTTTTATTCTGTATTTGCAGTAGACCAGCATAGTCTGTGGAATTGTGGGGTTGCCTGTATGTCTTTGCTAATTCAATAATTTCTATGTTTATGGGGTTGACAGCAGCAATTATACATGTAACTTCAAACGAGGTTATTCTGCATGCTTTCGCTATTTTGATGTTCATCAGTCTTTTAAGTCTTTTTAGGTTCAATTTTTTTCTCCTTCTTAATAGCTTGGTGATCCATACATAGGTTTACACCGGTGTAATTGAGCCGTTGTTGATAATCCTCTTTGCTTGTTGACCTAGCCCTTTGTAATTTTGCAGCTTTGTTCAGCACATTTATTAGGAGAAGTGTTTTTTTTTTCTGTTCCATTATTGGCATCATTGTTGAATTCAAACTTTATGTCTAAAATAATTCCTGGATATTTTAATTTTTTTTTTATTTCTCTACAATGTATGTATATATGTACGTCATAGAAGATAGAGAAGAGATTTTATCGGAATTGCGTGTTCTGATGACCCCTGAATACAAGAGAAACGATTTTAGAAAATATCCGTGCGTGCGGAAAGAAAGAGAGAGAAGGAGAGAGAGAGAGAGAGAGAGAGAGAGAGAGATAGAGAAATAGAGAAGCTGTGGATAGTATAACTCAAAAACGAAAATTAAGTTAAATGCCAAACTTGGTATTTACGTTAAGTATACTAAGTTTTACTTACGCGGATTGTCAGGAAAATCGTCCCACCCTGGTACTATTTACAAGGAGGAATTTTTGAGATGTTCGATTTTCTCAAAAATGGCTCTAAACATTTTGATTAAAATACGGAATATCTACTATAGACAAATAAAATGTATATTTGAATTTTTAATACTTAAAATGCTTTCTAATGGGGAGACTTTATTTACTTCTTTCATCTTCGTTATGAAAAGATAACAGAATCACAATTGCATCACACACTCTATTTAAAAACTTTGATATCACTTTAGTCTTTGTGTTCACATTTTCCCATCTATTTATAATAGAAGACACTAAGTAACAAAACTATCTCTGCTAAATTTTGTCTCGATTAGCATGACTTAGAAAGAAGAATAATCTTTAGTAAGAATAATTTATTGCAGAATAGTTGAAGAATGAAAATATAAAACGCTCCAAGTGACATTTTGTAAATTTTTCAGGAGAAGCAAAAAATCTATATATGCTTGTATACATAGTACGTTTGTAATAAAATAAGTATGAGAACAGTACTAAAAAATTATTTTATATACAAATTTTATGTCAAAACTACAATGCTGAAGGAGATAAAGGGTAGTCATAATAAGAACGTTCTAAGTATTATATGATGGAAAACACAGTTACAGGTGTTGTCAAAGTGTTGTTATATTTTATTTATGGATTATGAGAGAAATAATACAAAAATGACGTGCAGTAACCTATGTATCCATTAAGGAGAAAAAAGTACAAAACTGTAATATTGTTTACAAAAACTGCTATAGCAATGCAGTATTCATATTTTGAACCTCATAATACTGAATGAAGACTGCTTGAGCTATTTACCTCTCACTCTGGGGTGAAATCAATGTCTCATCAAACTGTCTATGCTCTTCAGGAAAGAATGGCAACATGGTTTGAGAGATCTTCCTTTTTATCAACTGACAAACGCGGTTGATCTTTCAGCTGAAGTAGGGTTTGCTTTATATCAACTGCTGATTTTTCTCTCTTAAGACATTAACCACCTTCCATTGTTCTAATTTTTGAGTAAGTGGTGTTCATAGCTATTTGAGAGGGGTGAGATTGTAACACTTTTAGCATCGTGCACTTTGAAATGTTGCACTTGTTTAATGTTATCAGTGAATCAGCAACATTCTTAAAATCAAAGAAATCGCTTGCTTCCATTGCAACTACATGAAAAGGATTTAAAACTTTATCTGACTCTACCACCGTATGTAAAATTGTTATTGTAAAATTAACACCTAATACTGTACGACTGCGCGACCGGCTCACAACACATCAATCAAAAGTTGACTGGCGCGCTGGCACTTGGAACACTAGATGGCATCACTGCTTGGAACTTAGACCTATGCTATCTGTTAATGAGGCATTGAACTACTTAATACGCGAATTGACACTTGAAACATGAATAGGAATATGCACCTGGGCACATTGAACATTCTTGTGAAAAAAAACCAAAAAATTAAAAATGACTCTTAGCATGTTTGACCTTTCTACGTTTCAATTGGTGAATATCATGTAAATGCAACATATCAGATTTTGTTCAAGTATTTTATGGTTCAAATAAAATATATAAGTGTCCAGTTTTCGTTTCACGTGATATGAAAAACACCTTTGTTTTGCTGACGTTGAAATATAACTTGTTATTTTCTGTAACATTGCCAATTTTTTAAATTTAATTTCCATAGTTTACGGCTCTTTTTACTGCTTCTTCATTGATTTAGTACTAAAATATCATTTGTAATAGCAATAATTTTGTAATCACTTGAAAATTCAAGATTGAGATGTGAATTGTAAATTATTTTCCAAAAACCTGGCCACAACATGATCATTTTCTCACTGCTTTTTACTTTCTCTACATGTACAGTGTACATAGTGTATAGAGAAGGTATTGTAATGCGCCCAAAAATTCGATACCAAGATTTCACCGCAAAAACATGTTTTGGGACCCCTTAACAAAAAAAAAAAACATTTTTAGAAAAATGTGCGTGTGTATGTGTCTTTGGACAACATAGCTCAAAATCAAAAACACTGTTAAATACCAATCTTGGTATTTAACTTTATCATTTTCCAAGGATGAAACACGGAGATTTTAAAGAAACCCCCCACCTCTAACTACCCTTTACATGGAAAAAATTTAGAGAATTTTGATTTTCTCAAAAATGTTCTAACGATTTAGATTAAAGTCTATATTATTTAAGATATTTACATAATAAATAAAAGGTATGTCTTGAATCTTCTGGGAATGACCTGTGGAGATCTATTTATTTTGGATGTTTTTGTATTTAGAAATAAACAAAAGCTTATTACACAAAAGACGTAGATCTCGATAAAACACGCAATTTATGTCATATACATTTTTTTTCGTGGAGTTGGCCGTTTTCGAGATATTCCTTTGTATTGATTTCAATTTTAAAACACTTAAAACCTTTCTCATATGGAAATTTGTCAACTCCTGGCCACGGAAAGAAACGGATTTCAATCCCATAGGAACCAAATTGTAAAACATTGGACTATCCGTTTAGCCTAGTGTGTTCCCTTATTTCCCTTCTACTTTACAAGGAACTAAATAATAATACCATTTCTGTTAATGTTTTAGCATGTAATAGAAGAATAAGCGTATTAACAATAATTTGCTATAGATATGTAGAGAAAGTCATATGAATGGAACACATCAGGTTTTTCAAGTTTGAAAGTAATTGTCTCTAGAATTGCAATTCTATTAGTGAAGTATTTTGAAAAAATGCCATGTATGTAACACAGTTGTGGCATACGCTCGCTCGCCCCGTGCGTAGACTGCATCGCAATCGATCTGGGCGGTGCAACCGAGGCGGATGCAGGTCACACGGTAAAATCCTTCCCTCCACATAATCAACTTCTAACAATATGCAGCCACCCTGATTTGTTTGGAACTGAACCTGCAGCTATCCCTCTCTCTTTACATGTTACACATTCGATTTAACTACTAACTCAGATTGCTTCATTCAAATCACCACGCTTTATTTTGTTAACAATTCCACGTTAAATATGAAATCAATGGAGTTAAATTCCATTACTGTCCTCTTGTCCTTCACTGGGGGCATGAGATTTTGCTAACGTGCTCTAGAGATATCTCAGAGACCCTAGGGGAAAACTTGACCCCAAATTCACCAAGTTTCCTCACCTTTGAATGTTTTATTGTAGCGTAATTTGCGAAATATACAACATTAACTAAGGCAAATGCAGATAGATCAGTGTATGCTCTATCAGGAAGAAAATAATGAACATAAGTTACAATTGAAACCGGATATCTTTGTAAATTGCAACTTTTTATAGTGTTTAACACCCGCTTTTGTGAGTTTTAATTGCAACGTGAATATGTTAATTGCATATATAGACTTTAACAATAAATAATAAACTTTCAAGTCATTTATAAAATTGACTGCAATAGGAAAAAGTTAAAAGAAACTTTGGCTGTAAAGTCTTAAAATAATAAAAGATATTTGCTCAAAACTTTAGAACAAACAATTAAGCATAAGTTGGCTTAATGATAGGCCCATAGCATTACTTCGCAGGCTCACCGTGACTACTATATAAACTGTTTTGAATAAATAATAAAATTGAAAATTCAACATGAGCCCTATGAAATTGAGTATAAGGAAGTGAAATGAAAATATTGGAGCAAATACAAGACTTCAAAATAAACGTTATCACTTCCACAATATCTAAAGCGACATTAATATACCAGGTGGCCCACCGCCGCCGTATTTCGTGTGTGCAGATAACCCTTCATGCGTTATAAGAATTTCAGAATTCCACGGAGTAAATCCAAGCGTACGCCGATCAGTGCGTTGTAAGCGTTCGTCTCCTTCATATCAGCGTAAACGGTGAAGGAATCACGCTCATTGATAGGCTTGTACTAGAGTCCATAGTGATATACAAGAACAGAGTAAACTCAGATAGAAAGTTAACATGCTTTGCACTTCAATTAAAATCCTGTATTTTTCTAATGAATAAATACGCCTTTTAAGTAATAGATTAAAATATTTATTTCACCTATCAATATTCGCAATAACTAGTTACTTTCTCCATACGCACTATGTACATAGTGTATAGAGAAAGTATTGAACTCCACCCAAATATTCGATACCGAGATTTCACCGGAAATATATGTTTTAGGGTCCCCAATATCCAAAAAAAGCATTTTTACAAAAAGGTCCGTGTGTGTGTGTGTGTCCGTGTGCCCGTGTGTCTGTGAACACGATAACTCAAAAAGCAAAAGTCGGTAAAATACCAAACTTGGTATTTAAGTTTAGTTTCTTCCAGGGATGCGACACGAAGATTTTGACAAAAATCTTCCCACCCCCAACTACCCTTTACATGGAACTTTTTTCGAAAATTTTGATTTTCTCAAAATGGCTCTAACGATTTTGATTAAAATTTCGTATATTAAGGATATTTACCTGACAAATAAAATGTATATCTTGAACTTTCTGGGAATAGCCTCTGAAGAGTAGTTTATTCAGGATGAATTTTACTAAATTTTGAATAACTGCTAAACCGTAAGAGGTGGACAAAAACTTACTACACAAAAAATGTAGATCACATTAAAACAAACAATTTATGTTATATACATTTTTTTCGCGGAGTTTGTCGTTTTTGTGACATTCCTTATTTTTTTTTTATTCTGCTATGAAAAACTTATACTTTTCTCATACAGGAACTTGTCAACTCCTATCCATATAAACAAAGGAACTTCATTGACATAGCAACCAGCTTTTGAATATCACGTTAACCTACGGTTGTCTCGTATTTCGCGTCAACTTACAAGGAAGCGAGTAATAAGACTATTTCTGCTAATTTTTGCTGATTAGCATAAAGTATATAGAAGTAAAGGCTTTTTAAGGATTATTTGCTGCAGGGATATGGAGAAAGTCATGTGAATGGTACACATCAGATTTTTTTTAATTGTGTTGTTCTTATATGACTTTAGAAACTAGATTCATTGTAGGGTTAAATCGAAGCATTAAGGTGGCGACATGATAAAAACCATGCATGAGAGCACGTACTGTCTCGTGTTAATATGTCTTCTTACAATTATTATTACACATATGTTAATAGGCAGGATAAATAAAACAGAGTGTGTAAAAATAAACATGCCAAGCGAGATCACGTAGTTTACACTGTATTATGATTATTATTATTGTTATTATTCTACCGTATATTAGAGTAACCAATAATATGATACATAGTAGAGTAAGTCAAAAATGAAAACGTTTTATGAAAACACGAAAGGACGTGGTGTTTCAATGTATAATTCAAAGAGCATCTTAAATATATTTATATTTTTTTTATATTTTTTTTCTACAGGTTTAACAGTATGTTATTCTTTCCGTTTATTTTATTATGTTTTCTGAGAGAGCGTAGTGTTTTACTGTATTATCACCATTAATATTATTACACAGCATGCATTTAGCAGAATTAATCAAAACAAATGCATCATATCGAAAATCTGGAAAAACAACAGCACATAGTACTTAATTGTATTATTTTGACGCAATATACCCCAGCAGGAAATCAAACTATCAAAGCGTTGAAACGAAAACATGCAAACACGAAGGCAGGTAAATTTTCACTGTACGATGTACTTTCATGATTGCATGTTCTTCGTTATAATATTTCATGGTTTGTTTTGTTCTACCAAGTAAAGCTATAATAATAATTATAGTAATAATAATAATAATAATAATAATAATAATAATAATAATAATAATAATAATAATAATAATAATAATATAGCGAAATTCCGCGTGCCGTTGCGTTGAAATGTTTTACAAACCTTTGTTTTGTTCGCCCTGCTTATGCGTATAGTGCGTAATAATAGTGATACGAAGATGAAAAATAAGAAGAAATATCAATACTGTGAGACACTATGTGGTCTCATGCATAGTTCTTGTTATGGCGCTTTAATGTTTTCATTTAGGTCTTCAGTGGATCTAGTCTCTAATGTTAAAAAAGAACAGCGTCCGGCGCCTTAATATTGATTTAACGCTTGCCCATCTATCCGAAAAAGTGTTACTATGGATGAAACTGCTAGCTAGACTGTAGGAGTCAATGTCGAAGTAAGGTTCTCGTAGTGGTAATCTTTCAAGTAGAAGTGACGGTGTAAGAACCTTTACTGCAGAGTCCTAAAATGGCTGGATTAAGAGTCCCTCTGGCCAAGAATTTTTTTTTCTTTTTTTTCTTTGTTTTAAATAAAACAGTACCGGAGTCTGATCAGGACTCCGGCGCTGTATCCCCATTTATATTTCCCCCCGTAGGTTTTACTGTTTATTACTGGTTTGTTTTTACTGTTCCTTTTACAAACATAGACACGTTGCGCAAACATATAACACCCATGCCCAAGGCGGGACTCGAACCCACAATCCCCTGCCTACGAAGCACCAAAGCGAGACGCTTTGGCGAGCGCGGCCATTGGGACCGGCTGAATTCGGGGGAATATATCGGAAAAGAGCGGAGAAGCAGGCAGGAGAAATAATGCCGGCTATCAATGTAAATATACATGCACCCAGAGATTCGAGAGGCCGCAGCGAGCGCTAATGACAAGCTTGTCAACTTTAACCCCCTTAACGCTCCACTGACCGGCCCCTTCAGGCGATCGGTAACTGCTTGAAGAGAAGCCAAACGAGTTGGCTGGTACGCTAAGTAACGAATTTGCCGTTACAGTAGGTGCAAAATACTGAAACACAAACCTCAGATTCAAATCCGTTAATAAAAATACAGGCATTAATACAGTGAAGTTTCTTTGATACTATAAAGCTTTCAGAAGTTAAAAGTATAAAAATAGGTTTATGCTTATGAATCCAAATTGTAACAGGATATTCTTGTAACTGCACCTTGAATTCAAATATTTATTAATTTTATATCCAGAAAATTCATAAGACGTATATTCTTAAACAGCGATAGATTTTAACTTGAACTGAGCTTAGATGGTCCTTCCTTCCTTGGTTCCATGACCGTTAGATTGGTGAACTCGGTTCAAAGCTGGTGGAGGGATGAATTCTTTCGGGGATAAAAATCCTTAGCATGGCATCCTTATGATCGGCAGTAAAGCCGTGTGTCGTAGCTTTACAGCTAGTAAAAGAATCATAAACTTGATAAAAGAGACTTCTAAGGAAAATAAAGCGATCCTTCACGTCCAATATAGAATGGGGCACTAAGAACCGCAGCAATTACAGAGCGTTCCATTAATAAAACTCAATTTAATTCGATGAACTCGGAAATCAGGTGGTTGTTAATTTTGTGTCAAAATGCGTTAATTACTGATTAAATATGTACATGAAAATGGTTTCCCATGATGTCATGTAGGACCGCAACAGAACTGACAACAAAAAAAGCATTTTCATGTACATATTTAACCAGCAATTAATGAATTTCGACATAGCTGGTTACCAAGTTCTAGTCATCAGTCTCACCTTCAGGGGCTGCGCAGTGAAACACAGGAAGGAGATGCGATCAACTCACCTGATTCAGTCCTGCAAACAAATGCTTCTGATATTTTAACGAGATCTGTTTTTTTTTTTCGCCGCATCATTTTCTATATTTCACACAGTTTATCGGTTATACAAATGTTACAGAAATAAAAGAGCTATTCCCAGGAAATTCAAGATATGCATTTTACTATTAATACATGGCTCTGAATGCAAACCGTTAGAGCCATTTTTGGGTAAACCTAAATTATCGAAAAGTGCTCCATGCAAAGGATAGTTTCTGGTGGGAGAATTTTTCTAATAATCTCCATGTCGTAATCTTGGAAGATATTAAACATAAACATCACGTTTTTTATTCAATGGACTTTATTTTTAGTTACCCTTTCACACACACAGACCTATTTCTAAAACTATTATTTTTTGGACTCGTGTGTCCTCAAGATGTGTATTTCCGGTGAAATCTCTGAGTACTGTTTACATATGACATCCTTTACGCTGAAGAAAAAGTAAAAATGAAATATCTGTGGCCGATATTCTCTTCGCAATGTAAAATCTTGGTTGAAAGTCATTTGTGTCACATGTTGCACATAGATTCTGGTAGCCTCTGTATCACATAGCGACCAGCTTTAAAAATATTGGACTAACGCCTTAACCTATGGTACTCCCTTATTTCCCTTTTACTTACAAAGAAGCAAGTGATAAGACCAATTTTGCTAAATTTTCTCCATTAGCATGAAGTAAATAGAAGAATAAGCGTTTAAACAGTATTTGTTGCAGAGATGCAGAAATAGTCATGTGAATAGAACATATCAGATTTTGTCTAATTACAGTAGCAATTATTGTAGGTTCTGAAATTATAACTTTTACTTAGAGCATGCTCCACATATGTAGTAACCATTACCTTCTCAAATGGTAACCAATTAAACAATGTAAGAGAAAGTTGTATATCTCAGAAACATTTTATTGTGTATAATGCCATACCAGGTGACCCAACTGCCCCGTATTTGGCGTGTGTAGATGTCATTTCGTGCAGGAATAGAGTTACAGAACTGAAGGGTTATTTCAAGTTACAATCGGCCGGTGGAGAACTGGCGAGAACGACCTTTGTTTTACCTCTCTCAATGAGCATGACCACTCAGCTCTCCACTGATAAGCAAGAGGGGTAAAGCGAACGTCGCTCAGCCAGTTCTCCGCTTGCTGGCGTTAACTTGAAATAGCCCCGCTGAATTCTGCAAATATTTAAACGCACGAAGGTATATCTCCACTCATCAAATAGGGGTAGTAGAGCCACTGGTATATTTAGTAACATGAATCTATTTTGTATATTTCAAGTATACTAGTGTACTTAAAAGTCCCAGGTTTGGTGTTCGGCATGAATAGGAGCCAGAGGGCCTCGTTAGTGCAACGATAAATTAGATTATGCATGAGAAATTTTAGATTATTAGTAATTATCTAGCTACTCCTCTTAGTTTGTATAAACGGTGCTCAGAATTGCCATGCATATCTTCTTTAATCTGACTGAGCCGACGGTTCAGCAATAGCGGATGCTGCGGCTGGAGATCCGGGCTTAAACCCCAAAATGTCCGGCTGGAGATTCAGATAACTTTACATCTGCTAATCCCCTCGTAATCGCAATCCATATTTAACCAGAATGGTGTTAACACTTTTAAGAAATACAGGCAGAGCAAATACAATATTACCTTTATTTATTATTACACACATCCTTCTTTTAACTTTAAGCTTTAACGTTCTTTAAAACTCTGACAAAGAGGTTTATTATTATTATTATTGTTATTTTTATTATTATTATTATTTTCTCTTTTTTGCTTTATTCTCCTTATCGTTATAACTCTAGCAGACAGTACCTTTCTTGATTTCTAAGAGTATTTAACGCCTGCTTTTACTAAAAAAGCACCGCAGGCGAGGACACTGATGGTACATGGAATTCAGATGGGGCACCGGCGGAATGTGATGGCGGGGGAAGCTGGAGAACCCGGAGAAAACCCGCCCCTGTCCACCACAATTCCCGCATGCGGTCGCTTAGGATCGAATCCGGACCGCCTAGGTGAGAGGCGAGTGGTCTAACCACTCGGCCACGGTGAGGCCTCTAATCGTTTAAAAGCCGAGCGCGATAGATGGTGGTGTGCGACTTATGGTGGGGAAAGAGTAGTGAAGAAATAGTATAAAATACACTACACACATCTCTTTGTATCAAACTTATCCGTGAGGCTCGGGAAGGTACTGAAGAAACCTTCTATCTCGCCTATTCGTCACTGAAGGGGTGAGGAATCCGGATGGAAACCTTAAGGACCCCATTTGCGTTGTACCTCAAAGGCATTAAAAATAACTTATCGTAAGACGGAGTCTTTTCGCTGACTCCGCCCATGTTTCCGCCAGTTTGCAATACTCTTAAAAGCGTATTGGACAGGCCATTTTACCGAAGAGAAGCCGATCCACATGGAACGTAACTTGCAACAAATGAAGTTTTGAGTTGCGAACTGCTGATCCCCAAGCTCTCTGATTAGACAATACTTAATCCCTCTCACCGAGTGATACAAAATTAAGTTAATCTTTTATTTGCGCTACATACTTCAGCAAAATCACAGCACCAGGTGTAGTTTTGAGTGTACCTGCCGCTTTACATGCCTCCCTTGACTTCTGTAATCTCAAACCCTCCCGGAGGACACACAGGTAAAATGAACCAACTTGTAACTGTACTGAACCGAGTTTACGAGGCTATGTTCTGTTGGCGGTTGTTGTATTTAAACGATCAGAAGGCGCAAAAATAGTCATTCTATACATTAATGGTGCAACGATTCTGGAACTCTGCTTATGCTAATATTTCGGGCATTTTTTCTCTTTTAAAGGAATAATAATTATAATTTCACAAACAGATATTTTAATTTTTTTTCTTTTGTTTACAGGTGAGTCCATTGAACACAAGTATTTTGAGGAAATATGTCCATATAGAGGTGAGTAAACTCCATTCCATTGCTTTCTCAGTGATCATTTGCTTCTAGTTAGCAGGTGAATGCAACTTATGAGAGAGGAAGAGAGAGAGAGAGAGAGAGAGAGAGAGAGAGAGAGAGAGTGAGCGAGATTGCAAACGTTTTTTATGTAATTAGACATATTTCAGGTAAAAACCTATACCTTTCCTGATGACGTACCTGAAAATAAATTATTTTATAGCTATACCATTCATGCATTTATATGGCTAAACTTGATAAAATTATAGTACTTAAAGTACCTTAAAAAAAAGCTAGAGTCCAATTTTACAGTCTCTATACTCACAAAAGTAAATACCTACCTTCTATTTTACCGTGCGCTGGGTCACCTAATCCTCAGGCGTTCCTACATAGTTGGTATGAGAATGAAATTTGTCATATGCTTCGCTTCCCTTCGTGTTTAAGAGGGAATGGCAGCCGCCCATTCACGTCGCAGATTTGGAAACCAACATTTCAGCAATCTGTAAACTAACGGGAACATATTGCAAATTCAACTTCAATACAGCTGCGGAAAATGTGTTGTTATTGAGTTTCGATTAAGCAGTGGATTGAAATAAAGCACTCCTAGAGTTGGTTGCTTTGCTTGCCAAGGAAAGTTCAGCAACAGCGGAACCTGCTGTAATTAGAATAGCTGAAGTGGTTAAAGTGTGTTACTGCCGAATACCAGAGAGGTCGGTAGTTAGATCGAATCCCATATAACGCATACTCATTTGTAGTTACCTGACCTGTACGAAATATAGCATTTACAAATTAATGGTACGTTTTCCTAATAAAACTCCTGTCCTCAGAATTACACACTTTTATTTCGCATAGCGTTTTAATATTTGCCGCAGTCTTAGGTATGCTCCAATACCATTAAAATTTTAACACTGATTGCTATATTCGATATAAATTGCAAATGCTGCAAATAAAAGAGGAATATATGCCTACCTCAACTGGCGAATATTCCTCCCAAAATCTATATTTTGCTTTAAACACCCACATTCAAAGGCACCTGTCTTTAATTCTCGAATACTTTTATTGTGTTAAAGGATTTATTACGATCATGAATTTGTAAAGCTTATATTACTTTACAATGCATATAATGAAGCATTTATATTTCCTTCGTGTTGAAAGACCTCGCTAGGTAACAAGGACAGTTTGTTTTTTCTTTGTTTTTTTATTTTAGGAAATTAAAATGCTATTGGGACAAAAACTAAAATAAGTTTTTAGGAATGTTGAATTGAATTCAGCACGACTCTATTCCTTTATAATTAATTATGCAGTAAATACAATGCTATGTGAGAAAAGGCTCAAAAGTATCGAAAGCAAATCAACTTAATATCTTATATTATGCCATAGGAAAGCACTTAATAGTATAACAGTTTGTATTATGGTCACAAAATGCATTGTAAAAGGTAGCAGATGATAGCGAATAAATTAACATAGCACGGTTGTGTATTGCTTGCACATGAAGCAACTTTTACACATAGCAAGCATTGATATTTAATATCAGTGTATAGTGCTGCTATGTTCCCATTAACTGACTGTCTAGAAGTGTGCATTGATCCTTATTCTCCATTCCTGACAATCGAAAATCTCGAGGAATTAAAGACGTTTGTTAATGCTCCGTTTCACAAAAAAAGCACGCGGAAGGTGAGCACCTGCTGACCCTTTTGAATTCACGAATAGCGACGTAATCACCCTCGGCTATCTCTCTGTTGGGAAGTTGCGCTATGAAGTGTTACTCTATTGATAACTACGCAACAAATTTCCTTGCAAGGTGGAAGTTCACAGTTCCCTGAGAAATCAGTAAATGTTTTTATTTTTTTCTACATATTAATTACATTTATTCAGTGGATCAAAACGGAATATTATGTAGTACAAACTGGAATATCGCAGTTTTCGGTGTGGAGTATAAGTTTCTATAGATGCTTTTGTTGATGACAAACAGATGAAGATGAAATACTTAATACGGTATAATAATAACTTTTACACGTTTCTGTTAACAGACATTTTAAAATACTGGTTAGATATGTGCATCCAGATTGAACAATTCAATGCCAGACCCGGGATTTCACCACGGACCTTCTGGAAACAGCAATATTCATATTTGTTGTAGGTAAGATTTTCTTTTCATCCTCTAAATGAATGTAATGCATTTCTAGAAACAAAAGTTTCTCAGGATACTACGAACTTCCGCCTTGCACAAGATGTTCAAGTTCAATATTTTCCAAGGTTACGACCCGAAGATTTTCAAGAAAACCCTCCCACCCACAAATATCCTTTACTTGGAACATTTTTCGAAATTATGAATTTATCAAAAATGGCTTTCTCTTTACATGTTTAAAATACCTATGTTTCAGATATTTTTATTACAAACGAAATGTATATGTTGAATTTTCTGGGAGTAGCCTCTGAAGATCTATTCATCCAATACTCCTGTATTACCGTTAGTGTGGCCAGAAACATACTACACAAAAATGTAGATTTCATTAAAACACACAATTTATGTAGTTCGCAATTATTTTTCAAAGTCAACCGTTTCCAAGGTATGATTTCTTATTGGTTTAAATTTTAAACTACTAAGTTTTCTCAAATGGTAATTTTTCTTTCGTTTCATATCTCTTTGTTTTATCCCTGGCCTTGGAAAGAGAATCTAATTTCAATGAAATCTCATAGCGTTTAACGTAGTGTATTTCTCTTCTACTAATAAGGAACTAAGTAATAAGGTAATTTCTGATAATGCTTATCTTGATTAGCATTGTGTAAATAAAAGAATAATTTTTGGAAGAATTGTTTGTTGCAGAACAGATGGAGAAAGTTATATGAATGGAGCACATCGAATTTTTTCTTTTGTTTGCACAAACTAGAAAAGCAATGAAAATTGCATTATATAAATTAAATATTATTGAGAAGTATTTTATATACCTAAAATAAGATATTAGGCACTTAAAAATCTGAGGTTTGATATGATGTATTTTAAAATCCAATTTTTCAGAAGAATATGAATAAACGGTAAACAAGAACACAACATTTATTCTCTGTAAATTCCGCTCATTTTCTCTCCATTTATACAAATTATTAATAGTTAATCAAAATGAGGCGTTGTGGGTCTATGTAATGGTGAACGTTTTCCTTTCTTTCTTTTAGGGTAGATGAAAAATTGTCTTGTGAGCACTGTTGAAATTAATTTATATTTTAGAAATTATACAGCAAAAGGGAATGCTATGGTGATATATAGAAGTTCTATGTGCATGTAAAATAAATTGTGAAAACTATAAACATTGTATAAATACTTTATACTTATATGGTTCCTTTATCTCTACGAGAACTGGCAGTTTTTTAATGCAGAAGGCGTTTCGCCTCCTTTCCCTTTTTCTACCTCCGCCTGTTCAGCTTCTACTCTATGTATTAGCTAATATAATGCTGCTGTACACTGACTTGTTTTGCACTCGCAAAATAATGGATTGAGGTAGTCATCGTGGCTCTTTTCCACTGCGAGTACCCGGCCAATGTAAAAGATCGATTTTGCGGTGCTGTTGGACTACAAAGGATACAGTGCTACCAGTATTTGTATTTTTTAGTGAAAGAACCCTCCTATATGCACAGACGCGAAATGCGAATGTTTCCTGAAATAATATCTCGCTCCTCCTGTTAACAACCGTCAACAGATAGTACGGGGCAGCCGGTTGTTAGTCCAGAAAATCGCAGAGGAACTTTGTCCAGTCGTAACCGTTTTAATTTATCATACTATTGCAGAATAAAGATACCAGCGGTCATTGTGAACTAAGATACGTTATGTTTTGTTGTCAGATATACCTAGCAACATTAACGGAGTTTCTTCGTGGAAGGGATTTAGCACCTCGATCTATAAGATCTTGTGTAGCTATATGCCCGTGTGGGGCATCCTCGGGAGAAAAGAGACAAAAGGTGGTCGATCCAAGGAGTCACGGCAGAGCATAGGGTACGGTCTCTACCATTTCCAGATTGAAATGCACGGCTGGGACTTATACAGTCGAGGTCTCTACCCTGCAGGCTTAGATGGGGTGCTCGAGGACCGGAATTCGCCCTGCCGCAGGACAAACATTATTTTTGTGAAAAGAATTGTTTATTCATTGGTATAAATTTGGTTTTACAATTTTTTTAACGTTAGTTTAAGTAAACATTGTTTCTTGAATTTGAATAGTAATATTGTTTCTTATATTAATTTCTCTTTTTAGAGCTACTTATACATTACATTCGTATTCTGGATGAATAGAGAGCATCCTCTTTCGCTATCTTGTAATGCCGAGACCCCCGCCGACACTTTAAATCCTGAAACATTCCAATAAAATGAAGGATGAAATGAAATAAAATGAGGTGAAATGGAAGGACAGGAAAAGAGACTGTAAAATTCCCGAAAAAGAAAACCACGAATCAGGCGGGCTGTCCACTTCGATAATCTGCAACCACAGATGAAATTGGCTGTGTCATCCCGCTCAACTCAAGGGCAGCCCAAATCTCACAGAAAGTTATCGATTCTGGGATAATCAGTTTTAAATAGGATAAATGATTTGTATATCAACTACTTTAAGTAGGTATTACAAAATGCGGTTGTGGGAGATTTGTACAGCTATTATGGTGAGACTGCTGTTTACTTAGGGATCCGGAACTACATCTGAAATGCTATAAATTCTTTTGCATAATCCTTTGGGTTTGAATTGACAATATCTGATTTAAGGATTCCAGGATACACCACTCTCACTCACGAAAGGTGGTTTTCAGGTTTCTTTCTTTCCTTTTTGTGCATTGATGGAGTTTTTTTTCTCGGCATTTAATGATCGTATAAATTCCAAACTATTCTTTCTTCGTCTTAATTTCTCCATTTTGCCTTTTCTTCCGTTCTTTCTTTGTTTTATGATGCTGTTACTTTGGTTTTGCATTTTTATTCTTGTGCTTCAGTGGATTCCATCTCTGGATATTTTATTGAATTCTCTAAAACAAATACGATTCAAATGACATTCTATATCGTGTGCTTCCTTTCAGTACTGCATCATCAACCCAAAAGCTTTACAACTTTAGTGTAAATAACCTGCAACATGTTGGCAAGCTACAGAATCAGGAATTCTTCCAAGATGGAAACTACACCTTGCTTTTTATTTTCTCTATACCTACTATGTACATAGTTTATAGAGAAGAAATTGTATTGCACCCAAAAATTCAATACCGAGATTTCACCGAAAATATATATTTTGAGGATCCTGATACAAAATAAAAGCATTTTAGAAAAACGTTCCTGTGTGTCTGAAAGTGTGTGTTCATGGGCAGCATAGCTCAAAAACGAAAATACCCTTAAATACCAAATTTGATATTTAAGTTCAGTATCTACCAAAGATGCGACACCAAGATTTTCAGGAAAATTCCCCCAACCACAACTACCCTTTACATGGAAACGTTTTCGAATATTTTGATTTTCTCAAAAATCAATCTAACGATTTTGATTAAAATATCGTATATCAAAAATATTCACACGAAAAATAAAATGTATACCTTGGCTTTCCTGGGAAAGTCTCTTTTCTTTATTTTGGTAAACCGTCAGAGATAGACAAAAAGTTGCTTAATAGCAAATTTACAGCTCGTTAAAACACACAATTTATGTTACATACATTGTTTTACGGTGTTGATCGTTTTTGAGTTATTATTTGCTATTGTTTTCAACTTTAAAGTATACTTTTCTCATTCGGGAATTTGCCAACCCCTGTCCATACATAGGAACTTCAATCTCATAACAACCAGCTTTTGACTGTCACCTTAACCTATGGTACTCTCTCTTATTTCCCTTCTACTTACATGGAAGAAAGTAATAAGATTATATTTGCTAATTTTTCTTGAGTAGTATGAATTAAATAGAGGAATAATCTTTTTAACAATTTGTTGCAGATATGTAAAGAACGTGATGTGGATGGATCACATCAGATTTTTTGTAAACTACCAAGACTGGAAGCATAATTGACACATTATATTAAATTGTTACCAGAAGAATTCCAGCAGAAGAATTTTGGCTACCTCCAAGACTCAAGACATCATAGGACTCCTTAAGTGATGGCGTCAGCCGTTTCTAGATTTTTCTAAACAATTGGTTGCGAAGGAGTTTGTTCTGTTTATTCGTGTATTGATTTGCAAATTTTGAAAAGTCTACACTATTTATCACTCTTAGATAACTAAAATTGTCAATAATATAGTTGTACTTATGTTCTGCAGTGGTTATTGTTAAGTGTTGATAGTTATCATGAATTAAAGTGATAAATATAGCCGCTGTTGATGGGCGTTGCGTTGCGATTTAACATAATACTTTACAAGAATGTTAAAAACTACTTGTATGTTTATACTATAAATGAAATGAGTAATCTTATGTAAATATTTTATTACCCATATAATGAACAAAAATACATAGAACTCATAGCGAATTAACCTCACATTTTGAATAACCTCTGAAACAGCCTTGCCTAAACGCCTATGAGGTAATGGAATTTCCTCTGAAAATGCTTAAAAGTATTAAAATAATGTTACAGCGTTGAAATGTTTTTGTATGTCAAAGGTCTAATTTTAACGAAGAAAATTAATATAGTTTCTGCTATTTTTCCGTATATGGTCATTATCGGAAACGCTACCTGCCACAATATTATAATGCTTTTTGTAATGCATTGACTTTAAAGTAAAGTACAAGATCATTTAACAAGATCAAAAGATATACTCCTTTCACATATCACAATTTATATCACTGCACAATCAAGGAACATGATAATTATATAAATCATTAAAATCCAGGGTTTGTGAGGAATGGTTTGAGAAAACACTAAATGCAAAACTTCACTTGAAAATTACCATACAATGACCAGGAATACAGCTTCACCAAAAACATATATACGGAATAAAAATGTCTTGTCGGGTATGTTATAATAGTAAAATGTTTAAGAGAACACAATAATAATAATAATAATAATATTTTACATGAATATAGCATTGGGCCTTGCAGCTTCATGTTTGGTATTAATGAAATATGCAAATATGTTGAAAAAAACACACCTCAAGACACATAGTTTAAAATGTTCCGAGTGAGGTAACACTTTGGTTACACTCAACTCATTGAAACCTTAAAAAAACGAAAAGTGAGAGCAAATCAAATAAAAAGGTAAGATAAATTAATAGAATGGCAGGATTTTGTAATTGTGACTGATCAGTGCAATAATAAGTAATTATAAACACAAAATTTACGATAATTGTACCTCGTGCTGCATTTATACTTCGGTAAATCCAGAAATTGCGTAGGCTAGGTAACGTCATGAAGTCCAAATAGCATGCCATACGATTACTTATATTATGTTAGATCGTTTGCTTTTCCAATTTGAGATTAACTGAGATACACGATCTCTTTAAACCTTAAATTCGAAATTTCAGAATTCAGGAATAATAGCCTGGTCTTACTAATGTAAATTCGAAGAGACTCCTGCAGATGGTATAGCAACAGAAAAGCCAAAATAAATTCCAACAAGCTTGTTTATTTATTAATTGGTATCGTAAGTGAGGAAATACCTTTTATAATGCTTTTTTGTCGCATTTATACGATTTCGTTAAGTTTATTTAAATTATTGCATATGAATAAGGAAAAGAGAAGTCACTGGTTTTTATAATCATTTCTCTGCTCTATAAGCGTTCATCATATTGTGTATATATTTTTGAGCTTATCTATGCTCCTAAAGATTCCCCAAGTATTTCATGAAGTAGTATTTTATTAACGAATCTGAGATTGCCTTTGAGAAGATGTTATTGTCAAATGTTAGATAAACTCTTTATGTTGTCAGGTCTCCCATAATTAGACAGTTTCCGCTATTTTACACAAATCCTTCAACTCGACCTAGAAAATGTTTGAATATTTCTCAAATTTTATTTCTCTCTGCTTATTTCTACAAAGTATATATATTTTGTAGTTACTCTTTATTGTTCAAGGCATTCAAAGTGTTCATATTTACCCAAAATCCTATTGTTTTGATAGTATAAGTGGACGTTAACCTTATTTTTTTTAACTTTTTGGCAGTTTTGAAATTGTAAAATAGGAATATTTTAATTACTGACTTTAATGTTTAAAAAATGTATAGGAAAAGTGTAATAAAAGCAAGTATTGCCCATGCAGGACCTGCAGTACATTTAACTATCTTGCAGGTATATCCAGAATTATAGGAACAGTAACTTTTATAACTACCAATGTACAGTGGGTGAAACACTGAAGAAGGGGGGAAAGAAGTCGACTGCAGGTCAGTGAAGTAGCGAAATGGAAAATCGGAATATAATCGAAAGCCATCTTTTTGTCATCCTGGCTTAAAGTAAACCAGTTTTATATAGTTCAATATTAAACATTGCGAATGTCATATATTGTTTCCAAAATCAATCGCTATCATATGCCAGTAGCTGCTGAAGATGGCCATCTAGGAAACTCAACTTTTAAAATACTGAAAATTCAACTGAAATTTTGTTTTCTTTAATTACTTGGACCACAGACAAGTTAAATAAAAGAAGAAAGAAGAGGATACGGAGAAGCACAATATCAATTATAAAATGAAGATGAAGAGGAGGAAAGCAAAGTTTTATTCTAAGCAAAAAGGCACTGAAAGAACAGGCTGTATTAAAAAGGGAACGAAAAAACAAAAAAGAAGAAAGGAGAGCTGGAGAAGAAGAAGAAGAATAAGAGTAAGATGGAATACAAAGATAGAACAGGTAGAAATGGTAATCTCTGAAGTGGACAAGCACCACAGTTCAATCAGGTATATTAGACTATTGATACGAGTATAAGTAGAGGAAAATTATAAGTTATTAAAAGTGATGGTGAAGTAATTATCAGTTAGGCCAAGAAATTGCTTGTATAATTCGAAATACTGATATACAAGGCAATACCGAGATATACAAAAATATATATGACAGAAAAATTGTATGGTAGCAATATTGAAATAAACAATGTAAATTTGATGATTTTTTTGTGGTTTGGTGAGTTAAATCTTTGTGAAATGTAGGATATATTACTTATATATGTTGAAAGAAAATAATAGAGGTGATAATGATAGTATAAATGAGGAAATAGGTTATCCACAGTGCTGGATTCTTGTACAGATAGTTAATAATCTAGAGTTATATTTAATTGTCAACGTATAAGCTGCTTATCCGTTATGGGTTAGCGGTTATTAGTAAATACAAATCTGATGTGTTCAATTCACACGACTTTCTCTACCTCTCAACAACAAATTGTTGTTAAACACCTTATGCTTCTATTTACTTCGTGCTAATCGAGAAAAAAATAGCACAAATAGTCTTATTACTTGCTTCCTTGTAAGTAGAAGCGAAATAAGGGAGTACCATAGGTTAAAGTGATAGTCAAAAGCTGGTTGCTGTGTGACTGAGTTTCCTTTGTGTGTGGACAGGAGTTGACCAATTCCTGTATGCGAAAAGTATAAGCTTCTCAAAGCTGAAACCAGAAACAAGGAATACCTAAGAAACTATGAACTCCACGAAGAAAATGTATACAAAAAAATTGTGTGTTTTATTGATCTACATTTTTTGTGTGCTAAGTTTTTGTCTATCTCTTACGGTTTACCAGTCATGCAAAACTCCGTAAAATTCATTCAGAATAAAATAGTCTTCAGATGCTATTGCCAGAAAATTCAAGATATACATTTTATTTGTCAGGTAAATATCCTTTATATACGATATTTTAATCAAAATCGTTAGAGCCATTTTTTAGAAAATCAAAATTTTCGAAATAAATTCCATATAAAGAAAGGGTAGTTTGGGGTGGAGGGAGTTTCTTGGAAATCTTCGTGTTGCATCCTCGGAAGATACCAAACTTAAATACCAAGTTTGGTATTTAACGGTCTTTTCGTTTTTTGAGCTATGCTGCCCACAGACAGACAGACAGACACACACACACATTTTTCTAAAAATGCTGTTTTTGGATTCAGGGGGACCCAAAACATGTATTTCCGATGAAATCTCGGTATCGAATTTTTGGCTGCATTACAATACCTTCTCCATACACTATGTACATAGTGCGTATAGAGAAAGTAAAAAGATTATAATTAGTTATGGGTATAGAGGAAGAGAGAAGAAAAAAAGGAAAAATTAAATAACATTTATAATTATATATGTATATATATAGCTTAATCTAGTAAGAAAAATTAAATAATGGAGCTATAAATGAAATATATAATAATAATAATAATAATAATAATAATAATAATAATAATAATAATTATTATAATTAAATTTATAAAGGAAATACTATATTTAAAATGTATGTATTTATAAAATAAAATAAATATGAATTATAAATAATACTTTAAATAAAATGTGACACAATACCTTAAAAATATATGTGTGTAAAATAAAATTATGTTACAACATGTTGCAGGATGAAATTATAAAAACCTATTAATAGAGTAAAAGTCACAAAGATATTAATAATTTATAAATAATTTAATACAGAGTAATTAAACCAATTTTAAGATTTATGGACATGCTAAAAGCAAATAAAAGGAGTATTGTATGAATTGAATTTCTGTTTTGTTTACATGTAAAACACTTATTTTTTAACGTGAATTTAGTATGTTTATTTGGTTATTTTAAGTTTATTTTTGGTTAGTATTTGTTTATCATCTGGGCTATCTTTGTTATCTTGTGTAAATGTGTAGATAAAAGATTGGAAATAAATAGCAAGATCTAGATATTAACTCTGTCATAAGAAATTAAGTTCCAATGAATAGTATACACATTTTATATTATATTAAATTATAGTATATTATATTATAATCAGATAAAACTATAAATATTTTACGTGAATGTGAAACTGATTTCATATAACAAGATGATTACGTTTTCCGTTTAGGGAAGGAAGTAGAATTCCGAGAGAATAATAATAATAGCAATTCCATGTAACGAATTAATTAATAATTCGCACGCCAACTTGCTGCAAAGATAAAGAACATTCATAAAAGGAAATGTCGTTTTAAGACATTTTGGTGAGACTGTTACAAAAGGAAACATCTTAATCTGAATTAGCCAATAAAATTTTCAACAACTGGAGTGTGTGGGTAGGGAGTGAAAGCGATAGAGCAGAACCTCGATAGAAATTCAAATCGATTTCAATTTAACTGCCGAGTTCCCGCATAATTATGAATAAGGCGATGGGGGTGGCAGTGTCAATAAGGACAAAGGTGGTATCCAGCAGAACGAAGTTTTCAATCTGGGTGCCTTCCAAATGTCACCAACACACAAAAACTCTGTCAAGCCATTTTATCGTGAGATAGTGACGTAGAATGAAACTGCTTTTGTGTTCTCTATACACAATATTTCCTGCAGAAGATGTTGCTCCTCTCACTATTCCTTATCATCATTTATTTACTCTCACTTTCAAATTCATCTTTTGTTTGTGGTATGTATGACACCTCGTACTCATCCATCCTTTCTGGCACTCGCCTAATTGTTCACCTTTAGTTTCTCTACTATGCATTGTATAGTAGGTAGAGAATTCTTTACATCACAGCAAAAAATTCGATGTTCAGATTTCACCGGAAGCATATTTTTGACGTCCCATGAATCCTAAAAGAGCGTTTTTACTTTCTCTATACTTACTATGTACATAGTGTATGGAGAAGATATGGCACTCCACCCAAAAATTCGTTACCGAGATTTCACCGGAAATATATGTTTTAGGATCCATTGTATCCAAAAAAAAAAAAAAAAAGCATTTTCAGGAAAAGATCGGTGTGTGTGTGTCCGTGAACCCAATAACTCAAAAATGAAAAGTCGGTAAAATACCAAAGTTGGTATTTAAGTTTGGTATCTTCCAGGGATGCGACACAACGATTTTGAGGAAAATCCCTCCACACCAAACTACCCTTTACATGGGGCTTTCTTCGAAAATTTTGATTTTCTCCAAAATGGCTCTAACAATTTTGATTAAAATTTCATATACTAAAGATATTTATCTGACAAATAAAATGTATATCTTGAATTTTCTGCGAAGAGCCTTTGAAGACTACTTTATTCTGGATGAAGTTTAAGGAATTTTACATAATTGATAAACCGTAAGTGATGGACAAAAACTTACAACACAAAAAATGTAGAGCACCTTAAAACACACAATTTATCTTATATACATTTTTTACGTGGAGCTGATCATTTTTAGATACTCCTTGATTTTGTTTTCAGCTTTAAAAGACATATTTTTCTCATACAGGAATTTAACAAAAGAACATACAAACAAACAAAAGAACTTCAGACACCAAGGAACCAACTTTTGACTATCAATTTACCAATAGTACTTCCTTAAGGAAGCAAGTAATAGGACTATTTCTGCTGATTTTTTCTCGATTAGTATGAAGTGAATAGAAGCATAACTTTTTAACAATAATTTGTTGTAGAGATATAGAGAAAGTCATGTGAGTGTAACTCATCAGATTTTTTGAAAAGCATTCATGTGTGCATCCGTATCCGTGTGTGTATGTAGGAACATTTTTTTATTTTTGTTTAATGTAAAGGTAGTTTGGGGTGGGAGATTTTCTTTAAAACCTTCATGTCGCAAGCTTGGAAGTAACTGAACTTGTTCACACATACGTGGATCTTTCTATAAAAGGGGGAGCCTAAAACGGTGAAACTTCGGTATCGAATTTTTGGATGGATTGAAATATTTTCTCTACTGTTCACTAGGTGCAAAAAATGTTTCTATTTGAGAAAGTATATAAAGCCATATATGAAGGAATATTCGGACCAATATCGAGGAGTATCACATAAATGGTTTACTCCACAACAGTGGAATTGTCATAACCGATTTTAACGAAAAGTTGTTGTATATCTATCTCTTAGGGATTGAATGGTTTGGAAAACTATTCAAAATGATGAGCAAGATATTCTCAGAAACCTCGAAATGCATTTCGTTTATCACGAAAACGTTTTAAACATATATACTCGTTAGAGCAGCTTTTGAGTAAACCAAGGTTTTCAATAACATTTTTCATGTAAACCTAGGGTTTTTTTTCTTGAAGGCTTAGTGTCGTATCCTTGGAAGATAATAAACTTAGAATTTCGAATTTGGTGCTACACCTAATTTTCGTTGTTGGGTTATCCTTAACGCATACACACACATGGACTTATCTCTTTAAATGCCTTTTTGCGAAGCGTTTTTGGAGCCTTCAGAATATATTTCCTGTGGAATCTGGACATCTAATTTCTGGGTTGAAGTAATGTTTTTCACACTTACGATACGTAGTAGAAAAAATAAATAATATTGTTTCAAAATTACGAGTATATTAATGTAGTTATTCATATTTCCATCATGCTGTAATACTCAATTAGAGTTTATTTGTGGTTTTGTTTTACGCGGTTGGGTTAGGGAACCGCTCTCGTTTTATTACCCTTTTAATTCATCAAAGTTTCATACTGTCGCATATTGGTAAAACGAATGTACGGTCACATTTCGCCGATAGCGGTCATAAAAATGTTGACGGTATCTATATGCCAAACGGTGTCTGTCGTCCACCGCAATAAACCAATAAAAGCATGGAAACTTCTATTTGGGAAAGTTGGCGTGGGAGGAACTTTCAACTTCCTACAATGGGGATATTATAGTTTGTGGTTTTTGTGAAAGGAATGAACAAACAGACATTAGTACTATTAAAGATGATAGAAGCCACAATAATAATGAGAACGAAAATATGGAAGCAGATACCATTTGTTTTAGCTATTGAGGTTAGAGAGTATTGATTTAGTGAATTTGTAAACAGGCTAGGTACTAAACGCTCATGATTTTGCTTATTAAAGTGAATAAGTAATCAAAAAAGCGATCTATGCATATGAGTTTCTGCGAAAAGTTCTTTTATTCATTTTTCAAAATTTAATTTTGTTATGAATTCATAGTTAAGCTAAAGTTCAACGAATGAACCTAATCGATATACCTTTATAATAATTTATTGTTAAAATATTTAAGTTAACCTTTTAGGTTTATATTTTGTTTATTATACCTCCATCTATTAATGATACACTCCTTGCTTTCTCTACTACAGTTTCCTTTATTGCTTGTTATATAATTATTGTATATTTATAGCTCTGAAGCCAGTGTCCAGAACTTATATTTCAAGGTGAACTTTATCAGTCTTTATTTAAATACTCCATGCCACGACATGGAACAACTTTAGTGATAAATCATCCGATGCTTTAGTGTTATATGCACTTGTCAATATTGTTTATAACGTAGTTATTAATATTCACTAGTTTAACTAACATTTATTTTAAGTTTTTAGTCATTCCCACTGTAAATTTACATACATTTTATATGCATCATTGTTTTCATATTTGTTATGCTATTATATATTACTTGTGTTCCATGATTGTTTTATTATTCACATCATATGCCTCATCATTTATGTACTTTATCGTCTCATTTAAATGTATGTATTAGTTTTGTGTTTGATTTCTTTGTTTCTTCAATAATGTTACACAAAATGTATATTATATATTGTATGCACTGCCATGAAGCAGCAATTTGAGTGCAAATAAATATATAATGTAATTAAACTACCAAATTTCCAAAATAGGATATTTCAACAGAAGCTTTTATATTTGGTGGAAAATAAAGTTCCTAAAAATCCGATAATGGCTCTCGCACTGAAGATATCTTGAGTGTTAATTAATCAAGCTGGTGATTGTTCTCATTCCGAAAGTGTGGTTGTTTTCTTTTGAAAATGTATGTATGTAAACGCAGACATAATACAAGACTGATTAGCTTTACAATGACCACTTAATGCAATAATCCCCCCCCCCCCAAAAAAACAATAAAACTCTACGCAATAGCTTTAGCTCAGCGTTTGGGGCTAGGTGAGTCACCCTCTCACAAGCTGCCCAGCGCCAAAAACACTCACCCTATATAACTTTGGTACGTCGCCAAGTAAATTACACTTTCGTATTTTGACCCTTATGGCAGCTTTAAACAGAGTGCAATAAGCTTTGCAAAGCCTAACATTTTGAATATGAAACAATTTATTTAAGCTACAATAAATTTATGAATAATATATCCGTTAAACTTTTATTTGTTCCATTCATTTCACTTTTTCCACCGATTGTGTCAAAAAACATTTTTTTTATAAAAAGCTTCTTTTTCTATCTAAGTCATGCTAATCAAGTAAAATATTACCAAAAGTGTTTTTAAGGTGATGCATTTGTGAAACTTGACCAAAAATTGTAAATAATTAAAATATGTTTGATAATAAAATATTATGAATCTTAAACTGAAAGAAATTACATCGTATTTACACTTGGCACACTATAAATATCAATTCACTGACGCTTTAAATGGGCAGGCTCATGCTACTTAATAGTTTTTCCCAAATTTAAAATTTATTTTCTTCCATACCCATTCTCACACACTTTTTCAAACTCAAAATAATTCATATGATGCAACTATTTTCAAAATTTGTACACTACGTCTCAAAAGTGCATTTAAAAAAAACGCTATAGTTTTTGAGATACTGCTACATGTTGCTACAATACTTTATTTACAATTTCTACAATGCAATACAGTGAATACAGGCTGCATTTTACTCCAATTTTTACAGTAATTAATTTTAATCTAAAAATATGATATAATTCAGATTGAATTCCTAACTGACGACATTCCTTGGAAATGATGATGAAGGAACATAAAGTGATTGCCAAATCAGTGGCGGATGTGTTCACAGGACTTTCTCAAGTTGCTCTACAAGTTTCTTACAAAAGATTCTTCTTCTTTCTACACCATGCTAATCGAGATAAACGTGGTTCCTTATAAGTAGAAATGCACTACAGGAATGCGCTATGCTAAAGTAATAGTCAAATGCTTTAAGCTATCGTTATGCATATCCCTTCTTTGTTTGCATATAAAACAAGAAAAATGGACACTTCTGTCTCAGAAAATTATAAGCACTTAGCAATTGAAAACAATAACAAGGAATATCTCGGAAACATTTACCTTCACAACAAAAACGTAAAGGACATAACTTGTGTGTTTTAACATTTTCTGTGTAGTAAGTTTTGATGCAAAATTCGGCAAAGTTTGTCCAGAATGAGATCAGAGGTTATTTACAGACAATTTAAGATATACGTTTTATTTGGGATGTAAATATCTTTAATACATGGGACTTTAATCAAAATTGTTAGAGCCATTTAGAAAACCAAAATTTTCGACAATTGTTCCATATAAAGGGTAGGGAATTTTCTTGAAAATCTGCGTGTTTCACCCTTGGAAGATACTAAACCTCCATGCCAAGTTTGGTATTTAACGGTCTTTTGCTTTTGAGCTATGCTGTCCACAGACACACACAGACATACAAGGACCTTTTTCTGAAAATCTGATGTGTTTCATTCACATAACTTTCTCTAAATCTTTGCAACAAATTATTGTTAAAAATCTTATGCCTCTATTTACTTAATGATAATCGAGAAAAGATAAGAGGAAATAGTCTTATTACCTGCTTCCTTGTAAGCAGAAGCGAAATAAGGGAGTACAATAGGTTAAAGTGATAGTGAAAAGCTAGTTACTATGTCACTGACATTCCTTTGTATGGACACGAGTTGACAACTTCCTGTATGTGAAAGGTATGTTTTTCAAAACTGAAACCAATAAGGAATATCTAAAAAGCGATCAATTCCAGGAAAAAAATGTGCTCTACATTTTTGTGTAGTAAGATTTATATATCTCTTACGGTTTACCAATTATACAAAATTCAATAAAAAACATCCAGAATAAAGAGGTATGTAGAGGCCATACCCAGAAAAGTCAAGATAAACGTATTATTTGTAAGGTGAATATATGTAATATATGCTATTTTAATAAAAATCGTTAGAGCCTTAATCAAAATTTGCAAAAAGAAAAGTTCTATATAAAGTGTAGCTATGCTGTCTACTGTCACACACAGACCTTTTTCCAAAAATGTGTTTTTATTCAGGGGGCCCAAAACATGTATTTCCGGTGCAATCTCGGTATAGAATTTTTCGGCTGAATACAATATCTTCTCTATATACTATGTACATACTATGTGTAGAGAAAGTAAAAATGTATTTCCGGACTCAGGGGACCCCAAAAGGTATATTTTTGGTGAAATCTCGACATCGAATTTTTGGGTGGAATACAATATCTTCCCTAATCCCTATGTATATTGTACATACGTGGCTAGAGAAAGTAAAAATACGGATGAAAATTCGCTTGAAGAAAAACTTCAACTAGGAGCAGAAAAAAAAAATAAAAAATGTATCTATAGTTGTTCTTTTTTTGGATTTGGTAATGGTAGATTTGAAGACTATATTGTTTTTTTCTGAATTGATATGTGATATGTAGAGCTCATGTAGTTATGAACACACAGAGCAGTCAGCGGTTTAAAGAGACGGTAGTTGGGAGGGAGTTGAGGTATAATCTGTTCCAAAAGTAGCTCATTTATTGTATTGATATTATATACATCGTTCTACTTTATAAAGTAACACAATAATACAGCTATTTCATAATATGATTATTAAATAAAAGCGGCTTGTACTTTTACAAATAAATATACAAATATAATATGATACAAAAGATTTAGGATAATAATGTGAAGATTTTTGAAAAGACGATGAACATAAATCAACCAAACTGACTCAGAATTCATGGCAGTAAATTGTAAGATACAACTTTACTGTATCGAAAAAAAAAGAAAAAAAAGAAAAAGACACTACTCCTGTCACTCAAAATATGTTTGAATCATCCACAAGTTTGTCCATTGTCGAGAATGGCTACCCTTTCGTATTTGTGACAATTTTCATTCTGAGCCCTCTGTGTTCACTGGTTTATCTACTAGCAGGAACTGAACGAGGCCTGGCAGAGAGCAATGCTAGATAGTGCAGCACTTTCGAAACGGGCTGTAGAGACCACGCTTTCTCCATCATGACATAGTTATACTCGTGTGCACCGAACTTCAAACCGGCAATGTCGTGACAGTGGAGGGAACTCTAGTGATATGTTTTCACCAGTTTTAACTATTATGGTTGACTGCTTCTGAAAGTTTCTTGCAGATAGGTGTAAGAAGTAGGGAACGGGCCCCGGTGAGGTTATTTTCAACTGGCAATGCAAATGTTGCAGCAGTTAAATTAGTTTTGATGGATAATAGTGAACATGCAGTCGCAACCGCAGACACAACGAGTGTTGATAGAAAACTGCACGGCAGAATTGTCATAAAAGAATGGAATAAATACGTCTATTTGAAAACAAGTGTTTATTGTAATCTTTTGGAAGAAATGAAGGGTGTTGAATAAAAGCAGTTTTATTCAATGCATATAATGTAATCAGAAAACTCAGACGGGAAAATATTTTAGCGATAGATTGCAAGTTAAAAGCAGTATGTGAGTTGGTGACGTTAGTGACAGAGGGGGGACTGTACACTCAATATCCGTTCATGACTAATGAGGCTACTGCTCCCGACTCCTTGTCTCTTCTTTTCTGTTCAAAACCGGTTTAGAGAACACGTACTGCTTGAGTCTACAGGTAAATATCGGAGAACTTCAGTCTTTGCGTACCCCAAATGTGCTCCCTAGTAATCAGTGTCTAATTTAAATTTCAGCCCTGTGTGAAAATAAAATTTAAAAAAAACTCTTTGTCTATTAGTTTAGCAGTTAGAGGTATCGTTATCCTTATCAAACATCTCACAATGTCTCTACGAAGAAGTGGATAACTAGAAAATGTATGCTGATATCGTCTCCATCCCTGTTTAGATGACTAATGATTTCTACATAAATGTTGTTTATTCAAGCACAAATTTGTCAGGAGGCATTTCACTACACTGACAACAACACTTAAGTAAGTCACACACAGATGTTTTGAATACACTTTTATCTTTGAGATATAATGCACTCACAACCTGCACGAACACAAAGCAGTGACTGAAACACAGGTAATAAAGTAAACTTGAACTTGTTTTCGCTGTTACTTGCGTTGTGAAAACATCAAGTGTAACCCTCACGTTTCTTATTAAAATGAGAAAACTATGTGGGTAGGTAGAGTCAGACGGAAACATTAAATGCCATAGACGGGATTTGAGCCACGGATCTCCTGCTCTCTAGCCAGCCGTTCTAATAACCGCGCTACCATGGCAACATGTCAGCACAGCATTACATTTTCTAACCACAGTTGGTAACATGCCAGCTTGACTCACGTTTCCCGGTAAACTACAAGGTAATCTCAAATCAAGGTTTGGAGGTTAATGCTGTCTTGCCATTGAAGCGCAGTGGCTAGAACAGCCGGCTAGAAACCGGGAGATCCGTGGTTCAAATACCGGATATAGCACTGAATTTTTTAGACTGACTGCCTTCCAACTTCTGTCCCAGACAGACTTGTGTGAAAAAGAATTAATGTGAGTAAATGGAGCTTTGTACACAAAACAAATATTGGTTGAAACTGTTTGATGTTTTATTAGAGCTAAAAGCATTCACCTGAAACATATTTTTGTACACAGTGCAAAGTATGTTATTTTTATTGTACTTATGAAAGAAAACTTAACAGTAATAACATTAATACTCCTTGTTAAGAATGAAGAATATCATGTTACACAGTTTTTAATTATTATTAACAGAAAACACCCTTGTTAATTAAGTTTTGGTTTGTTACATCAGTGTTTATTACAAATTAATTATTAAAATTGCCCTTGAATGCTTATGGGACTATTTGGTCCATTTCAGACACTCAATCTAAACTTCGTACTAAGTTAAATAGGTAACATTGTTACCTTCATTAGACACAGATAAAAGGCTTCTGCAATGCGTTTGCTACAAAACTTGGCCCACAGCAGTACAACCCGTATGACCTTCACTGCCTTCCCTTGCGCGCGCGTCCTACATCTGTTCTGTCGTCGCACGTGCGTCAGTTTTACTTCTGTTCTAGTGCAGTCCACACATAAATAACATATTTAGAAGTGTTAAGTTTTGCTTCAAGTGCTTTCAAAATGCAGTATAGAGTACCACAAAGAGTGTTTATATACTATACGTATGTGCTTACATTATTTTGTAGGGAAGTTGTAGGGTAATTCGAAACTTAATTTCCTGGCGTGTTGTTTCGAGCTGAGAGGCGTTCGTTTACTTGTAAATTAATTTAGGGAGACGGGATCAGTTTGTGATAGGAACAGAAAGGTAAACAGGCGTGTACTTACGGAGCAGAAATTAGACGAAATCGGAGGAAGGTTAAAACGGTCACCTCGAAAATCTGAAACTGACATTTCGAAAGCTTTAGCATTGAAAGCAACAAAATTTATAAAACTCAAATCATACAGGGTTAGTGTTGTTCAGGAATTACTACCACGTGAATACCAGAGTCGAGTAAATTTCTGCATCTGTATTTTCAGGAATGTTAATGATGGAACAATCGATCCACGATTAATACTATTCAATAACAAAGCATGGTTTCATTTACATGGGCATGTGTCATCACAATCCAACCGATATGCTACAAACAAACCCAATTCCATTTATGAAACCTCTTTGCATGTTCAAAAAACCGGGATATGGTGTGCAATAAATGGATACAATCCTATAATAACGTATGATTGCTGTTTATTCTGATAATTGTTAATGTGATTTGAGATGTTATTTGATGTCCACGCATGTGTGACGGGCCGTGCGACTGCCAGTCAAGTGTACAGTACGTGACCGGGAGACGGACCGTGCACCTGACTTCCAAGTTTTGTAGCATCTTACTGTATAACTTTCATGACGCAGTACATCTTTCAGTTCTGGCGGGAAATTGGACCCTGAATTTGTATAAATGTCATAAGGACACTTGATCATAAGAAAGAATAGTTGTTATATAAACAAGCTTTTAGCTCTTAAATTTTCCTTAATTTATCAGTATTTGTCCCAAATAAGAGATGGCAGCAATACCCAGAAAAGTTTTAGTTTTTAGGGTCAGATCGTTTTTAAGCACATGCCTTCAAATACCCTGACCACTGCAGTACAGCCCGCTACTCACAGGGTCATCATATAAAATCTGACCGGATTTGCGTCTAAGTAGCCCGACATAATATAACTGGCTGTATCAGACCTTATTTTCGCTTCTTAAATCTATATTTTTATAAACCTATACATAAAATGTAGCAAATTAACATTTACCTGATTGTAAATGATGGTATAATTTCCTAACACAGATAAACAAGCTTTACACTGAGTAAACACATTTAATTGTCCTGATTTATCTCTGTTACTGCATTGTTTCGTAATTCAGTGTGTATGTTTTCCCTAAGTTATTCTACGTGTTCGTGGTGAAGGCTCAAAAACTCAAAAATGATATATTTAGTTTAGTTTTTTTTTTCCTATTACTGTACTTCTTTGTAAGTGTTTCTTTTTTTTCTTTTTTTTTCACTGAACCAGAAGTTTCAAAGGTATTGACAAGATCATGAATTAATGTTTTGAAAGAAAATAGTTGTGCACGAAACTTTTGGATGAATTCTTCACAAACCTGACGATCTGATACGCATTTAAAATAACATAAACATACGAATGTACATTGTCTAGTAACCCAAGAGAAAGTGTGCGGAAGAAATACTTGGATCAATAGAATAAACGAGGTTATGGAAAAACTGGCCTTGATAGAGAGCTAGGAAAGTGGAGTTTGGAAAGTTATACAAAGAAATGATTATATGGAAATTCAGGCGATATTAGCTTCAGCAACGAAAAACTAAGAAGCAAAACGAAATATAAGGCAAAGAGAATTATGTAGATGAAGGTAACACTGGACGGGGAAAGGATTTACATGGGCCCGAACAGGGTTAGTGGAATCGAAAGTCCAAGAGGAGGTTTAAATATAGAGGAATGTTCAATGCGTGGAATACAAGATAACTATTAGATTGCAATTCTGGAATGTGAAGAAACTAAAGATACAAGAACAAAACTTAGGATTGAGAAGGGGACTAATTTACTAATAGAGCTAAAGGGGAAGGTTGGTGAATATGTAAGTTAGGCAGGAAATCTTGGAGCTTCTGGATTATTTGGCCTAGGTTAAAAGAAAATCGATGAAGAAAATAAATAAAAAGGGTAGCTAAATCAGCTAAAAACATAATTTTACATAGATTGACATGGAGGTCATCTCTAGATATAAGGCCCGGTAGCTCAATAACCACAAGGTTAATACTACTCGAGCCATGTGGTTACTCAGCAACTCCGGAAGAATTACTAGTACTTCATATTTATCGATTGATTGATTGATTGATTTATTTATTTTGTATGGTCAAGTGGTTCTGAAACGTCTTATAGAATTTATTGTACTATTAAATGTAATTCAATTCAAAATAAATATATGAAATTTTAAAAGCTAACTTCCCATCTTTGCAATTGAAGCTGAACTATTGATGGTAACTGAAAGAACGAACTGAACTGAACATTGTCTAAGTGGTAACTGAACGAAAGTTTCTCCTCAACACGGTGGTGAGGAATGCGCAAGCCAGTAGTCGGCTTTGGCTGTAACGCTTAACTTCCTACTTAGACTTCTTACTGACAGGCTGAACTTCAGCTAGAGAATTTTTGCCGCGTGCCCACCCTCAATAGGATTTTACAGCAGGGTTTTTGTTTCCGGGTGGGTTTTCCCGAATGACTTTTGTTCGTTTTCGATAGAATGGTATGCTAGAAAGTAGCTTGTTTTATTGGTTGGAGAGAATTTTGGTACCAATTACCTCTTGATAAATTTGATAAGGGGCTCCGCTGATGGAATTTCTCTAGTGTTATTTGATAGGACCGTAAGCCATGCGAAGAACCCGATGTCACCTTAAGCGGCGTGTTCTTGGATCGTAGTTACAAAGATTAACCATGGCGCCCTAATGTTAAGTGAAGCTTAAATTTGTAGCCCGGCATCTAATTTCGTTCTCCAAATATGGAAGTGAGGAGGTCTAGTAGAGCAACTTCAAAGGAAAAGCTCAGTCCTCAGGATAGATGAACCGGATTCCTTTAATATGTGTCCGTTGAAACCATAGCAGCCAGTTGCCTGCGATTATTCCCCATACTTCTCAGGCTTATAACATGGGGTACAGGATGACTATTGTCTGCCCCCCGAGACGTCTCGGATGTATTCGCAGAAGGTTACACCCTTGTCCAGCTTGACTCCCAGGTATATATGGAAGTTTCGACACTCAATTGTTTGGCCTTTGTAGCTGAATGTGGGGCAGTTTGCGGGGATGTGGCGGTTTGTCAGCAGAATGGCGTGGCCCTTGTCCTCATTTACGACATTTGCCACCGCCGACACCATTTTTGGATGAGGCGGAGGCGTTGCTATATGGGGTTGAAAGCTCTGAGGTGGTATTTCTTTGTGTAGTACACGTCACCCGCCTATTGGGCGATGTTGGCGAGTGGCTGCGTTGGGAAGTCTGCCATGTAAACACAGAAGAACGCGGAAGATAATATAGCACCTTCGGAGAGTCCGCCTCCTGCAGATCTTTATGTCAATGCGCTTCTGTGACTTCAAGTAACGGTGTTTGGGGAAGCTGCGAGTATGAAAATCGTATGAGTGGAATCCCCAGGTGGATGAGCTTATGGAGGAAACCTGCGTGCCAAGTCGTTGAGAAGGCTTTTTCGACATCCAGTGATACCGTGGCGGTGAAGGCGCCCTCCTGGATCCCCAGAGAAACCACCTCCACCACATCCAGCCGCTGCCCAGTACGAAATCCAGGTTGGTGGTCAGGGATTACATGGGTGTCCAACAAGACCGGGGACAGACGATTGACGATCATCTGTCAAGAACCTTTGAGGGGTTTGGGAGGATGGGACGGTAGTTGGACGGATGCCCAAGTCTTCCCCTGGCTTCAAATTTAATTTAATTTATTACCCGAGCCTCTCTCCATTCTCTTGGAAAGTGACCCAGGGTGAGACATATCCTGAAGACTCTTGTGAGAAAGAGCATGGAGTTGAAGGAAAAGTGGGGGAGCGTGGGGAGTGAGTCCGTCAGGACCTGCCGCCCCTTTGAAGTTGAGACGCTGGACTGCAACCTGGTTCTCACTGAGACGTATAGTATGAAGTTGTGCCTCATCCTCGGGTCTTCGAAAATATCAGCGAACCTACAATCAGACTTGAACGTTGAAGATGTCGTGTTGGGGGTGATCCCTTGGACTCAAGTTAAGCACAGCTAGTCTGCGAACAATCTGCTTTTGCCACAGTCTGGTGCCTTGGACGGCTCGGGTATATTAACCGCGACGGTAGCGCAGGGTTTGCGATCTGCCTCTAGTTGCTCTCATCGATGAAGAATCGAGTCATCGGCTCCTCCCATGGTTGCATTCAGAGCTCGCGCAGACGCAGACGGAGCTGCAGCAGTCACCGTAGTAGCGCCCGATTGTACGGCGTGCGGTTTTGTTTTGTTCTGTGCTGCCCAGGACCGGCGGATAAGTAGGGTAAGGTCCAGTGGATGGACATCAGGGTGCAGAGGTGCTGGGACTTGTACCCTTAGGTTGTGGGCAGTACGCGTCACGATGGAGGTGAAGGACGAAGCCGTGGCTGCCACGGATTGGAAGTCTGTAATTCTGGGGCTGGTAGGAATGGAAGTGCGGAAGCAGTCCCTTGCGCCTTCTCAGTCGACCTCATGAGTTTTAAACGTTATGTCTTGGCTGGCAATCCGCGTGTTGATCTCTGCCAACACCGGATTATGATCGCAATGGAGCGCGTTGATACGAGTGAGAGTGAGATGAAATGAGAGATGCTTAATGATGTGGTTAGTGACTGAAGCCAGTACTCCACCACACGGATGGTACGCTTAACACCGTGCGAACGGTCAATTTTATACCAAAGGCTTACGAGGTGTGTTCGGAAAATAAGTACCACATCATTCTACCGCCAGCGTAACGCTAGTTCTACGCATGCGCACTCGTCTTTCTGGACCATTGACGTCATTAAAAACAAATCATTTTGTCTTTACAGTTGTTAATTAACGTTCAAAGTTTTTAAGGCAATTGATGACCCCACCGATTGTGAAGTGAGTTCTGTTATAAGGGTTTTGAACACAAGGAATGTTAAGTGAGCTGAAAGTCATGGTCAACTTGTAGATTTACGATGAAAATGTAACGACAGAAAGTGAGAAAATGGGTTTCACAATTCAATAATGGACGATCCTTTGTTTATGACGAAACACGGATCTTCTGTTGTCACTGATGGATTTGTTGAACAAGTGAACGAGGAATTCGTGAAAACAGATTATTCACAATAAGTATACTTTGTGATGTGTTTCCACAAAGCACGTGTTCAGCAGTGGCTGCCTTTACTGGCGGAAGCTTTCTTTGAAGAGGATATAAAACACAGTATTCACAGCTGTAACAAATGCCTGAACAATGATTAAAATATTTCGATAAAGAGGTTCAGGAATACTCTTATATGTACAAATAAATATTGTGAAAACAAATACTTTATGCCTTTTTTACAGAATGGTACTAACTTTTCGGACATACCAAGTATATAGGCGGCTTGTGGCTTCACCATAGAACGACCGAAGTGCATATGATAGTATAATTGGTGCATCACCTGCATTTAAGTTCGGTCTCGTTTGATGAATGCTTCGCATATGCAAGGGACAGATGGATAAACTCGAGCAGTTACTACATCTACTCTACGTAGAATTGTAACACAGCTGTCTCTGCATACTAGTGCGCTACCATTGGTTACAAGAAGAACGCTATTGGACAAACGCTAAATTGAGGTCAATGATGATCCCGCCTACTTGCCACACGATAGTAGCGATTTCTCAAACAGAAACTGACCACGTTGAGCAGAAGTGAAGAATTCAATTTATTTAAGTTCTATCAGCCATGTCGAGTATAGAGCCACTATTACAATGGTTTCTGGATCAGGGAACTTTTAGCTATCTAGTTAATCAGCATGTACATATGGTGACGCGGGATTAACTCAACATCCAAAGATGATACTGTAGGACGCTATGCATGACGAATTTAGCCAAAGCACATTTTCTTTTAGTCCAATAAAATTAAACGACACCAAAGACTTTACTTCCCTTCCGAAGGAAGCCATGCTAAGGATTTTTACTTCCGAAAACATCCAGCATCCTCGGCCGGGTTTGAACTTGCAGCTGGGTATTAGAGGGCTAGTGTGGTAACAACTACACTACGGAGGGCGACTATCGTATTCCTAGTTAGCTTTTAATTCAACCCAGCAGTATTGTTCGCCTACTTTCTAGCAAACACTCACAAATTGCCTTCCGGCGATGCGGTTATCACCAACCCATCTTTTCACTGATACTGTTATTGTTATTATTATTATTATTATTATTATTATTATTATTATTATTATTATTATTATTATTATTATTATTATTATTATTATTATTTTATTATTGTAATTATTATTCTAATTATTATTATTATTATTATTATTATTATTATTATTATTATTATTTGTCGGTCTGGGTAGGCGCTGGCTTGATGATCCCAGGTCGCGGGTTCAAACCAGATCAATGGTTTGCAAGTGCGACCCTGCGGGACGAAATTTCGGCACACCAACGCCTCTGATATGATCCTGGCACTTGACGGCGCCATTAACAAACAATATTGTCATTATTTTATAAGTATCGTTTACATATTGTTTTATTTACGAGAGGAAAGTCATTCCTAACAACTGTTTTTGAGAGTTTCCCTATTAACATTCGTTGTTTTTCAGATGTGGAGGCTAGAGCTCCTCTACTGAGGCGAATATCACATCAACAATGACTTTTGTAACTTCTCGATTCACCCTTTCATTTCATCCTATTTTTTCATTTCCATATTCAACTCGCCCTTTAATATTCATTATATATTAACATACAAAAAAGTTGTTATCGTAGAGGAGGTAGCATAAAAAGGCAAGTTTTAAACTGAAAGTTGCAGGGTACGGCACATTAATTGCGGAATAACCCCGAGAGTGGCGCCAACTTTTGCTACGGCCGCATGCAGAGCCCATAAAGTTCAATTCCTATTTTATCTTGTCGCAGCGAGTTTCCACACGAGATAAAAACCGTGTTAGCCTTTGCCATAACGGTCTCCAGACAGACACAGCGCGCTGCTATTTCCACCCAGCATACGTTGGAAGAGAAAAGGGAAAAGGGAAACGACGCTGCGGGTTATACTTCATGTTGTGCTGCCTGTCATAATTATATAACGTCTCTACCGTAAACTGATATTCTGTGTGCTGAAACCAACGTCTGCTTTGCAACAAATTATTTACAGTAAAGTGTACCAACCAAAAAGTCATCATCAATATAATACACACCCTTCACAGTATACACCGAGAGGTAAATTGTTCTTTCAGAAAGTTCCTCTTTTAATCTCGCTAATTATGCTCTATCGTACTCTATGATATAAAAGCCAGAGAATTTTAAAAACAAAAAGACGCCTCTTCACTTCTCTAAAACGGTTTTACTCTCTTTAGCACGATGTACAATGTACATAATTGATACAGAAAGTGTTGCATCCCAACCAAAAAGTCGATACCGAGACTTTATCGAAAATATGTAATTTGAGGACTCCTCAGTAAAAAAAAATCCGACATGTTCATTCATAAGACTTTCTGTACATCTCTGTAACAGATTATTCTTTGTCTTAGATCTGCTTCATATTAATCGAAATAAACATTATCGGAAATTATCTTATTACTTGCTTCCCTTGTAAGTAGAAGGAAAATAAGGGAACATACTAGGCTAAATCTATAGTCAAATCTTTTAAAGACCAGTTTTCATGTGATTGAAATTAATTTCTTTGCAAGACCAGAGCTGAGTAATTCCCGTATGAGAAACGTTTTTAAGTATTTTAAAACTAAAACGAATAGCAAGAAATATCCATGAAATGGTCAATTCCACGAAACAATTGTACAGGATATAAGTTGTGTGTTACAACGTGATCTACATTTCTATACATAAGTTTTTCTCTATCTCTTATGGTTCAAAAGTTAAGCAACATTCACAAAATTCATCCAGAATGAAGAGCTGTTCAAAGGCTGTAGTTTGAAAATTTAAGGTATACATTTTATTTGTCATTTAAATATCTTAAATATATGAGCTTTTAATCAGAATATTAGAGCCATTTTTGAATTTTTTTTTCGTGTAAATGGTAGTTGCAGGTACGGGGATTTTCTTGAAAACCATGTCGCACTCTTGGAAGATACTGAATTTAAATATCAAGTTCGGTATTTAGCGGATGTTTTTGAGCTATGCTTCACACACACAAACACAGATGCACACCCAAACACAAACACACAACAATTTTTCTAAAAATGTATTTTTTTGGGGAGTCCAGTGAGTCTCAAAACATTTAAATCCAGTGAAATCTCGGTATCTAGGTTTTGGGTACAATAGAATACCTTCTCTTACACAGTGTACATAGTACGTGTAGAGAATGTAAAAATGTTTATTTTCAGACTCAGTGGACCTCAAAACATATATTTCGTTGAAATTTGGACATTAAATTTTTGGGTGGATACAATACCTTCTCTATCCACTATGTACTTTGTACATCCGGGCTAGAGAAAGTAAAACATTTGTGAAAGGTAGTGCGGAGTGGTTTTAAGTTTAGTATCCTTCAAGGATGTGCCGCAAATGTCTTCCAAGAACCTTGCGAGGATTACAGCCAGTTACAAAACTACATTAGACTACAAATCTATTCCTATAACTCGGGGATATTACACTATAATTTGGATTTCCATGTACACCAGATCCAATAAAGCCCACCACACCAAATTTTGCATCTCCAACATACCTTACAGAATGTCCTTATCTGTCTCACCTAGTTACATAACTACCCAATTCCTTACAAATCATGGCCGCTTTCAATTCTACCAACACAAAATGAAAATAAGAGCTTCAGCATTCTGCAGCTGCCATGTAAAATTTCCACAGACTGCTCTACACTTGATGAATAAATGCAGCAACTATTCAAAATATCGACCAATGTTTTACGCTCACTTTCACTGCCAATGGATCTGAAGATTCATTTCAACACAGTTGTAGACGCACAATTCCCCAAGAGCATCTTCCGCACATAAGAATATGTGAATATGTAGCATGATATACCTCCAGGTAAAACACGAGTTGCAAATTTGTTTAAATAAGAAAAGCTTACTACACAAAAGACACAATTTGTCTTATTTTTTGTAGAACTAACTAACCATTTCGGAGGTATTCTCTGTTATTAGTGTCAGTTTTAAAATGCTTTTCTCAAACGGGAAGCCCTCGTAACTTTCTCATCTCTCTTGTTTTATTCCTGACCATGGAAAAAGAACCGGATTTCAATTACAGTTGCATAGCGACAGGTTTTAAAATATTTGACTATCGCTTTAGCCTAGTGTGTTCTTTTATTCACCTCTTACTTATAAGGAACTAAGTAATAATATATTTCTGCTAATGTTTTTCTTGATTAGCATTATGTAGATAAACGAATGATCTTTAGTAGGAATAATTTGTTTGCAGAACAAGTAGAGAAAGTCATGTGAATGGAATACATTAGAGTTTCTTTCTCACTGCAGTGTTATGGTTTAGTCTAAATCCCCGCGTTAGAAAAGTTTCCTTTGTTTCTATCTGGTGATGGTTGGATCTCCCATTATTTTGTTTCACTGATTTATTTATTTTTGAAAATCTCTTCGAACTTTCGACTAAAACAGTTGCTTTACAAGGAGCCATATCATATTGATGTCATAGATTGAGGTGCAACTTTTTGTAGAGAAAATAAATATAAAAAAAAATACCGGTATTAAGGTAAAAAAAAAAAAACATCTATGTTCCATTCAGATGAATTTCTCTACGTATTTCGCAAAAAATGTCTTATAAAAATATTTTTCGTCTACAGGGTATTCATAAAATAAGTAACCATTTCTTGATCGATTTACCTACGAATGGTTTTGTTACAGATTGATCACTGAGCAGTATGTCGACTATTCCTGCCATTGTCACGTGGCATCTACAGCGTGTTCCGTGCAAAGAGCTGAATCCGCGGTTTCAACGGAAATTTAGTAAGCCTCGACCAGTGAATAAAGCCAAATGGAAACTGTTAAATAGGTTTCAACGAATAGCCATTGTTGTCTAGACCAGCTCTAGCATTGATTCAATACGGGAGTCAATTGAACGGAGTCCTAAATCTCTACGCTGATATCAGTGTTCAAAGTTGTGAAATTCACCTTGAAGAAGCATGAATATCATTTACAAATGTTACACCACTTTTATGACGGAATTTTCAATTGACATGAAAGACAATTTAGAACTCCGGTCATTAATTGACTCTGCATTGCGTCAATGTCGGCTGCGTTGTGGAAAGTAGACCTGGCCAAGACTCGTAACCAACAGTGCCGTTTTGTTAAAGATTATTTAACAGTTTCCATATGGTTTTATTCATTGGTTTCCGTTGAAGCTGTCATGTTTCAGTTTTTTTTTTTTTTTTTTTTTTTTTTTTTTTTTTTTTTTAATTTATAAATACAGTTCCGGAGTCTAGTCGGGACTCCCGCACTGTACACCGTTTTCATTTTCTTAACATTTATCTGGTTGCTGTTTGTGCTGGTTTCTTCCGAGACACACATATATACACATTTTACAAACATATAAGCAGCCATGCCCAAGGTGGAGTCGCTCGCTGGACGGCGTACCGTGAGGTTGTTTGTGTATAGCGAGCGGAACCAGTCTTCACTGCGGTGAGTTGTGTGTTTTGTTGCGGCGTCTCTGCCGGTTGTGAAAGCGGGCAGGCGTTCTACTTAATTGGGCACCTTCATTCTTCTTGCGAGAAGGTGGTAAAGCATTAAAATGGCCGTGTATAAGCGGGTAAATACTATTAAAATTCAGTTTGACAACGCAGCAACTAGACCGTCTGCACTAGAAATACATCAATGGTTGGTAAATTTTCTGGCTTTAAAACCGGATCAAGTGGACACGCTTCAGCTCAATAGTCGTGAACGTGCTATTTATGTCAAGTTAGTTTCCACGTTATTATATGATAAACTTATGTCACGTTACACCGAAGAACAAAACTTTACATATGAATCTGGGGAAATCTCCAAAGTGAAAATCACGCCAGGTGACCAGCAAATTGTTAATGTGCGGGTTTTCAACCTCACACCGGAGGTGCCCAGCGCAGTTTTGTCACAAGAATTGTCTAAATACGGTAAGGTATTTGATATACGACGTGAGAAATGGCACTCTTATTATCTGCTTCCGGCTAACAATGGTGTGTGTACCGTGAGAATGGGTATTAAGTGCAATATACCGGCTACCTTGGTTATTCATACTTATGTGATATCTATTGCCTATACCGGACAGCAGCAAGCCTGTCATTTGTGCCGTGAGACGACGCATTTAAAAGCGGATTGTCCCTTTAGAGCTACTCGGTTGTCTTTGCAACCAAGAAATCGTCCGGCAACCTTCAGCGAGGCAGTGGGTGCTCCGGCTAACTTACTGGCGGATGAACAGCAGGGTGTTATGCACACGCCCGGGCCATCAATGGAGACCCAAGTGGAGGTAATGCCTGTACAACGACAGTTGGATGAGGGAGAGGAGTTACCTATAGAGGGGGACAGCATGGTGATTCCGGAGACGCCGGAGATTGTTGATGGTGTCCAGCATGTACAGGACACCGTACAACAGGATACTGAAGGCAGGGCGAATGATAGCGACGTACCTGAAGCGTCTGAAGACGCGACCCGCAACTTGGGTGCGCCGTCCAGAGTTTCTGTATCTGCTAGCGACCCTCGCCTCCAGTTCCAACCGCTAGACCCCATATTGATGCCTGTTGGTTACCGTCTTCGCTAGCTGGTGGCGCGGGTGTGCAACGATTTCTTTACGATCTTCCTGACGGTCGTGTAGTGAAGGCCAGTGATTCCGGCAAGAGGCCGGCTGAAGATGCCAATGACGCCGATGAGGACCTACGGCGTTGCTACAAGCATACTAAGGACGATCCTCATGAAGCTGCGGACAATTAATGGTTGTACTCCCCGGATTGAACTGACACGTGTCCTAATTCCTGTTTGGTATCACGCCATTGGTCCTGAGATTGTATTTTCTTTGCCCTGCATGCCAGTTGGACTTCAAATTTGGGCGTCACTTAATGTGAATGGGTTGCGTCAACCAGTTAAGCAACAGCTGCTTCGGGATTTTTTGAGTAGTAATGATGTTGATGTTTGCTTTCTTCAAGAGGTGAATGTTTATAATATGGACTTTTTATATGGATATGACTATGAGACTAATTTAGGCCCGGGTGATACTGGGATGGCTATTGTATACCGCCAGGGATTGCCCTTACACGGCTTTGCCTATCATCCTTCAGGTAGAATCCTCTCCGTGGAGTATGATGGTGTTACCTTCGTGAATTTGTATGCCCCGGCGGGAAGCAACAAGAGGAAACAACGCGAGGATTTTTTTCGCCAGGAGCTTTTAACTCATATTCCTCGGAGTTCCCCATTCTTATTGGTTGGGGATTTTAACTGTACGCTAGCAGCCAAGGACCAAAGAGGGGCCTTTAATGGTTGTATAGCATTGCAGCAGTTAGTGGACCAGTTTCAATTGGTGGATAGCTGGGAATTCAAGCACGGTAATGATGTGATGTACACCTTCGTACGGGGCCAGTCGGCCTCTCGACTGGACCGGATGTATGTTCTACCGGAGATGAAATCCCGGATACATCGCACAGAGATAGTGCCAGCAGCTTTTAGTGATCACAATGCACTGCTACATGCCGTTGTAGGTCGTGCGGAGATACGTCGTAGTGGTCCAGGGTTCTGGAAGCTAATTGCTCCTTACTTACAGCTGCCGAGGTCCTGAGAGAATTCCAAGAATGTTGGTTCAAATTGCAGAAGTCTTTTCAGCGCTCTCCCAATAAGGCAGCATGGTGGGTCTATAAGGCGAAGCCAGCGATACGCTCCTTTTTTAAAGCCGCAGCGTGCCGTAGAGCGTTAGCTCGGAGAGAAACTTTGGATTTTTATCTTGCAGTGCTACAAGATTTACACCTGCGCCAACAACATGGCGAGGATGTACACTGTCAGCTCCGGGAAGTCAAGGCTCATATCCAGCACCGTAAAACGCAAGAGCTCCAGGGAACCTTAGCCAGAATACATACAGCAGAAATGGTTTATGGTGAAAAAATGAGTTTCTTCTTCCTGGCGAAGGAGCGTAGGCAAGATCGCAGAGCGTTTGTTACCAAATTGATAGATGATGGTCAAGAGGTTACGACCACGACAGGGATTCTTCGTGTGTTGCATTCTTATTACACCCAGCGCTTTGCCAGGCCGGTGGATATGGTGGATTCAATCCAGTCGTATATGTCCAAATATGTGCCAGTTGTGCAGGGAGGCTTAAAACGGTCGCCTACTCCCATACTGAAGGAGACGGAGTTGCTCACTGCGATTCAGACAGCCAAACCTCATACAGCGCCCGGACCAGATGGGCTGCCGTACGAGTTCTATAAACATTGTTGGCGGTTTATTAAGAAAGAACTTCTTCTAGTGTTTCAAGAAATCTGGAGGGATGAAAACCCGTCGTCTACATTTGGAGATGGGGTGGTTCTACAGCTCCCAAAGACCGCCACGCCCAGCCGGCCCGCAGATTATCGGCCCATCACCTTACTCAACTGTGACTATAAGCTGTTTGCAAAAATAATCGCCCGTAGGCTGCAAGTATGGCTAGTACCCTTGCTTAGTGAGCAGCAGGCTGTGGTGCGCGGAGGTGCGGCTATGCACCATACCGTGGCAGCTTTGCGAGACTGTATTCTTCATTGTCGCCAAGAAACCCGCTCTGCTGCTCTGGTAAACCTGGACCTTGAGAAAGCATTTGATAATGTGGTTCACGAGGGTCTTTGGGCACGTTTGGAGTCATTGCAAGTGCCGAACAAGTTGTATCACCTCCTTCGGGCACTATATGGCACTGCGTTATGAAGGATTCAATGCAATGGGTTTCTGACTGCCGCCATACCGGTCAACAGATCCGTCCGCCAAGGTTGTCCCCTATCAATGTTGTTATTTGCTGTGTGCATCGATCCCTTGCTCCGACAGCTGCAATCTACAATAACGGGTCTGGAGGTCTATGGAAAGAAACTAGCCGTTAGGGCATATGCCGATGATCTTACGGTGATGGTTACCGACGAGCAGGATGTCACATATCTACGAAGATGTTTACAGAAATATGCCCAATGTGCGGGGATGACGTTTAATTTGAGGAAATCTGAAAGTCTTCCCATTGGACCGCATCCTCCGGATACCACGGTGTTAGGAATACCCACTGTGCAACGCACAAAAATTCTTGGGATATACTTCAGTGGAGACGACGAAGACGTGCGAAACTATAATTGGACGTCATGCATTAATACTTTACGTGGTGTACTATACGGTCAAAAGTCGAGGATGCTGAACTTGATACAACGTGTGTGGTTTTGTAATGCCTTTGCGTTGAGTCGTATATGGTACTTAGCACACGTGATGCCTCCAACAAAACGGCACAGCCAAAGAATTGAGCAAAAATAGGATACTTCATATGGACAGGAAAATTATTTCGCATTTCCCGTACTCAGTTACGTCTTCCAAAAGGCCAGGGTGGCTGGGGGTTGTTGGATGTGGCGATGCAATGTAAAGCACTTTCCTTAAAAATGATTCTGCAAGCACTGGATGGACAGGGTGATAGTGTAGAGGTGCTAGTACAACGGCATTATCAGTTGTTTTGGGAACGGAGAGAACTCCATAAGATTCCTAAAATGTTACGTGATCTCCTACGTGACTTGAGCACACTACCTCCAGCAGAAGTGGCTAATGGCCGTTTTCGGACGGCTAAGGAAGTCTATGCCCTTTTTCAACGGAGGGAACCTACTACTCCACATATACAAGTTAAGTATCCACAGTTGCCTTGGAGGCAAATTTGGCGTGGCTTTGCTATACCGGAAATCAACACGGAATGGGTCTCGGTGGCATATGCGATTGTCAATGAAATCCTACCAACTGCAGATAAATTACACAGACATCATCTGCCAATTTTTCCCGCTTGTCCAATGTGCCAAGCTCCGGATTCGCTCGCACATCGACTCTTAGAATGCTCAGGTAAAGGACTGATATGGACATGGCTCTTGAGCCGATGTCGGTGTTGGACTGGTGACACCTGGCAGCCTTCAGCAACGGATATTTTGCACCTGAATTTTCCCTGGACGCGTCCTGCATTGTGGAGAGCTCTTATTTGGACAGCAATGGGTACCTATGCTTGGCTTAGTACCTTGGACACGCCAGCTGACTGTGTGGTTCCAGCTTTACGAAGTTTTTTGTATGCAGAGAGGTGGCGGATGATTCGAGACAACAGAATCAACCCCTTTAAACCCTGGATATACAAGATATGAGCACCTGATTGATTCTATATCGATCCGGGATGATCTTGGATGCAATAACATGCATTATTCCTCTTTATGCTGGCCTGTTGTGATGTAGAGCTCCTGCTTCTCCTGAAATAAGTAAAGTTCCTAATTCCCAAAGGGGGTAGGTACCATGCCATTACAAACTGAAATAAAAAAAAAAAAAGGCAGGACTTGAACCCACGATCCCCTGCGCCACGAAGCACCAAAGCTAGACTGTTTAGCGAGCGCGGCCATAGAGACTGGCAGCTCATGACCCGGAACACTCTATAGATGACAACGGCAATCGTTCATAATAGTTAATATACTGCTTAGTGATCAACTGTAGCAAAAAGACATTCGTTAGTTACGTCAATCACGAAATAGTTACTTATTTTGTGGATATTCTGTAAATACATCAAGCTAATCGAGATAAATATTATCTGAATGCGATCTAAAACGATAATCGAGAACTGTCGCTATACGATTGTCATTAAAATGTGCTTCTTTACATGGTGAGTATAACGAAAGAAAACCGACGACTTCATGTATAAGAAAAGTTACAGTATTTTAAAACTGAAACCAATAACAAGGAGTATCTAGGAAACGGCTAACTTGATAGCAAAATGTAAGGTACATCATTTTCATATTTTTACAAAATCTACATTTTTATGCGGTAAGATTATGTCAATCTCTTTCGGTTTCCTGGATATACAAAATTCTTCCAGAATGAAGAGTGCTTCAGAGCCTGTTCAGAAACATTCACATATTCATCTTATTTGCAATGTATGATTATTTAACGTATGGTATTTTAATCATAATCGTTAGAGGCATTTTTGAGAAAATTGAAAATTCCGAAAACTGTTCCATGTTAATATTTTTATATGTGAAATTTGGAACAAAATCTTAGGTTATTTTTGAGAAAATCTAAAGTTTCAAAAAGTAGACCATTTAAAAAGTAGTTCGGACTGGTATAGATGTTCTTGGAAATCTTCGTGTCGCATTGTTAGAAGTGTTAAACCTAAATACCAGGCTTTGTGCTTAACGAGCTTTTCGTTTTTGAGTTATGCTTATCACTGGTACACCCACACACACGCACTCTGTTTTAGAAAATATGTTTTGCGTTTCAGGTAGTCTCAAAACATATATTTATGATGAAATTTTGTTATTGAAGTTTTGGGTGGAATGCATTACCTTCGCTACCTATATGCACATTATATATTTGGCAGATAAAGGGAAAATATACTACCATAAAGTTTGCCTCGTAGCTGTGTTGTTGACTTCAGAAGACGTAGGTTTATGATATATCTGATTATGCATTTATACAAATTTATTTACTTACACCTGCAGTTAATATTTCAGTCCTTTATAAAAACTGTACTTATATTTGAATTAAGCGGGCATAAGATATTAGATGTTTAAGGTGAGTACTTTTGAAGTAGATAAATGTCTCTAGCCATGGAAGCGACAGTTTCTACTTTCTTCCTTTTTTCTTTCTGTACACATACTATGCATATATTCTATAGAGAAACTAACGTTTTCATGGGATTTTTTTTGAAAATCATGTTTTTCTTAAAAAACACTCTACGTTTTATATTAAAATATATTATATTAAAGATGTTTACATGACAAGTAGGATGAATATCTTAAATTTTCTAGGTATAACCCCTGTAGACCTCTTCATTATGTATGAATTTTGCACAAATGGTAATCCGTAAGAAACAGTCAAAATCAGACTACACAAACAAATTTAGATCTCCTTAAAACACACAATTTATTTGTTATAAGTTTCTTTTTTGTAGAGTTAACCGTTTCTGAGATATTCCTAGTTGTTGGTTTAAGCTTTTCTCAAATGAGAGATCATCTGTCATTTCCTATCTCTTTGTTTTACTCAGCGATCGGCTTTTTAAAAGCTTTGACTATCGCTTTAACCTAGAGCATTACCTTATTTCCCTTCTCCTTACAAGGAATTAAGACAACCATTACTGTTAATGTTTATCTCTATTACCACAAGGTAGATAAAGGAAAAATGCTTTGCTAGTTTGTAGAAAAGTCATGTGAATGGAACATATCAGAGCTTTTGAAGAGGCTTCAGCAGGACTATACTTCCATTACTGTTTGCGCATCCGCCACACCTTTCTTAGATCAGTGTTATATTGTACCCGGTGCTTGGCAAACTATACGTATCAAAAGGAAAATCTCTGAAACTTATGGCTGCCTCAAGAGTGAGAATAAACGGAAAAGCAGAGAATCAGACCTTAAAATATTGGTCAAAACTACATCTACTTACGTAAAAGGTGTGTAAATACAATTAACAGTTTATACACCTATGCTGTATTAATTTATAACACCATTGTTTTGTTTTATTTTAAATCTATTAATATACCTAAATCAAATAGCGCCTTTAGGTTACAGAATGTTCCCGAATCTCCATACTCATTATGCAAATAGGAAACCCAATCAGGGATATTAAAATGTACCTACTTATGTACGATTACAAAACTTAAGAAATTTAAGGGACACTGGAAGTGCACTTTTAATTACAATCGGTCAAAAAATTTAAATCGGCTTTTTATGGTAGGGGTTGTTGGAACCTTTGGGCAATGTATGGTGAATCGACATTTAGCTGCCCCGTACTTACTTGGGGCTTTACTACCATTTAAATATCCAAAACTACGAGTACACTTGTTTCCTAGAGTACTATTAATTTATGAAACAGCGCATTTCTCAAAACTGCATTCTTACACCTTCAAAATGTCCCACGCGTCTCAGTCTTTGTTTCAAATAGAAATAAAATTTCCCAAGATGTGCACAAGTATCTGTTGTAATATTACAGGAGACAAAACTATCCTAACTTCATAGTAATTTTTCCCCAAAAAAAAAGTGTATGAAGATTTTGAGATTAAATGTCTAATACTTAAAAATATCATAATTCAGTAATCAAAGTTATTAAAACATTAACATCTAAAGATTTTGTCGTGACTTACAGCTCGTAATCAAACAATTCCAATACGTTTTCTCAAATTTTGTGTAGTGTGGAACATTTTCAGTGTGCAAAAATTTACATAATAACATTTATGAAAAAACTATATCTTGCAAGGTATATATCCAAATGGAAAGAAATTTGGTGATCATATTGTAATATATCCAGTGTGGGGTAGGAGCTACCCCTGCCACTATGCATCATTAGGATTAGGTTTAGAGTAGAGCTTTTTCACGCATGCGTAGAGGGAAGCAAGGCCCTCAGGGTTTAAGTTGCATGAGAGTGTACATTTGGGAAGAGCCTGGGGAATTGTAAACAAGTACAGCAAGGATGCGATGAGACAGTGTTTTACTGCTTAGAAGAATTAATCAGAATACCTGTTCAGGAAGCTAAGGGGAAAATATAGCCTTAATTCCCCATAACTCGCCTGGTGAATTCTTATATTCTGAAAGTTGAACATCTTTAAATAAACTCTTTGTCCTTTCTGTCAACGTCAATTCAGAGTGCGTCCGATAGTGTCTGTAGCTCTGATATATGGGCCCGTCGATACCTATTTGTCGGAGTCTTTATATGTTAATGCCAGCGTTGTGCTTATGGGACCACGCTATGTCCTCTTGCCACCCACATCGACTAAATGACATATAATTTACTCAAAATGAATATCGGGTGCCCTACAATATTAACATATCAGCAATATAATCAAATTAAAGTTTTCATAAAGTTGTATACAAAATTATATGAGTTTGAAATTTTACTCAAAATCAACTGTCTGCATTGCAACTTCTATTACTGCAAAATAAAAAACTCCACAAACAAATAACTTTGTAAAAGTATAGTTGGTATAAATCTTTGAAAAACACGTGTAACATTCTCATGATTTTCTCTACATATTCTACAAAAAACTATTCTTACAAAAGTTTATCCTTCTACATAATTCATACTAATCAAGATAAACATAAGCAGTAAGTGACATATAACCTAATTCCTTCTACTTTTAAGTAGAAGGAAAATAAGAGGATACACTAGGCTAAAGCCAGAGTAATTGTTAAAAAACCTGGCGGCTTAGTGATGTAATTGAAATCCTCTTCCCTTTGCATGAACAGGAAAAATGTGATGCATTCTACCCAAATTTTCCTGAAATACACGGGTTCCTGTGTCGAAAATAATAATAATAATAATAATAATGATAAATAATAATGACAATGATAATTATATTAAGAATAATAAGAAGAATAAGAATAAATAAGAATAAAGATAACATGTATCAAATGTGTTTTTAGAAAAAAACACCATATATGTGTGCGTGTGTGCATGAATGAACACGATAACTTAAAATTGATTATTAATAATTTGATAATTATAGCAAATTTCAAGGAGGCGACATAAAGATTTTCAAGAAAAATCCCCACCCCAAACTATTTTTTACATAAAAAAAAATCGAAATTTTTTATTTTCTGAAAAATGATCAACGATTTTGAGTAAACTACCATATATTAAAGATACGTATACCATATTTTAAAAAGATTAGGCTATTGTCTATCTTCTGCTTATAAGGAACTAAGTAATAAGAGCATTTCTGCTTATGTTTATTTTGATCAGCTCGAAGTACATATACTTATAAGCTTTTTAAGAATAATTTGTTACAGAAAGATGGAGACATTTTTTTTATTGTTTAAAACGGAAGGTAAATTATAAAATACTGTATAGATAGTAAAATTCGTGTTTATTGTTATGTTTTATTTTGATCAGCTTGAAATACATAGACTTATAAGCTTTTTAAGAATAATTTGTTACAGAAAGATGGAGACATTCTTTTTATTGTTTAAAACGGAAGATAAAATTATAAAATACTGTATAGATAGTAATATTCGTGTTTATTGAAACATATACCCTTAACGACAAATTTTGGACCCCAAAAGGAACTGATAATTCTTTCATGTATGATAGAGTGCTTTATCTCCTGTTTACCGCGTCTACTGCAAAAAATGGAACAGTTTAAGGAACGAAACCAGTCTCTCTCACAACAAATGCAGCTGCATAAATAAGAACAACAACCAACCAGCAATCTTCGGCTCTAGCATAAGAAGAGCAAAGTTAGTCGAAATGTGAATCTCGTAAGCGTTAAGCTATCAGGATTTTGGCCCCCCATATAATTTGCCGAAGCTGCAGCTCAGTTGAGCATCGCCCGCATCACAAAATACGCTACAAAATACGCATACGTGGTATCACAATTAGACAGCCGATATGGAGCTGAAGTGGAGGATATTATCATCAATCCCCTGCAACAAAACGCTTACTTGTATCTGAGTGCTGAATTAGTACGCCCACGTCTGCGGCAGAGCAACAGCGTGTGTGGCAATTACTGTTGGAGGGCAACAAGGGGACCGCAAGCCATCCCAGTATGTTCTCCACCTACGTTCACTGGCAGGACCTACACAGCTGCAGGACAATCTCCTGAAGCAACTTTGGAGTCAGCGCATGCCATTACAAATTCATTACATCCTGCAGACATAAGGACAGTTATCGCCAGATAAGGTAGCAATAATGGAGGTTTCCGTCCACTATTCCAACTCTTTAACGCCGTCGATACTAAATCAGCGATCGGCATCAAATGAGTAGCATAGAGCATCCAAAATGGTAGGCGGCGAGGATACCACGAGCAATATCAAAAACTAGCTTAAGCGATATTTGGCAAAGGGGTAACGGAAATTGACATAACTTCGTAAAAAAGTAAAACAATGACTGTGTTTTATAAACATACAAGAAATAGAATCTGAATACAGAAAAAATCATCATTGGAGTCACAAAATGAAATAAAAATAGGGTGGGTAAAGAAACATATTTTAGAATTAGGTGTCAAACAGAGGATTAGATTGGGAGGGTAGAAAGCTTGTAAGGTATTGGATGTGGCTCGTAGAAGGATTTACCTATTAAGAGTACAGGAAGACCAGGCGCATATTTTGGAAGATTGAGGGCAAATTGAGGATGTTAGGAAAACATTATTATCAGAGGTATTTTTATTTTCATACAGGCGGAGGACAGCATGCTGGGACTTGATTAATAAACAGAAGAAGCTAGCCACAATTGGGCACATACTTAATTGAAGTATTGTGCTAAGAGATAAAGTGTTTTGATAAATAGATACAGGTTTGGTATATGAGCACCCATATGGCTAGATACGTGGAAGTAGGTGTAAGTGTGATAGCAGATTGTTATTCTGTTGTTTTTTTGTTGTTGTTGTAGCGTGTGTGGATATGTATGCGTGGTATTTACATTGGTATGATTTATAAAACAAGTTTGGGTAATATTGTCAAATCAAGTATTTTTAGAGAACATATACACTCCCCTGGCTGATTACACTGTTGGACGCAATTGATGAAATACCATGCACTTAATCCCCCACCCCCACCGAAATAACTGCATTCACAGAGCGCTTCTAGAACTCGCAAAACAAATAACAGCACTGCAGTCTTCTCTATGTTCTTATTCCGCACCAACGCTGAGATCACGGGCGTCTGCTGGCATGACAGGGCAGGCTCGAATCCAACATCCAGACCAATGCTGAGATCACGGGCGTCTGCTGGCATCACAGAGCAGGCTCGAATCCAACTTCCAGACCAATGCTGAGATCACGGGCATCTGCTGGCATCACAGAGCAGGCTCGAATCCAACTTCCAGACCAATGCTGAGATCACGGGCGTCTGCTGGCATCACAGAGCAGGCTCGAATCCAACATCCAGACCAATGCTGAGATCACGGGCGTCTGCTGGCATCACAGAGCAGGCTCGAATCCAACATCCAGACCAATGCTGAGATCCCGGGCGTCTGCTGGCATCACAGACAGGCTTGAATCCAACATCCAGACCAATGCTGAGATCACGGGCGTCTGCTGGCATCACAGAGCAGGCTCGAATCCAATATTCAGACCAACGCTGAGATCACGGGCGTCTGCTGGCATCACAGAGCAGGCTCGATTGCAACTTCCAGACCAATGCTGAGATCACGGGCGTCTGCTGGTATCACAGACAGGCTCGAATCCAACTTCCAGACCAATGCTGAGATAACGGGCGTCTGCTGGTATCACAGAGCAGGCTCGAATCCAACTTCCAGACCAATGCTGAGATCAAGGGCGTCTGCTGGCATCACAGACAGGCTTGAATCCAACTTCCAGACCAATGCTGAGATCACGGGCGTCTGCTGGCATCACAGACAGGCTTGAATCCAACTTCCAGACCAATGCTGAGATCAAGGGCGTCTGCTGGTATCACAGAGCAGGCTCGAATCCAACTTCCAGACCAATGCTGAGATCACGGGCGTCTGCTGGCATCACAGACAGGCTCGAATCCAACTTCCAGACTAATGCTGAGATCACAGGTGTCTGCTGGCATCACAGACAGACTTGAATCCAACTTCCAGACTAATGCTGAGATTACAGGCGTCTGCTGGCATCACAGAGCAGGCTCGAATCCAACTTCCAGACCAATGCTCAGATCACAGGCGTCTGCTGGCATCATAGAGCAGGCTCGAATCCAACTTCCAGACTAATGCTGAGATCACAGGCGTCTGCTGGCATCATAGAGCAGGCTCGAATCCAACATCCAGACCAATGCTGAGATCACGGGCGTCTGCTGGCATCACAGAGCAGGCTCGAATCCAACTTCCAGACTAATGCTGAGATCACGGGCGTCTGCTGGCATCACAGAGCAGGCTCGAATCCAACTTCCAGACCAATGCTGAGATCACAGGTGTCTGCTGGCATCACAGAGCAGGCTCGAATCCAACTTCCAGACCAATGCTGAGATCACAGGCAAATTCCGTAACTCCAACGGCAACCAATAATCACGATGGTGTTTGCCTTACGAGTGTAAGCCATCTTTTCATAAGAGACAAGACTAGCACATACAAGTTCCTCATAGACACTGGCTCTGATTGAGCGACCTTCCAAGCTAGTCTCTGAGAGGACGCCTACAGCTCACCAACAACAACCTTACAGAAACGAATAACCCCACTATCACACATATGGTATATTATCTTCGGAATGAGACGCAATTTCTTCTGCAGATTTGTTGCTGATTTCTCAGTGCCAATTTCGACTTCCTCACTCTCACCTCCTTTCCGATTTCAGTAATAAGCCACACATGTACGATAACACAGGGTTATTCGTGGCATTTATATCAGAAATGGGACCTCATTTTGAATATTATTTTTAAAGAATTACATTTTACTGTATAAGCTAAATAACCTGATGTATTAAGGCATCTGTGAAATTTGCCCAAAAATTCTGACAAATTAAAATATTGTTTTGTTTCATAATAAAATGAGTCTTAACTTTAATTAAATATGTAATTTTTTCAGTTTCATACTTAAAAAACAGTTAAACGAAACCAAAAATTAGCAGGCACATTTTTATTAATAGACACTCCAAATTTAAACCCCTTTTCTCGAAAACTTTTTCCGAACACTTTTCTGTACTCAAAATGTTCCACACGATAAATTTCTTCAAAGAATTTGTTTCACCATTTTTATAATGTCTCTTTAAAGCATATAAAAAGAGTGGTCATTATACTTTCGAAACAACTCTCCATATTTTATAAATCATTAAATTTTGAAAAATGAAGAGTTTTATAGAGTAAGAAAATAATGATTAATAGGATAATTTATAACAGAGTAAATTTGTAAACTAAATTACTATAAAACTGGATTTTAATGAAATATTCTTAAAAATTCAACACGTGGCTAATTTTTATTAAACTATTAACTTAAACAATACATACAAATTATCATTTAAATACCCTGCAAGCTAGAATTTTGAAGCACGGAAAAGATATCACTATCATTGTATCTAATAATTGATATAAATTTCAATAAGATATCTTGCGTACTGTGGATTTTACAAGTATGACAAACACATCTTCTTCTTCATTTACGATACAAATTTCCGTCATTTCTCAAGGCGCACTTCAGCCTGAGGCTTATTATTCTATCTGCATCGTTTATAGCCAACCCATTAAACCTGCATCATTTAAAAAAGAATGTATCCTTGCAATGGATATAGATGATTTTTCTTATGCTCCTATGAACATTTTCCCAAAAGTTTTGTATCTCTTGCGAGCCAAAACTGGGCTGTTTCAATCTCCTTCTTGCATAATCTGCACTATTAGTTGCCCTGAAGCACTCCAATTGTGTTAAGATGTTTTTTCATAGAGAAAGCATGCCCAGTGAAGAAAGCAGCAATTGTTCTCAGCTGAAGTCTACTGCATTTTAGCAGGCTCTCAGCTCTTTCCTTATATGGTCCTTTGATAAGTAGTTTCCCATGTCTGTTTCCTGGGGTTTTACGCCAGTTCTTATGATGTTCTCTTTTGTAACAGTTCTTGAAAGCTTCTCTAATCAAACATCGAGATGTTCCTAGAACCGGCTTTGATCCAATAAATTGTTAAGCTGCTCCTTGTCTTGCAAGTTCGTCAGCTTTTTCATTGCTCTCTATGCCTTTATTGTCCAGTACCTAGATGAGCTGAAAATAAGCACGGATAACTTGAAAAAAGTATAACCATTTTAAATTTGATGGAATATTGGAAACGGTTAGCTTTACAACAAAAATGCAAAGAAACTAAGTTGTGTGTTTTTATTTCATCTACATCTTTTGTGAAGTAAATTTTATCAGCTATATAAAAGTCATCCAGAATGATGAGCACTTCATTGGATACTCCCAGAAAATTCAAGATATACATTTTATTTCCCAAGTAAACATTTTCAACATACGGTATTTTAATCAAAATCGATAGTCATTTTAACAAAATCGAAAATTTAAAATAATGTTTCTTGTAAAGCTTGGTTTGGGATCGACGGATTTTCTTAACAATGTCCGTATCACATTGGAAGATGCTAAACTTAAATAACAATTTTTGGTAGGTAGCTGACTTTTAGTTTTTGAGTTATTCTGTCCAAAGACACACACGTACACACACACACACACACACAACATGGACCTCTTTATAAGAATCTGATGTGTTCCATTCAGTTGACTTTTTATCTTTAAGGTCCGCGTCGTGCTCGAGTGGTTAGACCATTTACCTCTGACCAACGCGGCCCGGGTTCGATCCCAGCTGACCGCATGTGGAATGTTTGGTGGACAAAGCGGCGGAGGTGCGGGTCTTCTCCGGGTTCTCCCACCATCACATTCTACCGGTGTTCCATCTGCGGTCTCTAAGTAGTAAAAGTGGGCGTTAATCACTGTAAAACCAAATGTCTACATCTATAAGAAATCATTCTTACAACAGCTTATTCTTCTATATACTTATGCTAATTGAAATAAACTTAGGTAGCACAAATAGTCTTATTGAAACCAATAACAAGTAATAATTCGGAAATAGTAGACTCCACAAAAATTGTAGAAATGTGATATAAGTTGTGTGTTTTAAAGAGCTCTCCCTGCATTTTTGTGTAGTAACTTTGCCTATCTTTAGGGCTTATGAGTTAAACAAAAGTCAACAGAATTAAGATGACTTCATAGGCTGTACCCAGCATATTTGAGACATATATTTTATTTGTCATGTAGTTATCTTTAATATACCAAAACCGTTAACGCCATTTTTGAGAAAATCAAAGCTTTGAAACCTTTTTCCATTCAAAGATTAATTTGGGATGGGGAGAGAATTTCTTTAAAAACTTCCTGACGCATGCTTAGAAGCTGCTGAACTTAAATATCTAGTTCGGTATTTAACCAAAGTTTCATTTTTGGATTCTCATGTTCACAGATACGTGGACATACACTGGATACATTGTTCTAAATATTTTGTTTTTATTCATGGATCCTAAACAGGTATTTTGGCTGAAATTAAATACCTTCTCTACATATGTAAAATGTACTAAATAGAGAAAGTAAAATAGGTCTGTTATAATATTAAACAAAGCCAATACAGCTCATGTACCTGCACAGGAATAACTAAGTGCAGCTAGCCATAAACTGACACCAATGCACGCGGATGTCTTAATTCCCAAAAGTAATATTTTATTTTAAACTACTATATATATGGTTTAGAATTATACTAACCTTCAGAATTATATTCCTATTTCTTAACCATCCTTTATTTATAGGATTAATCCTATTTCTACAAGCAATTTGTATATGTTTAATTAGAGCCTATATCTTTAAGATTTTGATTCTCTTGAAATACTCTAGAAGTGCTTGCCGTGGCCAACCGTAGCTGCTATTGCTGAAATACGGGGTGCATATACCAAACCATTACTTCACATATACTGTGAGCCAATATTGAAACGTATAGGTATTATGAAGCTATAAGATTTGGTCTATTTTATCCATAATGTTGAATTACATCATTTATCATAACAGTCTATTCTCTTAAGAAATGTTTTGAACAATACATAGGTAACTTTTCCGGCTTCGGATTACCCCGGCGGATGTAGCTCATCTCGTAATGAATATTTAAAATAACAGAAGCTTAAATTGTTCAATAACTATATTTCTAAGTTGACTGGAAATTTACCAATATAATTAAGCATGTTCCCGCATGGTGAGGAGTATTAGTTGGATTGAGCCGTTAACGTGAGTAGCCGACGGAGGCTTCGTATCAGCGACAATCATCGAAGATTGTCATTATTGGCTAAACTGCTCATTCCAGATCGGTGAATGATGTAATATTTCATAAAGGTAGGGCCAAGCTTCCTGAGGCACATATGTGTATGTTAGTAATAAACTCAATTCCCGTAATACATGTCAAACGAGTAAACTTTACTTAAATATGACAATTAAGGGAGATTTGCACCCCTCCCCAACAGATCCTTTCGTCGCAGAGGCATCAATCTCCCTGACTCAAGTATTAAGATGGATGATTCCATCCCGCGCCTCTACACTTTAGTGTGACATTATACTCACTTAAACATTCTGAGCAGGACACGAAACAAATCGCACATTACATAATGCTTAAACATAGAATCAAAAATCTGATTCCTATTTGAATAAAAAAAAATCTGACCCACATGACTTTCTTTAGCTGTATCATAAAAACTTTTCTTATAAAATATTATTTTTATATACGACGAAATACACTCGGCTAAAGCGATAATCAAATCTTTTAAAATCTGGAGGCTAAGTGAAACTATTTAAATTCGGTTCTCTTTGCTTGCTAGGAAAGAAAAGAAAGATGTCTCCTGTTTGAAAAAGCTTATGTAGGTACTTTAAAACTGAAACGAACAACTCGGAAAATCTCGAAAACCGTTAACTTTACAAAAAGGTATATATGACATAAAGTGTGTGTGTGTTTTAAAGAGATTTACATTTTAGTGTACTAAGTTTTTGTGTATCTCTTACGGTTTAATTTAAGTAATCCAGAATGAAGAAATATGTTCAGAATATTCCCAGAAAATTCAAGATATACATTTCGTTTGTCACAAAAACAACTTAAACATACGGCATTTTAATAAAAATCATTAAGAGTCATGTTTGCGAAAATCAAAATTTACGAAAAATACTCAATGTAAAGGGTAGTTGGTTGTGGGATTTTCTTGAAATGTTCGTGTTACATACGTATAAGATACTGAACTTAAATATCAAGTTTGGAATTTAACCGATTTTTTTTTTGCCATGCTGCCCACAGATAGACAGACTTACAGACACACATACAGACAGACAGACTTACAGACACAGAAGCACAGACGGACATTTTCTAAAAAGTGTCTTTCTATTCAGAGGGTCTCAAAACATATACTTTTGGTGAAACCTCGGTATCAAACTTGTTGGTGGAATACAATACCTTCACTATCCACTATGTACATTGTACATACGGGCTAGAAAAAATAAAAATCAACTAATGAATAACTTCTAGTTAAAAAAATAAAAGATATCTTCTTCGAAGCAATTTTCAAATAATGTATTAATGTGAAAATATTCTCCTTGGTCTCACAGACCAGCGTGAATTCGCAGGTTAAAATAATAATATTGAACTTGAGATAATTGCTGTTTTATTTACATTATTTCTTACGTGTGAAAGACCTAATAGTGCATGAAGCATGTTATTAATTTATTTGAATCTCTAGAGATATGTGAAATGAGTAAAATGTTGAGCAGTAGTTATTTGCCACAGTAGCAGCTTGTAGAGGTACTTCAACTGAACTAACACGATACTAATTACTCTACCGTGAATTTACATAACATAAACAGACTGTTTGTTCGTTTCAAACACAGAAAGCCTTCCAGCGTTGCTGTGGTCATTAGTAAATACGAAATCCATCTCTGGTGTTAAACAACATGTCGCTTTTTTACTTTCTCTACCACTAACAATGTACACAGTAGGTAGCGAAGCTATTGCATTCCTCACAAACATTCTATACGGAGATTTCCCGGAAATACGTTAAGTAGATCCTGAAGTGATAAAAGTGATTTACCAAAGTACTAAAGCTAGTAGGCGGCGCCGTGATTAGGTGGTTAGATCGCTCGCCTTATACCTAGGCGGCCCGGGTTCCATCCAAAGCGCCCGCATGTGCGATTTGTGGTGGACGAAACTGTGTCCGGACGAGTTTCTCCGGGTCTCAGCTTTCCCTGCCACTCATTCCACCAATTGCCCCATCATCACATTTACTATAATCCATTTTCGCTTTCATTTCATATGTTCCATTTCCTCACGCTACGGGTCAACCACTCGTTTCAGGTTCTTCATTCTGTGGTTCGTGCCGTTAGCTCCGCGACAAGCTTCTGATTCCTAGGCATTCGCTTGTAAGTCCTAGGGGGTGTTAGTCCTAAACATATGGGGAGCCTAAGCCGACTACGAAAAAAAAAAGAAAGAAAGCTAGTGCTATTATTTTTCATACAGGCATTATTGACAACAAAAGAAGTATTCATTCCAAATTTCATTCAAATATGCTTTCATTTTGGATACATTAATTTATTCAATTTAATTAGATAAAAATCTTCTTCTACAGATATTCAGCTATATGCGCCATTTTTACTTTCTTTACATAGTACATGATACATACAAGTAGATAGAGAGAGTATTTGCACTCCACCCATAAATTTTTACCGAGATTTCACCGGAAATACGCGTTCTAAAGCCCCCTGTATAAAAAAAAACCATTTAGATACGGTCAATATGTGTGTCCGTGTGAGTAAACACGATAACTCCAAAACGGAAAGTCGATAAAACACCAATCTTGGTACTTAGGTTTAGTATTTTCTCCCAAGTATGTGTCACAAAGATTTTGAGGAAAATCACTCTACCTCATGCTACCCTTAACATGCAATAATTTTCGAAAATGTTGATATTTTCAAAAACGACTTTAATGATTTTGATTAAAATACCATATATTAAATATATTTACAAGATAAATAAAATGTATGTGTTAAATTTTCTGGGCATAACCTCTGAAGACCTCTTTATTCCAGATGAATTTTGGTGACTTTTGCACAACCGATAAACCGTAAGAGATTTCTGGCAAAAAAAAAAAAAAAACAACAGTAGATCGTTAAAACATAAAATTATGTTATATACATTTTTAACATATACCATTTTTGAGATTTCGTTGTTGTTGCTTTCACGTTTCTCATACGAGAGTTTGAAAATTCTTGACCATGCAAAGAAACGGATTTCAGCCACATGGCAACCATCTTTCAAAAGATTTGACTATCGCTTTAAGCTAGTGTAACCCTTATTTCCCTTCTACTTAGAAGTAAGTAAGTAATAAAACCATTTCTGCTACTGTTTATCTTCATTAGTGTAAAGTAGCAAAAATAAGCTTTTTAACAATAATTTCGATGTAGGGATGTATAGAAAATCATGTGAATGAACACATCACCCTTTTCAAAAAATATACCTTAATACCTTCGTAACAAACGTTCTCGTTGCAATTTTACTATAGCGGATAGGTTTTGTTTTTAATATTTTGTATCTGAAAGTGAATAAAAACAAAATCATTGCATGCTTATGTTTAATTTTTATGAACTAATCTATGATCAATATAAAAAGTCCAACCAGACATTTTATTAGAACAGTCTTCGTATTTTTACTTTCTCTACATGTACTATGTACAGAGTGTATAGAGAAGGGATTGCATTCCACCCAAAACTGTATACCGAGAATATACATTTTAGGATTCCTTGTATAAAAAAAAAAGTATTTTCAGAAAAAGGTTCGTGTGTTAGTGTATCCGTGTGTCTGTGAACACGATAACTCAGAAACGAAAAGTTGGTAAAATACTAAACTTGGCATTTAAGTTAAGTATCTTCCAGGGATGTCACTCGAAGATTTTTAGAAAAATCCCCTTACCCCTAACTACCCTTTACATAGAAAAATTTTCGAAAATTTTGATTTTCTCAAAAATATCTCTACCGATTTTGATTAAAATACCGTATATTAAAGATATTAATATGGCAAATAAAACGTGTATCTAGAATTTTCTGGGCAATTCCTCTACATTTCTCTGTATTCTGAAGGAATTTTGCTGAATTTTTCTGACCACTTCAGAGATATTCCTTGTTATTTGTTTCAGATGTAAAATACTTAAACTTTTCTCACCTAACGAAAGTTGCAAACTCCTGGCCCGGCAAAGAAACGAATTTCATCCACATAGCAACCAGCTTTTAAAAGATTTGACTGCGGTTTTAGCCTAGTATATTCCCTTATTTTCCTTCTAACTACAAGAAGTCAAGAATGCTAATGTTTATCCGCAGTATCATTAAGTAAATAGAAGAACAAGCATTTTAACAATAATTTGTTACAGCGATGTAGAGAAAGTCGTGTGAATGGAACACATAAGATTTTTTTGGGAATAACCTCTCTGAAGCTCTCTTCATTCTGGATGGCTTTTGCATAAGTGAGAAAGCATAAGAGATAGAGAAAATCTTACTAACAAAAAATGTAGATTTCGTTAAAACATAGCTTGTCTTTTTGTGCACTCAAAGACAGTAAATGTACGCCTGTAAATTCCTATCGTAAGATGATTTATTTTCATTGACTTCGCCATGTTTGCTCTGCTCTTAAAAGCGTAATGGACAGGCAACATTAGCGAAAATAAGTGGATACACATAAAACGTAACTTGCGAAAAATGAAGCTATGAGTTGCGAATTGGAGATCCTCAAACTTTCTAGTTGAACAATATTCAACCCCACTTACTGAGTGATTCAAAATTAGACTAACCTTTTTTCTGCGCTGCATACTGAAGTTCTAACGCCAAGGAAAGGCGCGCATGTGGTCCATTAAATGAACACCTGCTTATATGTATTCTCTGCTTTTGGGTACTGCTGTTAATAAGAGCTGTACTGCTGTTAATCTTGCTGTTAATAAGAGTAATACAAATTAAAAATAATAAATACAAATTATTAATACTAATATAACTAGTATACTATATATATATATATATATATATATATATATATATACGTAGTTTTTAAAATATCTCACTTTTTATTATTTAGACTGAAAAATTCAATGTCATAGTTGGGATTTGAACTACGGATCTCCCGGCCTCAAGCGGTTGTTCTACCACTGAGCTACCATAGCAATATGCCTCCGGAATATTAAATGTCGCAACTGACTCGGTTGTTCTACCACTGAGCTACCATAGCAATATGCCTCCGGAATATTAAATGTCGCAACTGACTCGGTTGTTCTACCACTGAGCTACCATAGCAATATGCCTCCGGAATATTAAATGTCGCAACTGACTCGGTTGTTCTACCACTAAGCTACCATAGCAATATGCCTCCGGAATATTAAATGTCGCAACTGACTCGGTTGTTCTACCACTAAGCTACCATAGCAATATGCCTCCGGAATATTAAATGTCGCAACTGACTCGGTTGTTCTACCACTGAGCTACCATAGCAATATGCCTCCGGAATATTAAATGTCGCAACTGACTCGGTTGTTCTACCACTGAACTACCATAGCAATATGCCTCCGGAATATTAAATGTCGCAACTGACTCGGTTGTTCTACCACTGAGCTACCATAGCAATATGCCTCCGGAATATTAAATGTCGCAACTGACTCGGTTGTTCTACCACTGAGCTACCATAGCAATATGCCTCCGGAATATTAAATGTCGCAACTGACTCGGTTGTTCTACCACTGAGCTACCATAGCAATATGCCTCCGGAATATTAAATGTCGCAACTGACTCGGTTGTTCTACCACTGAGCTACCATAGCAATATTCCTCCGGAGTATTAAATGTCGCAACTGACTCGGTTGTTCTACCACTGAGCTACCATAGCAATATGCCTCCGGAATATTAAATGTCGCAACTGACTCGCATGTTTCCCTGTAATCCACAAGCGATCTCAAATTATTTTTGAGATGACATACCCTAATGGCGACTTATAATGGTCTACTTGACCGACCACAATGGTTGCCTATACTATGAACCCTGGGACTCAGTAGACCATAATAGTTATCTATACTATAAATTCTGGGACTTAAAACACTTACGACATTGTACGTTCATTTATCTGATCCTCCCATCCGGTATTACTTGACGAGCACACGCTGAAATATTTGCAGCTGTCCACCTGTGGAATTTGCTCCCGCACATATGATAGCTATGAAGAACTGTCCCCTTAGTTCTACTCAAAACTAAGGTTTTACTTTTTTCACCTTTAATTGCCATTTTGTTTGCGGCGGCTCACCTACTTATTTCATTTAGGTCAACTTGAAGAGTGGTCTCATGCAGGGTATTTCGAATCTTATTGAAAATTATACAATCATTTGCGAACACTCTTATCGGTATTTCATATTTATAGTTATACCATTAACAAAGTTGAGAAAAAGTAGCGGACCCAGTACCGAGCCTTGGGGCACGCCCAAACTTACAGCGCCTCTTTCAGAAAGTCCTTTACCTACTCTTACTCTTTGTGTCCTCCCTTTCAAAAAATGTTCTATCCTCGATTCTACGTAGTTATCGATTCCTGTTTTTACTAACTTCCGGATGAATAAATGTAGCACTACGTCAAAAACTTTAGAAAAGTTATCACCACTGCATCAATCCTTCCCCCTGCATCCACCTCATCTGTCAAATCCTGAAATAATGAGGTTATTTGACTTTCACATAAATACCCAGATCTAAACCCATGTTGCCCTTCTTTGAACCATTTCTTGTTTTCTTGCTCCTCCAGCATGTATTCTGTAATTAAATGCTCCTTAAATTTACACTATTGAAGTTAGGCTAACAGGTCGATAATTACGTAGGTATTTATTTCTGTTTTATTACCCTTTTATATATAGGTACTACAATAGCGGTTATCCAGTCTCACGGTATAGGAAGCTGTTAAGTAACATATTTAAACAAGAGCATTAGAGAGGAATTGTGGCTTCTCCCCCTATTTTTAAAATCTCCATAGGTGGTTATCCGGTCCTCTGTAGCATCTTGATTCTTTTGCGTAATTTGATTGCCATTATTTCTTTATCATCCCCAATTTCCTGTTCAGAACTAGCATCCAATTTATGAAAAACCGATACAAAATGTGAATTTAATATGCTGAATTTGCTCTTATTATTTTCTACAGCAATTCCATTAACTTTAAAGTTTGGTATGGCCTTTTTATTACCCCGGCGTTTTCTCACTTACCTGTAAAAAGCTTTCCAACCATTATTTCCGCTTTAAGGATTTGTTGTAAGAACTGTTCTTGTACATGCAACTTTGCGTTTTATAATTGCTTGGTTAGTTCTTAAAATGTATTAAAATGCCATTCTAATTTCCTGATTTTATGATACGCGTGCCTAGTCTGCCTTTTTAAGTGACCTAATACGTTTTGTATAACATTCTGGATCAAGTTAACCTGTTTGTGGGAGCGTCGAGCGGGGATGAGAGATCAAGGAGTTGATTGCCCAATCGGTTTAGTATTTTCTTACTCACATGACATGTTGCACCAGAATGGCACCAAAGCCACCGTCAATCGTTCACATTTTCAGCAAATTCACAGTGCCAGTGTATGTTTATTGTATCTGACAAAAAATAATATGTAGCAAAACCATTTCTGCTAATGATTATCTTCATCACCTGAAGTATATAACAGAATAGTGTTTGTAGTAAGTGTTTGTTACAACTTATATGGCCAAAGTTATGTGAATATAATACATAACATTACTTTCTGTTCTTAGACATTCGATAATGTACATTGGAAGGGTATATGAAGCTGTTAGGCTCCGTTTCCCGAGCTGGATAAACCGGTTTAATCTCGAGTGGTGGGTCAGTTTGATTTGGGCGACGCGGAGGACGAAGTGTTTAATATTTTGTGTGAGGAGGGGCGAGGGAGCTACAGGTGTTTCACTTGCCTGTGGTTGAAAACTCCTTTATCGACTCTGCTTGTGCTGCAAAATTTACTAACGCATAGTTGATAAATTTTAGTTTTGAACCTTCAGATATTTAGCAATTGTAGTAATTAAATTAATTAGTGATTTTAGAGTTGGATAGCCCAGTTTTAGGCTTGCTGTGTATGACAAAGTATGTGTTTGGAAACGGTGATAATGACATTGTTTACGCAATTCATCAAGCTGCGGTTTAGCTGCGTTTTCCCGCTGCTGACGTAAACCGTATCTTCTAATTAAATGCCAAGTGAATTATTCCAGAATAGTTCGTGATTTTGTATTCATGAAATATCTTTGAACCTTATTAAGTAGGCTCAGCGGTTTGGTACTTCTGATTTCATAACATAATTATAGTCTCACGCTTCGTGTGTTATTTGTACAATTGGTTTATTTTATTAATTCGTTGTGCAGCTTAGCGTATCAATTAAATCCCTTTACTGTATGTTACGCATCATCATAATTAAATCTAAGAGATTGTCAGAAACACAGCCAGCTTATTTAGATATTGTTTCACCTTCTAGACTTCAATTTAATGCATTTATAGTACCTTAAAGTACTTCCACGACATGATCCTGGGTTTGCTTAAGCTGGGTTTGAAAACTCAAAGTATGTAATATAGCTTATTGAAACTTATACCAGTATTATACACAATAATAGTATTATCAAATTTTATCTTCCATGGCTATTTAAATAATTTTTACCGTCTAAATTCATTGTTCTAATGAAAATGAGCTGGGTGATGACATAGAAAAAAATTCATTTCAAAAGACCATTTTACTCTAAATAAGTTAAGAAATAGATCTGTCATTTTATTTTTACATTCTATAGCACTTATGTACAATGTAGATAGTCGACAGAGAAGGTATTTTATTTCACGCACAAATTCGATACCGACATTTCACCGGAAATGCACGTTTTGAGACCTCCTGAATAAAAAAACTCATTTTAGAGTGTGAGTGTTCGTCTGTTTGTCTGTCTGTCTATCAGCAGAATAACTCAAAAACGAAAAATCAGTTAAATACGAAACTTAGTATTTAAATTCAGAATTTTCCAAGGATGCCACACGAAGATGTAAAATAAATACCCCCGCCCCAACCCTTTACATGGAATATCTTTCGAAAATGAAAAATGGCTCCAACAAGTTTTATTAAAATAACAAAAACTTAAGATATGTTCATAACAAAGGAAATGTGTATCTTGAATTTTCTAGGACTATCCTCTGAGGACCTGTTTATTCTCGATGACTTTTGTATAAGTGGTAAACTGTAAGATAAACACAAAAACTTACTATAGGAAAAACGTACATCCGGTTAAACATACAATTAATGTCGTTTATAATTTTATTTTGTAGAGTTAACCGCTTTTGAGATATTCGGAGTTATTACTTTGAGTTTTAAGCTACTACTTAAAATTTTCGGGAAGTATCTTTCTCTTTGTCTCTCTTTTGTTCACTTCTAGTAAGCAAAGAGAACTGGATTTCAATTGTTTGATAGCGACCGGCTTTTTAGACGATTTAACTATCGTCTTAGCCTGTGCATTTTCTTGTTTCCCTTCTGCTTATAAGAAAGCAATTAATAAGATAGTTCTGGTATGTTTATCTGGATTAGTTCGATGTAGATAAAAGAAAAATCTTTTGTAAGGAAAGTTTATTTGTGGAACAGCTAGAGAAAGTTATGTGAATTTAACACATCAGATGTTTTATATTAGGCCTAATTAGTGAAGAAAAATTATTATTTTAAGTATTCTGCAAAAATCTTCATTTTTCACAATTTAGTAATTTATTTACAAAATTCGGAGCTAGATTTCCAAAAAAACCAATCTAACCATTATCTTTAATGAGTTTTTGAGAGGTGTTATAAAGTTTTCGAACAAATTAGGGTTGAGCATGAGCCTACCTATCTTCAGCTTCAATTAACTGGTGGTTAAGTTTCCCCACACGGGAAAACAATAATTTTCTTAAAGTTTAGAACTAATATCATTTTATTATGAAACCAAGCAAATTTTTAATTTTACACGGTCAAGTTTCACTCCTATCACATTCTCCACTGGTATGCCCACAAAAATACGAGACACGCGCGTGCGCGCACACAGCTCATTCCAATGAGATCTTGGTACAATGTTTTTGGAAGAATGCAATGTCTAATTTCCATGCATATGGCTGAGAAAGTAAAAATACTTCCTATGATACTATAGATAGTAATTTGAGAGAATAATAGCGTGGGCAATACTAGGTTTTGAGCTCAAAGTGGCTGACCTCACGTACTTTTAGTTTTACTTGTGATCTGCTTTAATATGGCGCATCATACTGATGTACTGCAATATACAGAGTGATTCAAAAATACTTTTACGACGTCTGGAGGTGGATTTCTGGCTTCGAAACAAGAAAATAGGTTCATATAAACATGTGCTCTAAAATGTTTATTTTCGCGTTATCAATTTAGTAATGAAAGTTACCTTCAATGGCTTTCCGTGTCCAACATAATAACATCATTTATTTATGCACTCATTGATAGAAGGCTTCTTCTTCACTTCCTAGTCTAGTCATCGACTGCCTGTTCCTCTTCACAAATGCATCTAAGACCATCTCTTACGAGGAGGTCCGACATCTCTGCTTCCTCTCAGAAAATAATATAGGATTTTCTTTGGTAATCTACTCTCTTTCATTCTTTCTACATGTTATTTCCACTGTTTCTTTTTGTTACCTATATTTTCTTTTATGGAGTAGATCTACAGTTCTTCTCGGACATCGTCGTTTCTTATCTAGTCCATTTTAGTTCTTTTACTGTTCTTAAAATTTTCATCTCAGCTGCTTGCCTTTTGTTTTCTTGTTTGGTAATAATAATCCAAGATTTGCTCCCTTCTAAACGTATAGGGACTACCATTGTTTTATAAAAATTTAATTTTGTTTGTTTATGGCCTTGTTATTCAATGTTCTATGTGTTGTGTCACATACAGCTTGGAACTGGCAAGTTTTATGTTTAATAGCGTATCCATAGCTGGTATCACATCCTAACTATTTAAAATGCAGTATTTTTTAATTATTTTCTCAAAAGGCTTTGACTCATTTTATCCTTTGGAGTTACAATGGCTGCATGTTATCATTTGTCATTTATCAAAAGAGTAATACATTCCCCCAACACATCTTATAATGGCTGTCATACTCTCCCAGGCTTATTAGAAAATGAGCCTCTGCAAAAAGGAAGAAATATGTGGTTTATGCATAATACTCGAGCACATTCTAATGTCATTGTTGGAGATGCACTGGCTGGTATATAGCGTGTAAAGTGGATAAATAGAGGAAGACCAGTGCCATGGCCTGCACGTTCTCCCGACCTCAACCCTTTGGATTTTGATATTTTTTGGCACCTTAAACCATTGGTTTAGACAGCAGACATCCCGAATGAAGAAACTCTTAATGTGGAAGACTGTGAAACCGTACGATACTGATTGGGAGCATTTGGCATTCCATTCCTTGACCAGTCTAGACGCAAGAAAAAAATGGGGTATTATTTATGGACGCTATTTAACTACTGTGGTTGTCAGCGTCCCATTCTAAATTAGGCGTGAAAGACCGCTTAATTTTGCTCAGAAGCCTCTTTATCAGGCTTATATTACGTGCCGTAAATCTACGACGTGGGACCAACGGCTTTGCTTCCCTTCCGAAGGAAGCCATGTTAAGGATTCTTACATGCGAAAAAATCCATCGACCTCCACCGGGTTTGAACCCGCGACCTTGGATATATGAAGTTATCATGGTAACCATTACACCAAGGAGGGCGACTAGACGCAAGAGCTGGATCATTTGTTATAAGTTTTGTTCGTGTAAAACACCTGACAACGTCAAAAATAGAATAATGTGTCTCTTTAATGTCTTGTTTAATATCATTTTGAACCTCAATAAATCAAGAACGAAAGGTTTTGAAAAATGTGTTTATATGCACATTTTTTCTTGCTTTGATGTAAGGAACCTTTCCCAACTTCGTAAAAGTAGTTTTGAATCAGCCTATATTTATTACAGCAGTAAAGCAGTTTCCGCAATGGTTCCACTTTTCCATTGTGGAGATTATTTGCGATTATTTTTGTCCCAGCAGAATTTGCTCTTGCAGACACAGTTTTGATTCCCCACACCGCTTATAGCACTTATCCCCGGATTAAAAGTCCGCTCTTCGAGTTTTCCAGTTACAGAAAAGATTACTGTAATGTCCTCTCGTGAAAGAACTGTAGCGAAAAACATAGATCTGAAAGGGTTCTGAGGCGTGTGTTGTGTTTACATAAGCTTTTGCTTAAAATTTCTCTCCAGCTCGCTCTTTTCTTTTCCTGCTTAAATATGGAGGGATACATAGATATATTTTGAGTAAACAATTAGCTTATTTGACCTCTGTTGCATGAAAAAAAAAAATTTTTTTACTCATTGTCAATTAGTTTAATATGTATTTCCAAACTATTCAACTTCTATCTGATTGTGAATATAGTTCCTAAACTAACACAAATATTCCTCCTATTGTTTCACTTACATAACATTATGGTAATGCACACAAGCCAACTGTTTATAAAATAGATCTCTGTTTAACTTGCCAATGCCATCAAATTCTTTTAGTTAAAGCTTTGTTATATTACTTTTTGGTAAAAAAGGAGCATTTTAAACTTCGCTTTGTTTTGTAATCGCCTTATTTGTAGGGTTCACACCCTCCCCCTAGGACATACAAGCCAATGCCTAGGGGTCAATGTCTGTCGGGAAGCCAACGGCGTAAACAGAATGGAGAACCTGTTACGAGGGGTCGGCCCGTAGTCAGGCATGAACATGAGGAAGTGGATGATATGAAATGTAGGCGAAGTTGATGATAGGAAAGCTCATAATGAAGCAATTGGTGCAATGTGTGGTGGGGGAAACCGGAGGATCCGGAAAAAACTCGCTCAGACGCTGCTTCATCCACCACAAACACCACATGTGGGCGCTTGGCATAGAACCCGGGCCACCTAGGTGGGAGGCGAGCGGTCTAACCACTCAACCACGGTGCCGCCACATTTTAAACTAATAGGCAGAATTATTTATGGCTCAGTTTAATCTAACCATAGCTTTTCTATTTTCCTTACTATGCACATATAATAAATACAGTAGGTAGATAAGCTACCGTATTACAATAAAAAGTTTGATGCCGAGATTTCATCGGAAATACGCCATTTGAAGTTCCATGAATAGAAAGCGTGTGTGTGTGTGTGTGTGCGTGTGTGTCTGTATAGGTGTGTCGATATGTGTGTCTATGAATAGCATAGTTCAAATACGACAAAATACCCAACATAATGCTTAAGTTTTCCAAAGATGTGAGGTGAAGAAGTTCAAGAAAATCTCGTACACCAAACTACGCTTTACATGAAAAGTTTTTTTTTTTTTAAAACAAATTTGATTTTCTCAACAATTACACTAACAGTTTGATTAAAACATGATATATTGATATATTTAAAGTCGCCCTCTGTGGTGCAATATTTACCATGCTAACTCCATATAACCAAGGTTCAAACCGGCGGAGGACAATGGTTTTTTTCGGCCATAAAAATCCTTAGCGTGGCTTTCTTCGCAAGAGAAGTAAAGCCGTTGTTCCTGTGTCGTAGATTTACGCCATGTAAAATAGCCTCCAGACTAATAGTTAAAGAACGTCCATATATGAAACTCCATTTCATTTTTCATGACATATTTAAGACATTTTTGTGATAAATGAAGTCTATATACTGAATGTTTTGGGAACAGCCTCTGAAATCTTGTTCACACACACGCACATACACACATATACATACACACACGCACGCACGTATAGTTAACCGTTTCCGAGATGCATATTCCTGTGATTGGTTTCAATTTTAAAATACTTATACACTACTTAAGTGGAAATCGTTATTCAATTTTGTTTATCTTGGTTAAACAAAGCGAAGGAATGTCAACGCGTCACATAGCGACCAACTTTTGAAAGATTTGACTATCGTTTTAGCCTAGTGCATTTCCTTATTCCCGTTTATCTACAAGGAAATGTGCAATAGGTGCTTCTGCAAATGTTTATATCGATATACGTTAGGCAGATAAAAATACATTTTTGTAAGATAGCTTGTTGCAGAGTAGATACCGAAAGTCACGTAATATGACACATAATATGTTTCTACATTTTGGCGAGATCTGAATACCTCTTAATAAATTTCTGTGCGTGTTAAAAGGTATAAGAGGGATTTTAGTGAATATAATCGAAATTCATTATTATAATTTAAAATGTAGATGCATTACAAAAAAGAACTCATTTAATACATTTTGGAATAAGAACTTATTTTGAAATAATTTCATTGTGACTTAATTGTGAAATAATCATTTCATAATTTTCACAATTTTCACTCTCTTCATCTCTCTCTCTCTCTATCGCTCTCTCTCTCTCTCTCTCTCTAGATCATCTCTCCCCCCCTTTATTTTTCTCCACTCAGTTACTAAATAACAATAGGTCGGTGCAATAGACGCTAAAAAGCTTAAAATAGGCAGACAATTAGGCACTACAAAAGTTTAAAATAGGGTATCAATAGATTTTATCAATAAATGTAAGATTGATATAGCCATAATTGTGTATTCATTTATCAATTAAAAGCACATTTTGACACACAGGACAATATAGAATTACCAAGTATATTCATTCAGAAAAAAAGCCTTTAGCTTTCCCAAAATTGGGGATTTCCAAATGGACAATATATATTTATAATATTTTGTAAATGATTAAACTAGCAACAGAAATTTTAAAAACACCTAATGTATTTTGGTTTGCGGGTTTATTGTTATTGTTTCCACTAAAATTCTCAATTCTTAATTAATGTATTCTTTTAAATAGTTGAAGGAAAGTGTCAAAATGCTTTATAGGAAGTGATTATATTTATAGTTTTATATCACATTTCACTTGTGAAGCTGAAGGGGTTACGAGAGATGATCAGAAATTAAGTCACAAAGCCTGCAGTGAAACGAGTATATTTTATTTCATACAACCAATACCGTACTACTTCATTAGCCTATTTTTCCTCTTAGTCTCCATATTGGTTGAGACACTTATCGTTTCTTGGGATAAGTTTGAGTATTTCCTCCTGGTAAAAATTCTGTCCTTGTGTGTTCAGCCACGTTGTCGTGAAGTGTTGCACCTCCTCCTCTGAAGCGGATCGTCGTCCTCTTAAGTGTTCCTTCAAGTAAGGAAAATAGTGAAAGTCGCTGGTATAGAGATCCGTGTTGTAGAGAGGGTGGTCGATGGTATCCCAGCGAAACTGTTGCAACATGCGGTGGTCTTCTGGGCTGTATGTGATCACGCGTTGTCGCTAAGGAAGATGACACGCTCGATGAGGAGTGCTGGCCGTTTCCTCCTGATTGCTTCGCGCAATCGTGTCATAGTCACTGTGAATCGGTTATTGTGTGCCCTCTTTCCAAAACTCCACGAGTATGACACCAGCACTGTCCCAAAACACTGTGGCCATCACCATCCCGGCAAATGGCACCACCTTGATTTAATTTTCTTTGGAGAAGAGGACTGTTTCTACATCATTGACGACCGCTTACTGCTGGGGATATAGTGGTGGAACCATGTTTCGTCCCGTGACAATGCGGTGAAGAAAACTGTTCCTTTCCGTAGAGGACCGTTGCAGAAGTTGCTTCTCCTTATATTGGTTGCACAGATTTCGTGGAACTCATCGAGTTCAAACTTTCCGGTGCTGTAGAATATCTGAGGAATTTTATGAACGCTTCCAAAAGGCATTCACAGTTCTACTACCATATGTGGTCCTGAATCAGCTCATCTGTGGTTGCCACACTGGGTCGGCCACTGCGATCGTCGTCGGTGATACCATTCTGCCACATGCTGGCGAGACATTACAGTCTCTCCATAAACCTGTACCAGCTGTTGGTGAATGCCAGCCGCGGTTACATATGTGCCCACAGATATCGAATAACAGCGAATCTCTTCACGAGACCTGTTTTCCAAACGAGTCACCATTTGTGTTTGCTGAAACTCTGCACGGTTGCAAACCGCATTTGCTAGAATGTCCGTACACTATTAAAATCGCTGTGATAGACGAAGCACCAAGAACCTTTTGACCCTAGTTGCTGATCATCCGTCGTACTACATTCTACTGCAGTTGCATGGATTTTGCTATTTTTTTTTTAAAAAAAATCATTGCAGCTTAATTGCCCAGCTAATCTAGCCGCGTTTAAAGTATGCGGGACTTATATTATGTAACTCAAGGCAGGGTTAAGCTAAGTTATAAATGCGTAGACGCCTGCTCATTAATAGACATTCCTAAATTTTAATCTTATTTTCTGACAAACGTTTTTACATTCCCTACTTAGTGTATAGTAAGGTGAGGTTAAACTGTCTGTCACTAGTGCATATACAACAACAATAACACACAAACTAGTTATCCCTGAAGTAAAATCAAAGGTTTAGCTAACAGAAAAAAATTACATTTTAAACTTAGGAGTATATTATACCAACCGTTTGTTAAACTTACTAAATACCGCTATTGTGTTATGGAGTGTAAATATTATTTCTCTAAACTTGCACTCTTCAGAAACTATGCCATTTTGTATGGCAAACCCAACTCTCAGACTTTAAGTTACTTCTTTCATTGATAAATATCACTGGTTTGTAATTATAATTAAAATTGATATATTTTTTGTTTACTATTGTTGCGTTTGCAATTAAAGAAAGCTATTCTTTTTAGTTAAGTTGCTTTCGCTGAGGTAAGAACTAGAAAACAATAAATACATCGTGTATTAAAAAGTCGAATCTTTTCCATTCACTTTCTCTACATCTTATACAAACATTCATAGAAAAAGATATACTTCTTTCTATACCATGCTAATCGAGATACATATTGGCAGAAGGTCGTATTAGTTAGTTATTTTAAGTAGGAGGAAACTAAGGCAATATATTATTCTAACGCGATATTTTAAAAGTTTTTGCTATGCGATTGTCATTGAAATTCGCTTCTTTACATGCTAAGGAGTAAAACAAAAGAAGGATGACTTCCTGTTTGAGAAAAATATAAGTGTTGTAAAATTTAAACAAATAACAAGGAATATTGCGAAACGGAAAAGCTTCACTACAAAAATGTAAAGGATATAAGTTGTGCGTTTTGAGGAAATCTACATATTTTGTGTAGTAAGTTGTCGATCCCTTACAGTTTATTAGTTATGCAAAAGTCATTCAGTATGAAGGGGAATTAAGAGACTATGCACTAGAAATTCAATATATAAATTTTATTTTTCACCTAAATAGCTCTCTACTTCTCTACTAAGTAGAGAAAGCAAAAGGACAATAAGAAGATAATCAGCTAAAAGTAACCACATATATGAAAATATGCAATTATAATAGTTAATAAATTAAATTAAATATAATTTAATACGCTTTAACCTAGTAAACATGAAATTTATTAAAAGTTCTGGATATATTAATATACAGGCTGTTTCTAAATTAGACCGATAAACTTTGGGAGGAGATAGATACCCTTCTTTTAAGTATGTTTGGTTAAGGAACGTATTGGCTGCGGCGCTTCGTTTCAGTACAAGAAGGATATTAGTGAAAGAAGTGGACGTAAGTAGTCTTGTGCAAATAATAAGTCATGCAGTTTTACATACATTTGTGTGTTTATTGTGCAGGTAAAAAGAAACTAAACATAACGAAAAAACGATAGTTCAAACGCTCACCCAACTGTAAAAAAAAAAAAAAAAAAACAACAACAACAAAAAACAGACAATTGGTTGTCTTATCACATCAACAAGTGCTGGAACACACGTCCATTGACTTCCAGACAAGAAGTGTATCGTCGTATTATACCTTGTCTTACCCTTCCAAAGATGCCAGGGGTTTCCCTGATTTGAGCTGCTGCGCTACAAGGATTTCCTCTTTGTCAACAGCAGTTTCATAAACCATTGCCTTCATGTAGCCCCACAAAAAGAAAGCCATTGGCTCAAATACGGAGTGCGTGGTGGCCAGGCAGTTGGTCCACATCGACCTATCCAACGATTGCCAAATGTAGCTGTCAGATGGTTGCGTACGTGATTCCCAAAATGAGCTGGTGCCCCATCATGCTGAAACCACATGTTCATTCCAATGTTGAGAGCAAGCGGATGTAGTAACTCAGGCAGAACATGTTGAAAAAATACTAAATAATTATTTGTGTTCAGTCAATTGGGCAAAATGTATGGTCCCACAAGAAAGTCATCTACAATCCCTGCCCAAACATTGACACTAAATCGCTATTGATGTGATTGCACAATCGTGGCATGGGAGTTTTCGAAGCACCATACGTGAGAATTGCGGAAATTGAACATCCTCTCATGTGTGAAGCATGCTTCATTCGTGAACAATACACGGCTTGCAAGCTCTGGTTGGAGTATGCATTTGTTCAAATACCAATTACAGAGGTTCACTCGGAATGAACAGTCACCTGGTGTAAGAGCATGGACTCTCTCGAGATGATATGAATGCAATAGCATTTCCTATAAAATTCTCCAGATCGTGACATGGCCAGTATGAAAGTGTCGTGCGATCTCTCGAGTACTCAGCGAAGGATTATTCGCTACCCACTGCAGCTCGGCTTCCTCGAGTTCAGGTGTTCGCACAATACGACTCCGTCCTTGCCTATCTGCTCGTCTATGTAATGACCCCCATTCGCTTAGTCTCTAAAGAATACTGGTAAATGTTGTATGGTGAGGACACCAGCGGTTTGGAAATCTTTCCCGGTAAAGCCTCTGCGCCAAACGACCACATGTTAATGCTTCACCGTATATCACATGCATGTCTGCCAATTCATGCCGTGTGTAACGTTCCATGTCTGCCGTACTTCCCAAACGTCACTGTGCTGTTCACAATGAAAGACGCATTGCAACTGAAGCAGTACGTAGAGTAACAGTTAGAAGGGGCAGACTGGGAAGTAAACAAAGATGCTGTAAACAATACTGAATGCTAGAGAGCTCTGGAAGTAAACACACCTAGTGATAGTAGTAATAACAAATGCCTCTTGGACTGAGACGAGTGTACTGTGTTTTCTCCAATTCCTTCCTATTAATATCCATCTTACACTGAATCGAAGCGTCGCAGCCCATAGACTGCTTGACAAAATATAATTCACATAAGGTTATCTATCTACTGCCAAGTTTTGTCGGTCTAATTTAGAAAAACCCTGTATATTATATATTAATATATACACAACGTATCAAAAATGTACACACACTTGACAGGAGATATCTGTTTAATAAATTTCAAAGTTGACTGAAAACCAACAGTAATGTAGTGTTAAGTTCTGCAAACAGATGAGCCTCATATAACGTTATGCTACGCGACAGGTAAATGAACAATAAGCAAATGAAGCCAACACTATTGTACGTAATCAGATATCATTTACAATCCGTTATGCTGGTGCTACTACAACAAAATGGACTCAAGATTATCGTTAGATTAACGAAAACAACTTTTGAGATGGTATTGGAAAACTGAGAATGTTGTTGAAGTTCAACGACAAAGTATGCACATTACTCGTAGTTACTCGTTGACGGTATGTAGAGGATAGTAGATTTTCAGAACTGTCCCCGCACCATGCCACTTTCCTTTTTGCCAAGCTGATGGCGATACGGTGCCACAGTTCGTTTGGCTTCACAATCCGTATTCAGGCGGCACGTACCCTCGGGGCCTCTTCACTATTCGTAGTAAAATGCCAGAGTTCAGCCCATCCGAGGCCACATTCCATTGGCTACGCAAGAGCAAAAGACAGCTGCTTTAACTAGATAGATATAGGAAGTAGTGGGTAGATAGATATAGGAAGGTAGGTAAGTAGGGCAGATGGGTGGGTAAGCAGGTAGGTAGGTATGGATGGATGGGTAGGTAGGTGTGTTGGATAGGTTGGAGAGATGGGTTTGATAGGTGGGTAGTTGGTTGGATAGGTGTATAGGTAGGTGGGGTGGATAGGTGGAGGTGTAGGTAATAAATTCTTAATTGCCTTTTAAAATAACCAATAGAGGAATTTTTTTAGGAATTGGGTAAGACGTTGACCAATTTAATAACACAATTTCATAACTATTTTTTGTTTTGGCGTACTTACATTTGTTTACATATAAACCATATATAGAAGAGCTCCGGTAATTCGAGCTAATTGGGGCTGAGGCTACCTCGAATTACAAAAAAAAAAAAATGGATTATACGACAAATCACTAAATCAGTGGTAAATCATGAACAAATGTGTAATGGGCACAACAATGATTAAAATACAATATAGGTAGTACGTGTTATAGGTACTAGAGTACACAATACAGGTACATACCATCTACAACAACATTACTGCTGTAAAATGTGTAATTTTACTTAGGCATGTTTTAATAACCATGTAGGCTTGTACCAATACAGTATTTGTTCGTATGATCTACAATTGAATGACAAGTGGTCCTAGTTAGTGAAGGTTCGACAAAGAAAGAGCAAGGTCGCCTCTCTTCCAAAAGTAACAGCATCTTTCAATCTGTAATAGAAATACATTAGAACCCTGAGGCCAAGGCTATTTCCGTGCATGACGAAAATCCTAAATCTGAAAGTTTTATGTATATTGTACATGGAAAATTGAAAGAAAGTTCAAAAAGTAACACATTCGCAATTGCGTAAAACGTACACGCGAACAAAATATAAAAACTGCACTTTATTGTAGTTGTATATAAACTTTTAATTTTCTTAAAACCAGCTTGAAGTATACGGAACCTCCCCCCCCCCCAAATAATCTGATGTTCTGTATTCGCATCACTTTATCTACCTCTCTGCAACAACTTATTTTTAAAAAGCTTATGCTTCTATTTACGTCATGCTAATTGAGAAAAAATAGCATAAATAGTCTTATTACTTGCTTCCTTGTAAGTAGAAGCGAAATAAGCGAGTACCATAAGCTAAAGTAATAGTCAAAAGCTGTTTGCTATGTGACTGAAGTTCCATTGTTTGTGGACAGGATTTGACAAATACCTGTATGAGAAAAGTATAGGCTTTTCAAAGCTGAAACCAATAACAAAGAATATCTCAAAAACTATCAACACCACAAAAAAAATGTATCTGACATAATTGTGTATTATATCGTGATCTGCATTTTTTGTGTAGTAAGTTTTGGTCTATCTCTTACGATTTAGCAGTTATGCAAAATTTCGTAAAATTAATCCAGAATAAAGTAGCCTTCAGAGGCTATACAAGAAAATTCAAGACATACATTTTATTTGTCAGGTAAATATCTTTAATATATGATATTTTAATCAAACTCGTTAGAGCCATTATTGAGAAAATCAAAATTTCCGAAAAATTTCCATGTAAACGGCAGTTTGGGGTTGGGAGATTTTTCTCAAAATCTTCGTGTAGCATCCCTGGATAATACTAAACTTAAATACCAAGCTTGACATTTTACCAACTTTTCGTTTTTGAGTGATCTTGTTCACGGACACATAGACACACACAGATGGACTTTTTTGTGAAAATAATTTTTTGGATACAGGATAACCTAAAACATATATTTCCGGTGAAATGTCAATATCGAATTTTTGGGTGGAGTACAATACCTTCTCCATACACTATATACATAGTACGTGTAGAGAAAGTAATATATGGTTTGGAGTTCATCTAGGATTTGCTTCTATTATCCATTTCCTTAGTCATGACATATGTTCAAGAAAGTGTGTGAAACTGTTCAAGAAAGTGTGACATTAACTTCAATAACTAGTGTGTACAATGATAGACGACAACGCCTTTGCCATTACTATTTATTTTCATTGTTTTGACTAAATGTGGAACTTTGAGTCACGGTATTTAATACCCAATCCGGAATTTAAGCCCGGGTCCTCCATGACGATATAAATAATACCGTTTGAGCCATCCCACTTGGTTTGATGTTCTTGTTTAATTCCTGAATCATTGAAGTCATCAGGCACTTCTGGCGAAAAGTACCACGTCGTCAGCAATTCTTAGATTTGTGAGCCTGTATCCGTTTATTGAGATCCCCCGTCTTTTATCCCAACTTGGTTTCCGAAAAATGTATCAAGGGAAAAAATTGGCAAATAGGCACACACAGAGCTCTGCTAATAACAGAGATCACGGCCATATGAATGTTTAAGTACCTTATCCAATTAAACTAAAGCTAGGTATGTATGGAGTCGTGGTTGATTACTGCATCTGTATACGAGAGACAGCATCAATAAAACTCCCTTGTGATTCTGTGATGGGTGAAACCGGTTCATTCATATGCACTACTTCACTCATTCACGCTCCTGTGAGTTGTGTAATTAATGTAATCCGTTCATAAAGCTTTGAAACCCGACTAAGCTGGCGCACCTGTGTGTGTGTGTATGAATAGCGTAATGTAAAAACGTGATGTTAGATATAATACCATACTTGGTGTTTAAGTTCAATATCCCCCAAAGGGGCATCACAAAAACGTTGAAGAAAATTCACCACCTCAAATAACCTATCACATAAAACATTGTACATTTCTTTAAATTTTCTCAAAACAGACTCTTTGATTTTTATATTTTTCCATATATTTTCCATAGTTTTACTATCTTTAGCACATATGTACAATGCATATGGTAAATATAGAAGGTATAGTATTCCTCCAAAAATTTGATATTTAGATTTCACCGGAAATATGTGTTTCGAGGTCCCTTGAGTCCGAGAAAATCATTTTTAAGAAAAAGGTCCGTGTGTGTCTGTGTGTGTCTCTCTTTGGGTCGCATAGCTTAACAACTAATGGACCGTAAAATACCAAACTTGGTATTTAAGTTTAGTATCTTCCAAGAATGCGAGAAGAAGATTTTCAAGAATATCCCCTCTACCACAAACTACCATCAATGAACATTATCTACCATATGGAAAAATTGTTGAAATTTTGTTTTTCTCCAAAACAGCTGTAACAATTTTGTTTAAAATATCCTATTTTAAAGATGTTTGCATCACAAATAAACTGCGTATCTTAAATTTTATGAAATTGTTTCTGAAGACCTGTTTATTCTGATTGAATTTTGCCGCAATTTGCATAACTGGTTAATAATAAGTAGACGAAAACTTTCTATACAAAAAATGTAGATATCGTTAATACATGCAATTTACATATACATTTTTACTGTAGAGTTTCCGAAATATTGTTGATTTAAATTTTTTAGCTAAATAAAGTGTTCTCAAATTGTAGGCCACTGTTCTTTGGTGTGCATTTTTTTTTTTTACTTCTGGCAAGTAAAGAGGACTGAAGATCTATTGTTTCACATGGCAACCAGCTTTTAAAATATTTGACTATCGCTTTAGACTAGTATATTCCCTTATTTATCTTCTACTTACAAGAAAGCGTGTAATGAGAACAACCCTGCTAATATTTACCTCGAACAGCTATAGAAGGTTATGTGAATGAAACGCATCAGATTTTTATTGCAAAAGATACGTTTTATATGCTTCATGTTAAGCTAACATCGAGGTGCTAGAAATCATTTTCTAAAGTATTAGAGCTAGCTTTTATTATTTGGAGCAACAAAAGAAATAACTATACCAAGTTTCAACGCAGTATGTAACTTCGTTCTGGATCTGTAATAATTCATATCAATTTTGTTGGCAAAATTCAAAATATATTTGCCCCGACAGATATCGTACCGAAAATGCCATTCTTTAAAACCTCATTCCTTAATACCGTTGTAAGATAATTTTGAATGGAATTTTTCTATATTTGATAGGTTTTTAATGCATACCACTAAGTAAAAAAAGTAAGAAAAAGCAGTGCATGTTTATATTAATTATTTTTATTAAACTATACTGTGACCAATATCTAAATTACAATAAATTATTTTACTGCACATATTTTGAAGTACGTTGGGAAAAATGTTTAGACCTGTAGCAACACTTTTATAAGAGAAAATAGATATTGAATATTGGGAAATAATGAGAAGCTGAACTTGGTAAAAAGGGCTTTAAATTTTGGCATAGAGAATAATTTAACCATCTCAAACGTTTAAAATGGTGTTCAAAACGTGTATTATATCCTTCCAAGGAGAAACAAACATTGCGGGTATGTACTTTGAAGTATGGAATTTTTGCATCCAAAATCCAAAAATCCACATTTTGGGCCAATTAGGTAAAAAGCACTTCTGTGTCCCCATAATCGAGTAAAGGTTTGTAGCAATTGTTTAATGATATATTCCATTGTTGGTACAAAGAAATGGAGGAAATTAAGGCGATAGTCCAATTTTTAAGGGTGGATGTACCAGATGACCTAACTCTCCCGTATCTGACATGTGAAGATATCCCTTTGTGCGTTAAAAGAGTTGTAGAACACAACGGGGATGTTTTAATGTAAAACTCTGCCAGTGACAAACTAGCATGAGCAACCTTCGATTTTACCCCCCTTGCTTATCAGCCGAGATGATAACAAACGTCATCTACGGGGCAGTCGGGCCACCTGATATTTTTTTCATTTCTTGAGAAACAAACTAATGGTGATGGTTATCTGATGAAGAAAACAACCAAAGATCCTTGCCCGAAATGTTCAGCCCGAGAAGTCGTCTCAACATCTCACCTTATCCTCGAGTGCCCTGCTTTACTGAACGACAGAAGGAACTTAAACCTCAAGAGAGACCTGTATTCCATCTTTAACACCACCGAAGGATACAGGAAAGTTATCAAGTTAATGGAGATGTCACAAATGTTGTATTTTATATAATGTGATTTAATTGTTATAACCTCAGTTTGATACTATTATAATTGTTTGCCAATTTATATGTACTATACTTTAATGTTACAAGTGTTCAATTAGTTAAGCTCATGACCATATATTTGTATTAAGTGTTGTATATACATTGATCTTGTAAGAATATTGTGGTCGCTGATGACCTCTTTTGTTATAAAAAGACCTTTAATAAATACATTAAAAAAAACTAATGGTGGTGTTCAATATATTGCATAAGTATGAAAGACCCACTTCTATAGAGTGATTGTAACATGTCTGCCTGACATTCTAGAGTTCCTGATTTAGAATTTCGGATAAGGTTTACTTGGGTTTTCCCTTTATAAGGTGAATGTCAAGTAACGTTAAGCTCCATGGACCCCGGCCTCATTTGACCATCAAGTCATTGAGTTCATTCATCGACCAATATGACCTATCAATTTAAAGTAAAAAATAAAAAGTATTAAAAATTCAGATTAATAACGGCGGGTATTACAAAAATATCAGATACTACAAAACAAATATGCTTTAATAACGTTTACATTTTTTGCGCAAATAAGTTTATTTTTTTGTTTCTGTTAATAATTATCACTTAAAAAAATTAGGGAAAGTTTTTGCAAAAACTTCGAGATTGCATTTTCTATGTCAAGCAATCATCTGAAACATTTGATCTTTAAGCAAAATCCGTGTATGTATAAAAATTATTATATGGTTTATTCACATCACCTCTCTATCGTTTACTAGTAGGTATAAACATTTTTATGAAAGTGGATATTTCTATAAATATAGCTGTAATTGAGATAACACTTTCTAGAAATAACTACAAAATACTTTTCGTTATAGATGCAAAGAGAACAGTGGTAGTCAAATGTTTGGACACTATTTATATTGCTAATGCTCTTTCCATGCAATTGCGAAAAACATCTGCACACCGAAAGGACCTAGAAAGCATGATAAAGTATTCAAAAATGTGAACCATTAATATCGGATATTTCAGAAATATCTTATAGCACAAAAAAGTGATTTAATATAAACTGTGTACTTTAAAGAAACCTAATTCTTATGTGTGTTCCTTTTCATCTACCGCGTAAAATTTACACATTATACAAGATTAAGTATACAAAATTCCTTCCCAATAAATATGAGGTGTATTACCAGAAAATTCAAAATATACACCATATTTGTCATGTATATATTGTATATATATGCATGTATATATAATATGTGGTATTGAAACAAACACCCTTATTGCCATTTTTGGGAAATTCAAAACTTCAAAAAATCTTGCGTGTAATGTCAGGTATGTTGCAGGATCTTGAAATGTCTGTCCGAAGTAAGGACTGACAGTTAAAATTGTTAATTTTGTATATATGTATTCAAAGCTTCCAACAACTACTTGTAAAATAAAACATCAGCTTTCGATTTTTGACCGATTTTAATCAAAAGTTCACACCCAATGTCCTTTACATTTAATGAGAAACTTTAGATCGGAGTTGTCACTTTAAAAACAGTAAAAAGCTTGACTTGCAAATTTCAGAAGTAGTGAGTGACATTACTCCGAGTGATAAATCAGTATAAAAGTCTGATGTGTTGCACTCACACGATTTTTTCTCTGGTTGTTCCAGATATAAATTATTCTAACAAAACGTTATTCTTTTATCTGCATCAAGTTAATAGAGATAAACATTACCACGATTTGTTTTACTACTTGATTGCTTGTAAGTAGATCGCAAATAAAGGAATATACCAGACTAAAGCGATAGCCGAACATTTTAAAAGCTGGGCTCTATGTGAAACAATTGAAGCTTGGCTCGCTTTGCAGGCTAGCGTAAAACTAGAGACGAAACGAAAAATGTATTCCAGTTTGAGCTACATTAAGTAGTAGAAATGTTTCGACATCGGTCCTGTCTATAAGAAAAACATATATGAGATAAATTGTGTGTTTTGACAAGATCCACGTTGTCTGTGTACTAAGTTTTTGTCTATCTCTTACGGTTCTCAATATTTGCATGATTGAGCTAAATATATCCAAAATAAAGAATTCTTAAAAGACTATTCCCAAAAACTTCAAGATATACATTTTATTTGTCATGAAAATGTTTTTAATATACGGCATTTTAATCAAAATCGTTAGAGCCATTTTTGAGAAAAGCATTTAAAAATGTTCCCATGTAAAGGGTAGTTTGGGGTGGGGGACTTTTCTTGAAAATCTTAGTGTCGCATACTTGAAGGATACTAAATATAAATACCATCTTTGGTATTTAACGATCTTTTCGTTGAGCTATGCTGTCCACAGACACACACATGTACTTTTTTCTAAAAGTGATTTTTTTTTGCACTCCGGTGAAATGTCTACATCAAATTTTTGTGTGGAATATTATGCCTTCTCTAGATATTATGTACATTAAATGCACATACGTGCTAGAGGATGTAATACATGTATACAGGAAATATGGCTATAGAGTTTTCGGAAGGAAAATAAAAGAGAAAAGGTGGGAGAACGTTTTAGTCATATGGCAAGAGACGGAGAGCGAAATATAAGAACGTAAGACGGTGATAAATGAGGGTGCGGAAAATGGGACAGTTAAATAGAGGGTTATGCATGGGAAAAGGAGTGTTAAAGAAACTTGTTGATGGGGTTGTCACTTGGAAGTAAAGAGTTTGTTAAGAGCGCTGTATCGAGCGGCCCGGTAATGCAGTAATCGCATAACGCTGATGGGGCCCCTGAGTGGTACACTGCTACAACCAAACTTACGACAGTCCATAGGCAAGACAAGGAACTTCCAAATAACTTCGTTACTGTTAGTGGCGCTGCCTTCCTTACCACCATTTAATATGCAAACAAATCCTTCAGTGCAACTATCGAATTAGTAATATAATTATTAATGGGAATCAGCATCGAAAATGCCTTGTCTTTCTTAACAAGAACTTTCGCTACACTTAAAGTTTATGAAAGGAAATGAAAATGGGGTTTTATCAGTTGCGCCCCCAGGAAATTTTAATCCGCTTCATACCTTCTCTACTACGTAGGGAAGTACTGCATTCCACCCAAAAATTCGATACCGAGATTTCACCTGCAATACAGTTCTTTTTTAGACTTTAACGCCGGCTTTTACTACTTGTGGCACCGCAGGCGATGAGACTGGTGATACATTAAATTAAGATACATGAACGGTGGAATGTGATGGTGGGGGAAACCGGAGAACGCGGCCACCTGAAATATAGGATGGGAAGTGAAGAAATACAAATAATTGTAATGATTGGACTTTAAGGGCGCTAAACTGCTGGGTTATGAGCGTCCTTTATAAAACAAATGATGGCAATGGTCAGAGATAGAGGTCAATTTAAAAATAAATAAGAAATAAAACTAGAGCGAAAAAGAAATTTAAAATCCAGAGTAAAAAAAATATATATTAATAAAACCAGAAGTCTATGCATGTGTAAAACTATTCCGAACAATGACGTGAAAAACGCGATATGCGTTCCATTCACATGGATTTCTTCAGTTATAATTTTGACGGGATCTTCATTTTTTTGTAATAAGTTTTGGTCTACATATTACGGTTTACTAACTATATAAATGTCACTCAGAATGAAGAGGGCTTCAGAGGCTATTCTCAGGAAATTCGAGATATACGTATTGGTTGTCAGGTATTTAATACTCGTTAGAGATATTTTTGGGAAAATCAAACTTTTCGAAAATTTGTCCATATAAAGGATAATTTTGGGTGGGGGACTTTCTTCTACATTTTCCTGTCGCATACTTAGGAAATAGTAAACTTAAATAGCAATTTTGGTACTAAGCAGACCTTTCGGTTTTGAGTTATTCTGTCCAAAGGTACGTACATTAACCTTTTTTCTAAAAAGGATTCTTTTTGGATTCAGGGGATCTTAAAACACATTTCCAATGAAGTCTTGGTATCGAATTTTTGGGCGAAATAAAATATCTTCTCTACCTAGTATGTACGTTGTACATATATGCTATAGAAAGTAAAATAGCTAAAACTAGTCTTCATTGTAAGACCGCTTTTGGCAAAAATTAAAAAAAAAAATTCTAAAAAGCATAACTACCACTCTATTACTGCCAATTAGATAAAAATAACTAACTCAATCCATATTGTATAATTAATTTTTGATAAAATCTTATCTACTGCTTTATCGTCATCCGCCAGAACCTCCGCTTGACAGGCCGGCATTTGCAGAGATAGGCATATATTTGCTAAAAGAACAAGGAAATAATTTGATATTTAGTACACCAATACGTATAACACATAACTGTATTTCAGTTTGTCCATCTACTATAACAGTGACATATATGAAGCACAGATTTCAGGGTCCAATGTGTTTTAAAGACCATGCGTTATGTCTGTATTGTGTTTATATACATTACGCAATAGCCAGCATCTTTGTTTAATACAACTCGTACACCGCCGACCTGCATTCACGTGACTCACAGTAAGGTAACGAGGACAGATTCAGTTGTAAAATTTTCTTTGCACAATTAATAGCTTTACATATGCTGAATTAGCAGATATCCATTTACTTTACGCCGCAACTGGGGAATCCACCAATGCGTGAGGACTGTATCATCGTCGGAACGGAAGAGAAAATATTTACATGTTGGTTTCAGTTACGTATTTCTTTAATAAAACCAAATTTAAATGAAGTATAATAATTTAATTGTGTTCAATACTTTTAGGTTTTAATACATTGTGAATCCTAATCAGAAAAACGTATGTTTACACTGGTTGAAGGTTCAGAACGATCGATATTCTTCCCTCACAACTCCACCTATAGCATGACAGGGCAAAGGGCAGTGGAGGGTCAACCGTGTGACCTGTTAACGTGACCTGTAAACAATCACTGAACGTCTGGGACAGGGAATAATAGCCATCCTAAAATCAAAACGAAAAAACTGCAAATACTGATATAAATATTTGCACCTATTCAATCCCACACGATATATGTTTAAGACCTCTGATTAAAAATATTCTTCTTTACTTTCTATTCTTCGTACATAGTGCATAGATAGTGAGAATAATAACTTGAAAACAAAAGGTGGGTACCAAACTTGAATTTAATTTCAGAATTTTTCAAGAATACAACACCAAGGCTTTGAAGAAAATTTCCCACCCCAAACTGCATTGGATATTTTTTAAACATTTTATATCCTTAAACTTGATATCTTTAGTTTCCTAGGAATAGCCTCCGAATCCCCAATATTCAGATTTTTGGATAACTGGAAAACTGTAAAATATAGACAAAAACATTAATATGTTAATCTTGTCAAACACCCCAATTTAAGTCAATTATATTTTTGTTTTGGAGTTAAGCATTTCCGAGATATTTATTATCGGTTTATATTTTCAAATACTCATACTTTCCTCAAGAAGGAAAGGGTTATTCATACTTGTTCATCCTGACCAAGAAAAAAGAACAAAATTTCCTTATCAAAACGCGCCCGACTTTTAAGAGATTTTACTATCGTTTTAGCATTTTTATAACAAGTCTTGTGTGTGTACAACATAACTAAAAGCAAAAGTCAGATAAATAACAAACTTAGCATTTTAAGTTCCATATTTGCCAGAGGTACGACACAAATATTTTAACAAAACCACGCACCCCACTACACTTTAATTGGAATATTTTTCGAAATATTTGATTTTCTCAAAAATGGTTTCCATAATTTTGAATAAAATGAAAAATTGAAATATCTATTGGTACTTCTTTTTGAGGGTTGGACATGATAGTAATAAAATAGCGACCAAACTTAAAGGATTTAACAGTCACTTTAGCCTTGTGATGTCCTTATTCCTCTAGCAGGAGGAGAAATGTAAGAAAACCATTTCTGCTAATGATTATTTCGATTCCCATAAAATAGGTAGAAGTAACATCTTTTGTAAGAATAGTTTGATGCAGAAAAAATAGAAAATGTAATGGGAATGTGGGACATCAGATTTTAGTGTATCAGCTGCGTGTGGTTGTTCACTTTTCATTTCGCGGTCATATCTTCTCAGTATTTCCCTCTCATTTTATAGAAACTTAGCAAAACTGGTTACTAGTTCGTTGTTGGCAGAACATGTCTGTATGTTTGCTAAACTTACTATTTTATTTGTATAGTACAATATATTTGAAGTACCCTGATCCCAAAAAAGCATATTTAGAAGAACGTCCATGTATGTCTGTCTGTGTGTGTATGTGGACTACGTGACTTAAAAACAAAATATCGTTAGCATCTTCCAAGGACGCGACACTAAGATTTTTAAGAAAATCCGCACCTCAAACTAAACTTGTTAAAGGCAATTTTTTTTGAAAATGTTGTTTTTCGCAAAAATGGCTCAAACTATTTTGATTTAAATACTATGTATTAAATATTTTACATGAAAAAAGATGTATATCTTAATTTTATGGGAATAGGATATGAAGACCTCTTAATTCTGGATGAATGTTGTATAACTGGTAAAATATAAGAGATGGAGAAAAACTTATCCCACAATAAATGTAGCTCTCTTAAAACACAATTTACGCATATTCAAAGTTTTCTAGAGTTAGCAGTTTCCTAGATATTCCTTGTTATTGGTTTCAGTTTTAGGCTACTTAGCAGTATTTCGTTTCATCTCTGTTTTATTATACTCCTAGCAGTTGAAGAGAAAGCCGAATTTCAATTGTTCATATAGCGACCGGTTTTATATGATTTGATTATTGCTTTAAGCTAGAGTATTGCCTTATTTCCCTTCTATTTAGAAGGGACTAATACAATTATATGTTACTGTTTATCTCAATTACCGCAATGTAGATAAAGGAATAGCTCTTTATAACTATAGTTTATAAAGAAAGTCACGTGACTGGAACACATCAGAATTTTAGATATGGTTTTGAAATGCGAAAACATGTGAGCTATAAATGTTCATACCTTAATACAATGAAAACATTTTAAAGCAGATTCACAAGTAGGCTTAGCATTTTTGGTCTTCTTTATTACGTACAAGGGCAGCTATCATATTTGGGTTTTCACTCTGTTATCATAATACAACTAATAATATCATGAGTTGGTATACCTGAAAAAATAACATGATCAAATTGATATTATGCTTCAGCGTTCATATGATGCATGTTCCAACACTTTCGTTTGAAACTTTCAGACTGTGGAAATGTACCCGAACCATTAATAAGAAAGTGTTCAATTGTAAATGTTGTGCTTATGAAAATGCTTGCACGGAACTGATTTTTACCTAGAAGGAGTTGGCGTACAACTGATCAATTACCTCCTCTGCCACCCACTATAGTAGGTAAGACAAATAGTTTTTCTTTTCCTTTATGTGCCACTATAACATCTAAGGGCATATGGGTGGTTTTGCCTTTCAAACAATTGCTCATCGGCTTTGATATTCACTTCCTTGATGTTTTGTGAATCTTTGGGTTTCTTTTCGTTGCAATTTCTTAATAAATATTAAGGTAATACAAACATTTGCGCTCACTCACTCCACTAGACTCAAGAGAAGTTGCAGAATAATCCTGGCTAAAGAAAAAAGATATCCTCCAGCCGGGAATCGAACCACACCTCTAACTAAGAAGCAGGATGCTAACCTTCAGAGCACACAAGAAACCCTCTAGTCCACATACAAATTTGATATTTAGATTTCACTAGAAGTATTTTGAGGCATCTTGAATAAAAAAAGAAAGAGGAGCCATTTTTATAAAAGTGTTGCCTTGTGTGAGTGTGTGTGTGTTCGTGCGTGCTTCTGTGCTTCTATACAGACTAGCATAGCTAAAACGAACATTTGGATAAATACGAAACTGGTACTTAAGTTTAGTGTCTCCCAAAAGAGGTCACAATGATTTTCAATAAAACTCCTTCCACCTCAATCTACCCTATATATAGGGTATATATAGTAGTATATATACTACTTCTGTATATTAAGCTTACCCTATATATAAAGCTTACTGCACAAAAACATTACTAATTTTCGAAATATCCGTTATTGTTGATTTGAGTTTTCAATACTTAGTAATTTTTACTTGTTCTAACACGTATATAAGATGTACATAGCAAGTAAATAAAGTATTGTGTTCCACCCAAAAATTCGATTTCGAGATTTAATGGAAACACGTGTTTGATTTCTCCCGAATCCAAAAAGAAGCTTATTTTTAGAAAAAAGGTCCGTACGTGTGTGTGTGTGTCTATAAACAGCACAACCCAAAAACTAAATTTCAGTTAAATACCAAACATAATATTTAAGTTCTGCATCTTCCAAGGGTGTGACGTGAAGATTTTCATAAAGATATCCTCTCTCCAAACGGGATCGTGCCGAGGTCGAATGGTTAGACCACTCACCAAGGGTTCGATCCTAGGCGACTGCATGGGGGACTTGTGATGAACAAAGCGGCGCAAGTGAGAATATTCTCCGTGTTCTCTGTTTTCCCCTGCCATCAATTCCACCGGTGCTGTATCTTTATTTCATGTATAATCGGTGTCATCGCCTGCGGTGTCGTCTGTAGTAAAAGTGGGCGTTAAACACTTTAAAAACAAAAGAAAATCTTCAAGCTGCACTTTACATTGAAAAACATTCGAAAATTTTGATTTTCTGAAAAAATGGCTCAAGTATTTTAATAAAAAAGGTACATTAATCATAGTTTTTTGAATAATAGAATCTATATCTTAAATTTTCTAGGAATATCCTCTGAAGTTTGCTTCATTCTGAATGACTTTTACATAAGTGGTAAACAGTAAGAAATGAACAAAAATCTACTGCATAATAAACACATAGTCTTTTGTCGTATACAATTTTTTGTTAACCATTTCCGAAATGTTCATTATTGTTAATTTCAATTTTAAAACACTTAAATTTGACTTATGAGGGATTTTGTAAATTCCTAGCATGCAAATACAACCGAATTTCAATTACATAGTAAACAAATTTTAAAATATTCGACTATCGTTTTAGCCTATGTTACACCTTAATGTCCTTGTTAGAAACTAAGGAACTTCACTTCTAAGTATTAAGACCGTTTCTGCGAATGTTTATTCCGATTAGCATGAAGTAGATAGGAGAATAAGCTTCCTAACAATAATTAGTTATATAGAGGTTCAGAAAGTCATGTGAATGGAACATATCAACTTTTTATGAATGCATATCATTATAATAACACTGTACAATAAAAAGATCCAAAACATGATGCTATGAAATATGTTATTATGTGCGCTGATTTCGAAAATGCATTCATTTTTTTTCATATCGCGTAAGACTTTTGTTTTGTGATGCAATTCCGCTTTTTTCTAATACTCGCCGGGCCGTCACTCCAGGCGCGGTCTGACTGCATGTAAACATGTGATAATCCTGCAGCCTTCACTGCTATTTTAAAGAATAAAATTCAGACAGTATAGTGACTGTTGTCGAGACCGTTTATATGTAAAGTTCTTTGTTCCATTGCATGTGAGCTAAGATGTTAATTTTGTGGTTGGGAATAACAGTGGTTTTAACAGTTAGAAGACCTTAGTTTACAAAACGTATTTTACATCAACAATGTCACGTCAGTGCAAATTCTCCGAACGTATATTGTGTGTAAGGTGAATTCACTACAAAATCTCAAAGAAAAAATATAAATCCTACGATTAAGAAAGCATACGAAGTGTACTTCAACTCTAAAGTAGACAAGGACAAAGTTTTGCATCTAAATATTGTTGTAGCGGATTTCTCGTAATTTGAGAGGCTGGTTAAATGGCACTCGCGCTTCTGTGCTGTTTCCTGTTCCTGATATGGACAGAACAAATGACTACCTTTTAGTCCTTGTGTTTAACCAAAATTGTTGGTTTATCTTCAAAAAACATGTAGAGAGTACTCTATCCAGATTTGCCTTCCGCGCGAAGATCTATCAAGTATAGCGATTTATTACCTATTCCAACGCCACCTAGAACATTGACCCCACAAGAGGAAGGATCGAATTATTCCCCTGAGGCTGGTCCCACTATTCTCTCACTCCCGTTTCTGATTCTGATTCACAGTCAATGCTAAATGATTTTGTAAGAGATGTAAATCACACATAAGTCCAGTCTGAATTGATAGCATCTAGACTAAAGGAATGGAATCTCTTTAAACCGGGTACTAACGTGTATGTACATATAGAGAAGCTATTGCATTCCACCAAAAAATTGATACCGAGATTTCACCGGAAATAAATGTTTTAGGGTCCCCTGTATCCAAAAAAAATTATTTTCAGAAAAAGGTCGGTGTGTCCGTGTGTCAGTGTGTCAGTGTGTCCGTATGTCCGTGTGTTAGTGTGTCCGTGTGTCTATGAACACGATAACTCAAAAACGAACAGTCGGTAAAATACCAAACTTTGTATTTAAGTTTAGTATCTACCAGGGAGGCGACACGAAGATTTTGAGGGAAAAAAACCCAAATTACCCTTTACATGGAACCTTTTTCGAAAATTGTGATTCTCTAAAAAATGGCTATAACGATTTTGATTAAAATATGGTATATTTAAGATATTTACATGACAAATAAAATGTATATTTTGAATTTTCTGGGAATAGCCTTTGAAGACTACTTAATTCTGGATCAATTTTACGGAATTTTGCGTAACTGCTAAACCGTAAGAGATGGACAAAAACTTACCACACAACAAATGTAGAACACTTTAAAACACACAATTTATGTTAGCTATATACATTTTTTTCGTGGAGTTGATTGCTTTTTTTTTAGATATTCTTTGTTTTGGTTTCAGCTATAAAAAACTTATACTCTTCTCATACTTTATGAACTCGTGTCCATTGAAACAAAGGAACTTCAGTCACATAGCAACTAGCTTTTGGCTATCATTTTAACCTATGTTAGCCTCTTATTTCGCTTCTAATAACAAGGAAGCAAGTAATAAGATTATTTCTGCTATTTTTTTCTCGATTAGATGAAGTAAATAGAGTAGTATGTTGCAGAAAAGTAGAGAAAGTTATGTGAATGAAACACATCATATTTTTTACTTTCTCTAGCCCCTTATGTACAATGTACATAGGGCTTAGAGAAGTGTTGCATTCCACCAAAAAATTGATACCGAGATTTCACCGGAAATATATGTTTTAGGGTCCCCTGTATCCAAAAAAAGCATTTTCACAAAAAGGACCATGTGTGTGTGTGTCCATGTGTTCGTGTATCAGTGTGTCCGTGTGTCTGTGAACACGATAACTCAGAAACGAAAAGTCGGTAAAGCACCAACTTGGTATTTAAGTTTAGTATCTTCTAGGGATGCGACACGAAGATTTTGAGAAAAATCCCTCCACACCAAACGTAGAACTTTTTTCGAAAATTATGATTTTCTTAAAATGGCTCTAACGATTAAAAGATCGTATATTAAAGATATTTAGCTGACAAATAATATGTATATCTTGAATTATCTAGGAATAGCTTCTAAAGACCTATTTATTCCGGATGAATAAACTAGTAACTAGTAAACCGTAAGAGATAGACAAAACCTTACTATACAAAAAATGTAGGTCTAGTTAAAATACACAAGTTATACCATATAATTTTTCTCGTGGAGCTTACTTTTTTCGAGGTATTCATTGTTATTAGTTTCAGTTGTGAAGTACGAGTACTTACATTTTTTCAGACGAGAATGTGCGGTTTTCTTTTGTTCTACTCTTGTCCAAGGAAAGAAGGGATTTGTAATGACAATCGCATAACGACAGCTTTTAAAACATTTGACTATGGCTTTAGCCTAGTGTATTCCCTTATTTTTTCCTACTTAGAAGGAACTAAGTAATAACATTGTGCTAATGAGTACCTCGATTAGCAAGATGCGGAAAGAAGAATACTCTTATGTAAGACGTTTGTGGAACAGCTAGAGAAAGTCATGTGAGTGTAACACATCAGGTTTTTCTAAAAAGGATTATCTTGTTTATTGTAATAATGTGAGGAAACTTATGCATCAGCTAGGCAGAAAACATATTCGTGAAGAGTGCATTTATTTATCGACTCTTCAAAGTCAAGCCTAAAAGTTGTATTGCTACACAATGATAATATTTACCCTTTAGTACCAGTGGCTTGTGACGTAAATATGAAAAAACGTACGAAGATATAGATATCCTCCTGAAACAGTAAGTTATAATGACTATGAACGGCAAATATGTGGAGACCTAAAAGTTATTTGCTCAATTAACCGGATTGCAACCGGGATATACGAAATATTATTGTTTTTTTTTTTTTTTTTTTTTTTTTTTTTTTTGTGTAAGTTGAACTCTGGGGACAGATTTAATCATTACAGAGTGAAGGAGTGGCTTTGAGACAAGGTTTAATAGCAAGCGAGAAAAATTTAAAGTTTCACCCACTCGTTTTTTTTGTGTAGTGTTTAACGCCCACTTTTACAACTTATGGCATCGCAGGCGATGACATTGATGATAGATGGAATGAAGATGGAGCACCGGTGGAATGCGATGGCGGGGGAAACCGGAGAGATTGGAGAAAACCCTGTCCACCACAAATCTCACATGCGGTCGCTTGGGGTCGAACCGGGCCGTCTAGGTAAGAGGTGAATGGTCTAACCACTCGGCCACGGCGCGGCCCGCCCACTCGTAGATTCTAAGAAAATGTGATCACCACCGCGCCATATAGAGCTGGGCTTAATGAAGAATTTATTGAAAGCAATGGACTAAATTGGGAGTGATCTTTATAATTTAAGAGGCAAATTTCCCAGCTTAAGTGAAGAAATTAAAAGAGGGCATTTTCATTGGTCCTCAAATCTAAAAAAAATCCAGCAGGATCCTATGTTCGAGGAAAAAATCATCGAAATAGAAAAAGTAGCGTAGTGTGCGTTCAAAGACACATGCTTAAAATTCCTGGGAAATTACAGAGCAGGTAACCACATAGATGTTATGGAGAACTTTTAAGGGCTTCTGAGGTAATGGGGTGCAACATGTCCCTTAAAATTCATGTCCTGCCCTCTAATCTTAACTTCTTTCTACCAAATTTGGGAATGGTGAGTGACGAGCATGAAGAAAGATTTTATCAGCAAATATCCCAAATGGAAAGCCGATATGAAGGAAAATCGTCTCCTAATATGCTTGCTGACTACTGTTGGCTTCTTGCTTCTGAGTGTTCCGGTGCCAGCCACTAGAGAAAGTCTTCGAGAAAAACATTCTAAAATTTTAAGTTTTTAAACGTTTTGATAAAGTAATAGCATATAATTTTGTTGTAATTTTTAAAACTATTTGACATTTTATCAGTAGTCACCACATCCTGTTCAATAAAATTGGTAGTAATAAAATTTTGAGTCTGTAGCTACATTTATGAAAAAAATATTACATTTTAACCAAAATATTAAATATGTTTGCCAAAGAAAACGGTTCGTAATAGGGTATTTCAGACTTCAAATTCGAATTTAGGAGACCCGAATTAGTAAAAATTACACAGTTTCATTTCATGGCATGAAAAAAGTTAGAATTTTATTGAACAGTGTAATCAGTAATTAATTTGTAATTTGTTCCCATTTGAAGGTAGCGTCTCTACTCTAGTTATATCTGGTTATGACACTGAGCAAGGAAAACCACACTGCTCAGTGAGGAGATCAAGTTTGGGAGAGAAAATGTCTCCTTTCACAACAGGACAGAAAGTTGTGCGTTTTGCATAAGCTTGCAGGAGTAGTCTAAAACTGTGCACCTCTCATTTGTGAAGTACCTTTCGCCTCAAGGAGGGAGTACCTAAAAAGGAAATGAAACCTAAGATTCATATTGATTTCGTCATTACAATAATTTTTAACCATATAATGTTGCAAGTTCCATCATCTTTATGATTTCTTGAGAATAATTATCGTCTATTTCTTAAAATAATTTCACTTTTACATTTCCGTTGAGTTTAAAGCGCATGATGCGGAGGAGATAATTATATTATGGAATTTATGTGTGAAATTTGATCAAAAGTTGTCAAATATTACAAAATAGTTTTTTCATAATAAGGTGAGATGCATTCTAAACCTTAAGAAAATATATGGTTTTTCCCAGATGGTGCATTTTAGCTTCAAATTGACTGAAGTTGTAAATGGGTAGGTGTATGCATTTTATTAGACCCCCCCCCAGATTTAAACATTATTTTGTCGCAAACTTTTTTCTATCACTTCTATACTCAAAAAGTTCCACACTTGGCGGATTTTCACTAATTTATTATTTTCCCCTCAGGTGCCATATACATAGTGTATAGAGATGATATTGCAATACTCCCATATTCGATATCGAGATTTCATAATTCATGTTTTGGGTTCCCCGAATCCCAAAAAAATTATTTTTAGAAAAAGTTCCGTGTGTGTGTTTGTATCTTTGGATAGCAAAGCTCAAAAGCGAAAAGATACTTAAGTACCAAATTTGGTATTTAAGCTTGGTATTTTCGAAGGATAAAACACGTAGATTTTCAAGAAACTCACCCCACCCCAAACTACACTTTACATGGAAAATGTTTCGAAAATTCTGATTTTCTCAAAAATGGCTCTAACGATTTTGAATAAAATACCTCATATTTTAGTTATTTTGATGTATATTTGAAATTTTCTGGAAATATCCTTTGGTGACCTCTTTATTCTGGATGAATTTTGCCGAATTTTCTAAAACGGTTAAACCGTAAGAGATAGACAAAATCTTACTGCACAAAAAAGTAGTTCTTGTTAAAACACAATTTAAGTCATATGCATTTCTGTTGTAGAGATGACCGTCTCCAAGATATTCCTTGTTGTTGGTATCAACTGTAAAATACTTATACTTTTCTTAGACAGGTAGTGTCCGATTTTCTTTTGCTCTACTTCTGGCCAAACAAAGAAACGATTTAGAATGACAATGGCATAATGACAGTTTTTTAAACATTTGTCTATCACTTTAGCCTATTGCATTCCCTTAGTTCTCTTCTACTTATAAGGAATTAAGTAATAGGTACATTCTGCTAATATTTAGCTCGATTAGCATTGTGTAGAAAGAAGAATAATGTTTTTTAAGACGTTTGATTGTAGTGCAGCTAGAGAAAGTTATGTGAGTGTAATACATCAGATTTTTTAATACTAACCATGGCTAATATAGAATGTAATATGACAAATGTATTTGTATGTTCATTTCCTGTAAAATTAGACTTTATGTGAATATGTTTAAAACTCTTCAGTGGCTCATTTTTTATTCAATGAATTTAGACAAAACGTATTCGTTAAATAACAATGTAAGCTAGAATACGTGTATATTACATTGAAAAATATTCCTACCATTGTGCATAATAACTGTTATAAACGTCAGTAAGATATCTTAAATAATGTGGATTTCCTAGATACTGCCGGACCGAAGTGGGAACTGTTTCGTTAATACTTCTGGAGGAGCAACAGGAAACATACTCTGTGTAATAATACTGCTCTGGATACTCATTTTCTAATTTACTCAGTGCTACAAATACAAAGAGTGCCAGCTGCTGTTACATGAGCCGTAGTGGTCTTGTCAATGTGTGGTCGCGCTGTCCACATGGCTGAAGCGTCAAAGGGCGAGCACGCTGGAATACTCTCTTTAAACTCTGGAACGCTAAAGTAGTAGCTTCCAAGGACAATGCCCAAACCTGACCCAACCGTTTCGTCTGGGACTGGTATTCAGGAGGTAGTGGGATCCGTTCCCCGTGGCCCCGGGTCACTGTCGAAGGATGGGGAGGATTCTTCATTCTCCCGATCTTCCTATCCCTTCATTCCTCCCCAACTGGTGTATTTCAGGGCTGTAAGTGTTGCCGAGGACAGCGGCAAAGGTCTTCGTGGAAGCGACTGCACTCTGGAAATACTCCTCTCTTCGGCGGGATGGCGTTAGTGGTTGTCTGTGGACTCAGATATCCGGGCGCTGTGTTGCTCCTGGCGCTCCCCGTGTCTAGATGAACTGCTTATGAACTGTTAGGGGTCTTCCACGACGGCTCGCTTCTTGTCCGCATGTCGGACGTCTTCTGAAATTACTCTTATCTCATCCTTGCACTCTCTCTGTCTCTCTCTCCCTCTCTCTCTCTCTCACACACACACACACACACACACACATATCATTAAACCTGGGCTCAAGATATCAAAATAGTTTATATAAAATCCTTTGAGTTCCATTCACATGATTTCTCTATATGTTCTGCAAGCATTCTACTCTTATTATTCTTTTATATAATGATAAAAATCATTTGATAAGCAAGATAAACATTAACAGAAATGGTCTTATTGCTCAGTTCTTTATGAGTAGAACGGAACATTAGGTTAAAACGGCAGTCAAATTTTTTAAATGCCGTTGCTATGCGATTGTGATTGAAATGCATTCTTAATTCCTCGGCCAGGAGTAAAACAAAAGAGAGATGAAGCGGATGATGGATTCCCGTTTGAGAAAAGTTTAAGTATTTTAAAATTGAAATAAATATTACAGAATATCTTTGAAATGGTTAGATCCACGTGGGCAAGAAACTGTATATGACATAGATTGTGTGCCTTAACGATAGCTAAATTGATTGTCTAGTAAGTTTTTGACTATCTCTTAGGGTTTACTGTTATGCTAAAACCATTCAAGGGTTATTCATAAGAAATTCAAGATGTACATTTTATTTGCTAATACTCGAGTGGTATCTTTCATATACGGTATTTTAATCAAAATGGTTAAAATCCTGTTTTAGAAAATTTCCAGAAATGTTCCATGTAAAATGTGGTTTGTACTAGGAGGATTTATTGAAAAAATTCACATCGTATCCTTAGAAAAGACTGTTCTTTAAATACCAAGTTTGGTATTTCATGGATAATCTTTAGTAATGTTGTCCACAGACACACACACGTGCAGACAATCACTCTGATCTTTTTTTCTAAAAATCTTATGCGTTACACTCGCATGACTTTCTCTAGCTGTTCTACAAACTTCTCACATAACATTCTTCTTCTTTCTGCATCTTGCTAATCGTGGTACTCATTAGCACAATGGTCTTATTATTTAGTTCTGTATAAGTAGGAAGAAAATAAAGGAATACACTAGGCTAAACCAAAAGTCAAATGTTTTAAAAGCTGTCGTTATGCGATTGTCATTACAAATCGCTTCTTTTCTTGGCCAGGAGTAGAACAAAAGAAAAACGGACACTCCCGTCTGAGAAAAGTATAAATACCTCACTGAAACTAATAACAATGAATAGCTCGAAAATGGTAAGCTCCACGAGAAAAATGTATATGGCATAACTTGTGTATTTTAACAAGACCTAAAGTTTTTGTATAATAAGTTTTTGTCTATCTCTTACGGTTTACTAGTTGTGCCAAATTAAGCAAAATTCATTCAGAATAAACAGGTCTTCAGAACCTCTTCCCAGAAAATTCAAGATATACATTTTATTTGTTAGATAAATATCTTTAATATATGATATTTTAACCAAAATCGTAGGAGCCAATTTTAAGAAAATAAAAACTTTCGAAAAAAGTTCCATGTAAAGGGTAGTTTGGGGTGGGGCGATTTTTCTCAAAATCTTCGTGTCGCATCATTGGAAAATACTAAACTTAAATACCCAGTTTGGTATTTTAGATACTTTTCGTTTTTGAGTTATCGTGTTCACAGACACACGGACACACGGACACACACACACGGACCTTTTTCTCAAGATGCTTTTTTTGGATACAGGGGGTCCTAAAACATGTATTTCCGGTGAAATCTCGGTATCGAATTTTTGGGTGGAATACAATACTTCTTTATCCCTATGTACATTGTACATATGGGGCTAGAGAAAGGAAAAATCAGATGTGCACCATTCACATGACTTTCTCTATATCCCTGCAACAAATTGTTCTTAAAAAGCTTATACTTCTATTTACTTTATGCTAATCAGAAAAAATAGCAGAAATATTTTTATTACTTGCTTCCTTATAAGTAGAAGCGAAATAAGGGACTACCATAGGTTAAAGTGATGGTCAAAAGCTGGTTGCTATGTCAATGAAGTTCCTTTGTTTATATGGATAGGAGTTGACAAGTTCCTGTATGAGAAAAGTGTAAGCTTTTCATAGCAGAAACCAAAAATAAGGAATGTCACAAAAACGACGAACTCCACGAAAAAAATGTATATAACATAAATTGTGTGTTTTAACGTGCTCTACATTTTTTGTGGAGTAAGTTTTTGTCCATTTCTTACGGTTTAGCAGTTATTCAAAATTTAGTAAAATTCAACCTGAATAAACTACTCTTCAGAGGCTATTCCCAGAAAATTCAAGATAAACATTTTATTTGACAGGTAAATATCTTTAATATACGAAATTTTAATCAAAATCGTTAGAGCCATTTTTGAGAAAATCAAAATTTTCGAAAAAAGTTCCATTTAAAGGGTAGTTGGGGGTGGGGGGATCTTTCTCAGAATCTTCGTGTCGCATCCCCGGAAGATACTAAACTTAAATATTAAGTTTGGTATTTTACCTATTTTTCGTTTTTGAGTTATCGTGTTCACAGACACACGGACACACGGACACACACACACGGACATTTTTCCGAAAATGCTTTTTTAGATAAAGGGGACCCTAAAACATATTTCCGGTGAAATCTCGGTATCGAATTTTTTGGTGGAGTGCAATACATTCTCTATACACTATGTACATAGTGCCTATAGAGAAAGTAAAAATGTATCCAATAGATTCAGGGTTCTACAAAACATTTATTTCCGGTGAAATCTCCGTATTAAATTTTAGGGGGGACCACCATATAATCTTTACTAACTATGTACATTGTACATTCGTGCTAGAGAAAGTAAAAAATGGTAAAGGATGGGTAATGAAATGTGACGTCTGAAAGATCGGAGAGAAATGGTATGAAAGAGAAATTATGGAAAGAAAATCAGGTAGATGAGAAATTCCCCAGCATTTGTCTGGCAACCCCAAAGAATCCACGAAAAAAAACCATAAGACAGACGGGATAGTGCCTGGGATTGAAACCGAGACCTGCCATAAGCATGTAGCACACATATTCGTGGCGCCACGTATCCCAGTTTCTGCTCTAACTTATGTTCCCGATGGTAATTTCTGTACAATATTTTAATGCTCAATATTGATTCCGTCACAGCATTTTTATGAATAAATCCGACTTTGTCTAGATACTTTTAAAGGTAGGAGCAATCAGTACCATTGAAGAAATAAATCATATAGTATGAAAAATTAGTGATTTAGAAAACTATTTTATAACAAATATCATCTTAGGTTCATTTTATCTGCTGATGAATAGCTGAAAGAGCGTTGTATATTTATTGTTATTATTATTATTCTATTATATTTACTATTATTATTATTATTATTATTATTATTTGTAGCTTAACGTCTTTTAATCTGGTTGGTCATCTAGAACGATGAATGAAATTGATGAAAGATGCTCAAATGATCTCGTGGTCCATGAAACTTAAAGTTACTTGGTATTCGTCTTCTCAGGATAAAGGAAAACCTCGAAAAACACCATATAAAACTTATCCTGTTAGCTCATCCTAAGCAAGATTCGAACTCCCGACCTTTTGAATATAAGGCATACACGCTAACCCCACTCTATCGAGGCGGGCTATTGTATCCATTCAGCATTTAAAATGGGTGACACGGTCAAATGAGAGATCGCCAAGATTTACCAGATGCCATAAATTCTTCCACGCGATCGTGTACAGTTTTGAAGGTGGGCAGAACGAAATGCAAAACGTTTCTTTCTTCTATAAGTACAAAGTAGGTACAAACTTGGGAGTTTATCTCATGTATTACGTAACGTACTACGTCGTTCTATATGAATGCTTCCGTTAAATAAATAGGTGCAAATTCTTATGATACATCCCGCGTTGCGGACTTAATGTGAATGCTTCCGTTACAGAAAAGATGTACAACTTCTTATGTTGCGTGATTTTCAGTGGATACTTACATTAAATAACATAGGTGCTAATCCGTGCGTTACGTAGTGCGTTGCGAGAGTCTCTGTGAATACTTACATTAAACAGCATATGTGCTAATCCGTGCGTTACGTAGTGCGTTGCGAGACTCTATGTGAATACTTCCATTAAATAATATAGGTGCAAATTCGTGTATTATGCAGCGCGTCTGTGGTTCTGTGAGGATACCTTCATTAAATAAGATGAGTGTCAATTGATCAGTTACGTGGCGCGTCTGTGGGTCTATGTGAATGCTTTCCTAGGTGTAAGTTCTTGCATTGCGCAGCGTGTTGTGTGACTTCTGCCAATGTTTCCATTAAACATCAAAAGAGCAGAAAGTTGGGTTGCATATCGCGTTGCGTAACTCTCCGTCGATACTTCCATAAATATCAAAGGTACAATGAGGGGGTCAGCGCAACAGTGGTCCAACCTAGAGAAACATTTACACCACACTAATACATTTTTTTAGGTATATCTCAACATTATGTTAACAGTACTCAATGTGTTGTGTAATAATCTGGAAATGTGTCAGTGAACAATCAGTTAGATTAAAATGAGGTTTTCGTTATTCTTAAAGAAACCAGGTGTGTTTAACTGAGTTATTCTCCATTTTTTTAAAAAGATGGGTTAGACCACTGTTGCACTGACCCCTCTTGTTGAATTACGTAGCGTTGAGTGACTGTATACGTATGATCCCATTAAATACCATACATATAATATATTATATATGCATATAATATATATGTATGTATTTATAGTGCATTTGCTCCTAGATCCCTTGTGACTGGAACTTAAAACAGATACAAATCATATAAAACTAGCTAGAACATTTTATAGAAAACCCCGAAAAATACACAGAGTGTATATATTATTAATCACAAATTTATTATAAGTAGTATAACGAGTGTTCCAACTTTTATCGATAAATTCGCGAGTAACTTGATGAAAGCGAATTTATCTAGAGAAAGTTGTAGCTCGAGCTGTATTTAATAAAACTATTTCGTGAATAAAATAACAATGATTAGCCTATATGCACACGAAGAATAATATTCCTAAAATCCCATTTGGAATAATAATTGGACTGAAATCGCTTGAACTTGATATTCATATAATAAATCATGGCCTCGTTGCTCACAGATTTCGTTGAACTTGTTCCACACACTCTCTCTGTTGCTGTTGATGTTCTGCGGCTTTGAGTTTTTAATTAGTATGTCTATTTCAGCGATAGACCTTTCCTCAAAACGTTTTGGAACTTCGCCATTATGTACAGGAATATCACTGCACACTGATACTATAATGAGACGAATATTAGTTCAGAGAGAAAACAAATGCACGTGGGTGCGATAAATTTAGAAAAACAATTGCACGAGGGTGTGATAATAAAACGATTAAAATGCAGAGATGATGAGTTATGACTGGTTGCAATTTTACGCGCCAATGTCCTGGATTGGCCACTTCCTACGATCACGTGCCATGAAAGAAAATGTTAGCATAAGCCTTAATGTAAGAAGAAGATCAGCGCTTTGGTTAGGTCAGAGAGTATTGTGTTGCAGGTGGCAGTGAAATGTTAGCAGAGGGCAAGCTGCATTGCTTCACATGTCGCAGGATAAGAGCATCACATTCTCGTGTAACAGCACTTCAACACGAGCAAGAAAGAGAGGCATTGCTGTCGCGGACAGCCTTTTAACCACCTTATGTTTCTTAGCGAATAAAACCATGCAGTCACTCTCAGTCCTCAAAATTTTCACCCGGCAGTTAAAAAAACTAATGTGTTCCATTAAGGTGAATTTGTCTACACCTCTGCAACAAATTGTGTTTAAAAGCTTATTCTTCTATCTACTTCATGTTAATCGAGATAAATTAGCAGAAACTGTCTTATTACCTTGCTTTCTTGTAAGTAGAAAGGAAATAAGGGAATACACTAGGCTAAAGATATAGTCAAATATTTTAAAAGCTGGTTGTCTTGTGGTTGAAATCCGTTTCTTTGCATACCCAAGAGTTTACAAATTCCTGTATGAGAAAAGTTTAAGGATTCTAAAACTGAAAACAATAACAAAGAATGGTCAACTCCACCAAAAATTACATATGACATAAATTGTGTGGTTTAACGAGATCTACAGTTTTTTTTATCTCTTACGGTTTGCCAGGTAACAAAATTCAACAAAATTCACCAAATTATACGCCTTCTTAGGCTATTTGCATAAAATTCAAGATATACGCTTTATTTCTCATGTAGATATTTTCAAAATATGGAATTTTATTCAAAATCATTAGAGCAATTTTTGAGAAATCAAAATTTTCAAATTGTTTTCCATGTAAACGGATATTTTCCTTAAAATCATCTTGTTGCATCCTTGGAAGATGCCAAAAATTAATACCAAGTTTGGTGTTTTACCGACTTCCATTTTGTGTTATCGTGTTGACGGGTACACGGAGACACACGCGCAAGCGCAGTTTTTCTAAAAAAAATTTTTTTTGTATTGCTTGTGAAAACTCGGTATCAAATTTTTGGATAAAGTGCAATACCTTCTCTACTTACGTACCGTGTACTGTGTAGAGAAAGTAAAGAAAGTACTGGAGACCGAGCGGGATAGTTGAGGCGGTTTCGTCTGTGGTCTACATTCGGGAGTTCAGGGGTTCGATCAATGTGACTGATCAACCTCACCCATGTGTTTTTTCGCGAGTTGCCATACAAATGTTGAGTAGTTTCATTTCGTCTCATGAATTCTCCGGTCCACCATTTTCTACCATGTATTTCCGAATTGAAGGGTCAGAAGTCGGCGTCCGGCGGGCTACGGATAGAAGCCAATTTGCGCATTAAAAAGGGATATCCATTTCTTTATTTTCTCGCAGCCGTTGACTCGCAGATCCATCTGGCTACGTATTGTGAAAAGGCCGTGTAATCCAAATTTTTTGTAAATATTTTACCACTTCTGTAGGAATTTCGTCCCTTAGGAGGATTACCTTCACCTTGGCTCTCAGCTCATGCTCCGCATTTGAATGTCGGCCGATCCAGAAAAAGGTGGAGGGAACTCTGAGACAGAACGTGCATTATAACCGTACCGTGAAGTAAAGAGGGTTATTCTGGTATCGTTGTCAGGAACACTCAGCCAGAACCCGGTTCCGGTTTCAGGGCTCCCTCCGGGGCTGGTCAGGAGACTCGGGAGCTGAGCCTAGGGCGGCATCGGAAGCGTTTCAATTGTAAGCGAATCCATGTTTCGTCATCCAGCTCTGGTCGCCCTTCAAGTCTCTTCTTCCCTAGGGTCACGTAGGTAGGTAACAACCAGAGTTCGGGAGACTCGTTCGTGGTTACTCTAATCGTAATCCTATATTCACTGGATCACAGTGAAACACTTCTCAGATGCTCCATACTTTGCGGTACCTCTAAGTGAGTGGCAGTCAGGAGAGAGTGCCCGAATATCGGATGGTAATGTTTCTCGCCCATGTCGAAGAATGCAGTTACTGCATCTTCTCTCTTCTCTGCATGACTAGCGGTCGTGCCTTTGTAGTAGAAAGCTGGTAGCTAGTTGAGCAGCGGTTTTGTATTAGACGTGGTCAAAAATAGTTTTTTGTGTTCATTTCTTCACGTGTTTGGAGCTAAATGTAAGTATGTATTATACTATATTATATACACTAATTTTTCAAATAATCACGTATTTTAACCGGTGTTAAAAGGCGTGAGCTTGAATAATACATACTGCGTCATACTTAAATGAACTTGATTTCCCAATATCGGATAGCTTGTGTGCTTCTAATATTGCGTATTCTCTATTTTAAAATATTTTCTCAAAAGTCAAATTTATTTTACAGACATCTTTGTCCAAAGAAACCGGAGGCAAAAAAAAAAAAAAAAAATGGAACTCAGAAGCCATGATTCATGCAGTAGCTGCGATTAAAGGAAAAGATCTGATGTGTTCCATTCACATGAGTTTCTCTATACCTCTACAACAAACTATTGTTAAAAATCTTATCTTCTATTCACTTCAGGCTAATTGAGAACAAAATTAGTAGACATTTCTTATTACCTGCTTCCTTGTAAATAGAAGGGAAATTAGGGAGTACTATAGGCTAGAGCAATAGTAAAGTATTTTAATAGCTGGTTGCTATGTGACTGAAGTTCCTTTATTTGTATGGCAAAAAGTTGACAATTCTCGTATGAGAAAAATATAAGTATTTTAAAACTGAAAACAAAAACAAGGAATATCTCAAAAACGGTCAACTAACGTAAAAATGTATGTAATATAAATTGTATGGTTTAACGAGCTCTATGCTTTTTGTTAAGTACGTTAGAGTCTATGTCTTACGGTTTACCAGTTAGGCAAAATTCCACAAAATTCGTCCTACATAAAGATGTCTTCACAGGCTATTCTCAGAAAATTCAAGATATACGTTTTATTTGCCATATAAATACGTATATTAAATATACGAAATTTTAATCAAAACCATTGGAGTCATTTTTGGGAACATTAAATTTTTCGAAAATGTTTCCATGCTAAGGATAGTTGGGGTTGGGGGGGAGTTCTTGAAAATCTTCGTGTCGCATCCTTGGAATATAGTGAACGTAAATACCAGTTTTGGTATTTAACGAACTTCTCGTTTTTGAGCTATGCTGCCCAAAGTCGCACACTGTGGATATTTTTTTAAAAGTGCTTTTTTTGGATTCAAAGGGTCTCAAAACATATTTCCAGTGAAACCTCGGTTTGCAATTTTGGATGCATTCTCTGTACACTATGTACATAATACGTGTAGCGAAAGTAAAAAGATGAGCTACTTGAAAGCATCGAAAATATACAATGTTCCAGGATCACTTGAAGATTTTGTTAAACATTAAACAAAAGATGTCCATGCATTGATAAATACAAGACTGGAGAGAACATGTGCTTTGGGCGAAAATTGGAGAAACAGTAGAATATTGTACAAATATGGAAAATGCGTATTATTCGTGTGTTATAACAATGTGCCATGTTACATCCCTTTTAATGTTACTTTCTAACATTAATTGTCAAAGAAATAAGAAGTTAACAAAGAAAGGTATTTCAACAATACAACTCCAATATCTTGCAGCTGAGTTGGTAGAGACCTGCCTGCTGTACAAGGGGCCTCGTATTCGATTCCCGGCTGGGGTGAGACTTTTCTTTAACCAAGATCCTTCCCGGTCCTCCTTAGAATCTGAAAGTATGAATGAGAATGTAAATGTGAAAACCTAAAAGTAATAAGAAAAAGAGTAGACGAGGGGTCGGCCCGTAGCCAGGCACGAACAAGAGGAGGTTAATCATATGAAATTTAAGCGAAATTGATGATTGGAAAGATGATGATGGAGCAATCGGTGGAATGAGTTGCGGGGGAAACCGGAGGACCCGGAGAAAACTCGCTCAGATGTCGCGTCGTCCACCACGAATCCCACATGCGAGGCTTGGGTGACCTAAATATGGTCCTCATATAAGTGCAACAAAAATAACTTCAATACTTCAAGCAGCATTCTGTTGTTATTTTGATTATTTAACAAATATATCATTTAGTGTTATGAGTAACGATACTAAAATAAACTTATCTTACTACAAAGGTGTAGTTTTTGTTTAAGTTTATCCTTTAGTTGCAATCTGATGGTACTCGCGCCTCTGTTGAGTTTATGAGCACCCTGTCTCTATCCTCATGATTAGTACTGTTTAATTGCCTTTAAAAGATAGTGTCAGTGACATATGTAATGCCACATGTTTTCCCAGTAAATGCATTTCATTTGCATATAGCAAACATATCCACAATCACAAGGGATCGCTGTCACATTGATAATCGTTGATTGAACTACAACTTTGTATGGTGAAAATACATCGAAAAACAACAATATTCATGTCTCAGCTTTCTCTACCATAAGGTCTCTATTCATCGGAAGAAATCTAATGTATTCCATTTACATGACTTTCTCCACATGTTTACATACAAACACCTTACAAAAGATTATTCTTCTTTCTATTCCACTAATCGAAATAAGCGTTAACAGAATGGTTCTATTACTTGCTTACTTATAAGTTTACTACATTTTTTGTGCAGTAAGTCTTTTTCTACCTCTTACGGTTTACCAGTTATGAAAAGTCATTTACAATGAAGATACCATCAGAGACCATCCCAGGAAGTTCAAGATATATACTTTCTCATGCAAATATCTTTAATATATGGTGTTTTAATCAAAATCGTTAGTCACTTTTGTGAAAATCAAAATGTTCAAACAATTTTTCATTTAAGTGTAATTTATCTTTGTGTCGCATTTTTGGGAGATACTAAACTTAATAACACATTTTTCGTTTTTGAATTATATTGCCCACATCTGAAAATAGCGTGTATAACCCGACTGCTCAGGGATACGTGCCAACGGATATTTTTTCGTTAGGCCAGTACCTATTTTATACACTGAACTCCCCTGCGTGCAAGTAGCGAAGTACGTGCATACAGGAACGGAAGTGGATACACATTTAAGGTTGACCTCTGACCTTAAAGAAGTTTAGGGATATTTTAAAGAGAATATAGGTTAGGTAATTAATTAAGGATCTGTATCTATTAATATTGTGGCTTCATAGTAACTATTTATAAATATGCTGGTAATTACATAAGTATTGCAATACTGAATAATAAGCAGTTTGGTATTTTAAAAACCATGTATATACTGTATGTTAATTGCATTACTATAATTAATTTGTATTACTATTATTAACTGTAAGAGTATTACATCACACAGCTATGCTGTTTAGGCAACTTCTCCGCTTTGGTGGTGTGTGGCTTAGCAGTATACTCCACCGGCGACGCAAACCGCAGATATTACCTCAAAAATAGGTAGATTTCGGTCAACTCCGTATACCCAAATAACAAACTTGAAGATAATGTGCTTTGACCGCACATAACTCGGAAACTATAAAACGCTTAACGTTTAACAAGATTGTAAATTGGAAAATTGGTTAGGATTTGACTACGAGTGACCATAGACTAATTTACTTTGATTACGTACCAAGCTACAACCTTCAAACTAGGATCGAAACTAGGAAATTCAACTTAACTATAAACAAGCAAGCTGGGAAATAATCAGAGAACATTTTAATATATGAGCACTCGACTATAAAGGAGAAAGTTTAAAGTATGAAGTGGAAAAATTAGAAGACAAAATGAAATGGGCGTTTAATACTTCAATACCAAAAAGAAAATATAAAAAATATACGGATAATGTTTGGACAGATGAGTTAACCAAATTAAGGAGAAAAATGCGTAAAACAAGGATAATCTATCAGAGAATTATCGTCGCACAAGAAAGGGAGCGCAACTTATTCATTTATAGAAGAGCTAAAAAGAAATTTAACAGTGCCTTAAAAACACAAGGGAGAAATCAAGGAAGAATTTTGTTGAATTCGGACTAAGTAAAAACATTTGGATCTTACCATACAAAATTATAATGGAAAAAATAAAAATACCAGAGACGTTGAATACATTACGGAAGGAGGATGGCAATATGACTAATGATTGGGAGGAATCCGTGAACGAACTTATATTCAGACTGTTACCAAACGATAAAGAAGAGGAAAACAACAACTTTAACAGAGAATTAAGAAATAAGCTCAATCAGTCTCCTTTAACAACGAAGGCATAATTTATCCATTTCATCAATCAGAAATGAAACTAATAGTTCAAAATCTAAAAGCTAAAAAAGCGTTTGCCCAGACGGGATTAAAAATGAAACCTTATCAGCACTGGAAAATAGCTTAACCCCATTTTTATGTACATTATAAAATGACTGCATCAGAAGAGGAGTCTTTCCAAACCGGTGGAAAGAAGCCAAACTTATTATTATAAAAAAAAAGTCAGGACAAGGACCCAAGTGATCCTAAGTCATACAGACCTATTTGTCTCTTAAATACCTTGGGTAAAGTGCTTGAATGCTTACTGAACAAACGAATCACAGAATATAGGATCCTAATTGGCACCAATGCAAACCAATGTGGCTTTACAAAAGGACAGTTGACAGAAGATGCATTACATGTTGTATTGGAATCTGAACACAACTCAATATTTAAATATGTAATGGCAATTTCAACTGATATCTCTGGAACATTTGACAATCTTTGTTGGCCGTTTTTCTTCAACAGGCTGAGAGAATGTAGATGTCCAAAAACGCTTTATAATATACTCCTTGATTACTGTAAAAATAGAAAATTTTATCTGATTGGTATAAATAAAATTATCACAAAAAACATATCAAAAGGATGTCCTCAAGGTTCAGTCCTAAGTCCAACCTTTTGGGACATTGTGTTAGAAATATTGTTAGAAAAAGTAAACACCTGCTGTAATACAATAGCATACGCGGATGACGTGATTTTTATTATAAAAGGAAACTCCCGAAATGAACTTGAAATCAAAGGAAACAATTTGATGGAAACCTTAAACCAAATGTGCATAGAAGCGAAAATGAAGATTTCTCCACAAAAATCTGCAATTCTATTATTAAAAGGTACCCTAAAGAGAAATCCAATAGTAAGAATTTTAGGTAATGGTATAAAAAGGTATCTGGTTATGAGATATTTAGGAATAAAATTAGACGAAAAAAGACATTTTAAGGACTATGTGAATTTCGTAAAATTAAAGCTGAAAACATTCTAATGAAATTATCTAGAATTTTTCAGTCCTAATTTAAAATACCACTATCGACTATCAGCTACTATCATATCAGTATTTTCGCATCCATCATAAATTATGGAGCTGGTGTTTGGGCGGACAAAGCCAACAAAGGTTCAATTACGTAAACCATTACTTAGAAGATCTCAAAGAAAAGTTCTACTACGTTTTACAGGTGCGATGTCCACAACCCCAACTTTGGCTCTGTTAATTATAACAGGCATTTGGCCCATTGATATAATACTTCGTTTGAGGGGAGCTTCTTACTGGTTAAAGAAGCAAAATAATATTAAAGTATTACAAATTGTCGGATACAGCTGTCAAACTAAATTAGATATTAAGAACAGATTAATACAAGAATGGCAAAAGGAATGGGAAGAGACTGAAACAGGCAGAAGAGCGTTTTCAGTTTTCAACAGCATTAAAGAATGGTTAAAAGTAAAGCATATAAATGCCTCTAATCAAAAGACTTAATTCACTATTTATGGGGTCATGGTCCATATTATACTTACTGGAAGAAAATAAATAAAATACTGAATGTAAATTGTGAAATTTGTAATGTTCCGGGAACTCCGGAACATGTATTGTTTGAATGTAATAAAAGCTCACAAGAATTACGGGAAGAGAGAGGGGCACTTAGAGGTTATTATATAAACTAAAGTTTACGAAATAAAGATTTGTACACCCATTTAGAACTTTTAGCAAATAAAGTAAGTAATAAGGGTTGGGAGGAAATGATTATTCCAATTGAATGCCCAATTGAATTTAGAGATAACACATCAAATGAGGTTAGGACCCAGAAATATTTTACAAGTAGCTGATTTAGATGTATTAAATACCCTTGAAGGGTATAGTTAATTACTAGCTGAGAGAGGGGAATTGGATGGCATGCAGGGAGATATTTAGCGACGCTTCGACACCCAAGAGGAAAATATATTAAAATGAGAATAATAATTTATAACAACAAGCGCAGCTATTATTGCATATAATTTAATTAGAAGAGGAAGAGAAGAAGAAATAGAGAGCAGGTAAATAGACATTTGGGGAAAGTGGCGATGAAGCAGAAGAAGATTATATGTGCTGGAAGATGTAGGTTAGATGAAGATGGCGTTCCTGGGAAGAAGGCAGAAGATGCAGTATTTGCGACGAAGTGGGAAATGGGAAACTGGAATGAAGTGAGAAAATGGGGTTCCCAGGAAGAAGTGAGAAAATGGGGGACTGGGATGAAGTGAGAAAATGGGGGACTGGGATGAAGTGAGAAGATGGAGTTCCCAGGAAGAAGTAAGAAAATGGGGGACCGGGATGAAGTGAGAAAATGGGGTTCCCAGGAAGAAGTGAGAAAATGGGGAATGGGACGAAGTGAGAAGAAGGAGTTTCCAGGAAGAAGTAAGAAAATGGGGGACCGGGATGAAGTGAGAAAATGGGGTTCCCAGGAAGAAGTGAGAAAATGGGGAATGGGACGAAGTGAGAAGATGGAGTTCCCAGGAAGAAGTAAGAAAATGGGGGACCGGGATGAAGTGAGAAAATGGGGGTCCCAGGAAGAAGTGAGAAAATGGGGAATGGGACGAAGTGAGAGGATGGAGTTCCCAGGAAGAAGTAAGAAAATGGGGGACCGGGATGAAGTGAGAAAATGGGGTTCCCAGGAAGAAGTGAGAAAATGGGGAATGGGACGAAGTGAGAAGATGGGGTTCCCAGGAAGAAGTGAGAAAATGGGGGACTGGGATTAGGTGAGAAGATGGGGTTCCCAGGAAGAAATGATAAAATGGGCGACTGGGACGAAGTGAGAAGATGGGGCTCCCAGGAAGAAGTGAGAAAATGGGGGACTGGGATGAGGTGAGAAGATGGGGCTCCCAGGAAGAACTGAGAAAATGGGGACTGGGACGAAGTGAGAAGATGGGGTTCCCCGGAAGAAGTGAGAAAATGGGGGACTGGGATGAAGTGAGAAGATGGGGTTTTGGAGTGAAGTGAGAAGATGGAATTAATGTAATATGAGAAGAATAGTGTAGACAATACAGTATTAAAATAATTACCAAATAATGACACAAATTTGTATAGGAGTGTAGTGAAATTAAAAGTTACAGCTATAGAATATTACAATAAGTGACTTTTATTGAATTATGATGAATATTGAATTTGGTTATTAAAAGATAGGAATTGAAAATAGTATTGGTTACCAATACTTGTGCCTGTGTATAATATAAATAAATAATATAAAATAAATTTTAATAAATAATAATAATAGCAATAGTAAAATTAAATATTAAAATTAAATACAAATTGTTAATATATATTAAAATACGAATTATAATAATATTAATTAAATTGGAATTGTAATAATTAAATATTAACACAGTTTAATTGACAATAATTTTGATTTTAATTGGTATTTATAAACATTTTAGGCCAAATTAGGTTATGTTTATATCTGTAAATTTAAATTGTATGATTAAATTTGTAATTGGTATAAGTAGTAATAAATGTATAAGGTTTGGGATATTTTACCCTGGTTTAATTAATTAGTTATAAGGGTTTAATATACACATTTTATTGTATTTGATTTTTTATTTATTTTATTTTGACCGCATATACAATGGAGAGGTATATCAGCATTTATCTAGTTTAGTGGATTGCAAACCAAGCAGCATGAGAGATTTGCAGCGTGGCATAAACAATTCACTCGAAAGAAAACACGAATATAATATGACCTAACACATGATTTTTTATTTAATAATCTGATCCCATTTGAATTTGCCAATAACACAGAGTAATATACGCCTTCATCTTATTCATTCGCTATTAGTCCTCATATGCAGGACTTACACCTCCCAGGATTTACTAAAGCCTGCGATAAGAGAGTAAGGAAGAGAAGATATGAAATGATGGTTAAATGAATGAAAGTAAAATTGATTATGTTGGAAATCGTGGAAGGAAAGACCACCGAAAACCATAGTAGAGCTGACCTTTACAAACTTAGGTCTACTAACTTTCCAGGTTAGTACCGGAGGACATTAAGGTGTCTCCGAACCCTGCCCAGGCGTCACCCAGACGTACCCAATCTCCCCACGGGTATCTTGCCACTGCCACGTCGAGTCCAACCCAATCCTAATAGCTCCCTTTCGGAAGGGGCTCTGATGTCCGCCCCGACTACTTCTAGCACGTACACATACAGACACACGTAGTGATATTTTTCTAAAAATGCTTTATTTGGATTCAGATGCTCTTAAAACATATCCTTCCAGTGAAATTTCGGACTCGGAATTTAGGGTGGAATACAATATTTTTGTATATACTATAAACATTGTACATACGTACAGAGAAATTTAAAATATGATGTGTTCAATTCTACTTGTTCTGAAAACAAACTGTTCTGGCAAAAAAGTATTCTTTTATCTAGATAATGTCATTCGAGATAAACATTAGCGAAATTGTCTCGCTTTGTTGTAAGTAATTAGAAATTACAGTAGGCTAACGTGACAGTCAATTCTTTTATACACTGGTGCATATATGAACAATTGAAGTTCGGAAGGCTTTGAATTGCCAGTGAAACAAAAAAGAGATGTAAATAAAGACGACCCCGATTGAGAAAAGTTACTAGGTAGTTTAAAATTGAATCCAATTACAGGGAATATGTTAGAAATGGTCAACTCTACACGAAAACTGTATAACATATAGATTGCGTGTTTTAACAGGATATATATTTTTGTGTAGTTTTTAAAGCTTACCAGTTAAAATTCTTTCAAAATGAATATGTCTTCAGAAGCTATTCCTAGAAAATTCAAGATATTTCGTTTATCATGTATATATCTTTAATGTATAGTATTTTAACTAAAATCGTTAGAGCCATTCTTGAGAAAATAAAAACTTTCGAAAACTTTTCCTTGTAAATGGGTGTTTGGGGTGGGGAAATTTTCTTAAAAGATCTTCGTGTCGCATCCCTATAAGATACTATTTACCTACTAAATTTAGTATTTAACGGACTTTTCGTTTTTCAGTTATACTATCCATACACACACAGAGAGACGCAGAAAGACACACGGACCTTTGTCTAAAAATGTTTTTACTGCTCAGACGACCTAAAACATATACTTCAGGTTAAATCTCGATATGAATTTTTGAGTTGAAACATTACCTTTTCTATACACTATGTACAAAGTATTCGTAGAGAAGATAAGGTTTAAAAAGCGTTACGCTTTAAGGGTTGATTTGATCTGTCTTCCCTACACGATCAGCTTTCGGGTATTATGTAAAGATCGGATAGTACTTTGCATGGACCGATAAGATAATTACAACCAAGAGTTCATTAAACGCAAAGAATATCGCCAGCAGATGTTTCAATTTACTTTCTCTACAAACACTATGTAGAGACTAGGTAGAGAAAAGTTGGCAGTGTAATACGCAATAATTATATGCAGATATTTCACTGAAAATACATTTTTTTGGGTCCCCTGAATCCAAAAAATCATTTTTAGAAATAAAGGTCCGTGTATTTGTGTGTGTATTTGTGTGTGAATAATTGAAAAACGTAGAGTCAGTTAAATACCAACCTTAAAATTGATTTTGTATCTTTCAAGAAAAACTCCACATCCCAAACTACTCTTTACATGGAAACGTTTTAGAAAATTCTGATTTTCTCAAAAACGGCACCGACCATTTTGATTAAAATAACGTATATTAAAGTTATCTATCTGCATAATAAATAAATTGCAAAAATAGCCTCTGAAGACCTTTTCATTCAGGATGATAAACTGTAATAGATACAAAAATACTTAATATGTAGATCTCGTTAAAACACTGAATCTGTGGTACGTGGATACATTTTTGTACAGTGAACCCTTTCAAAGTTATTAGTTGTTATTGATTTCAAATTTAAACTACTTAAATGTTTCTCAAATGTGAAGTCAACTTTATTGTGTGTCTGTTTTGTTTTACTCTGGCAATGCAGCCAATCGAACCTTAATTGTATCACTAGCAACAGTTTTTAAAAGATTTGAGTATCGCTTTACTTAATGTATTACCTTATTTTTCTTCTACTTTCAAGGAAGCAAATAATATGACAATTTCTATTAATGTTTATCTCAATTAGCATGATAAATAGAACCTTTGTAAGTATGGTTTGTTTCCAAAACAGGAAAAGAAAGCTATGTGAATGGAACGCATGAGATTTTTTCCTAATGATGAATGCCTCCAAGAAAGAAATATTCTTTAAAAATGATTTAATATGCAACAAATGAAATATTATCAGAGAATCATTCTAAATTACAAGCATGCTTTCCATGACAAACTTGGGCGTATAAGAGAGTAGGCCAACACATGGACGATTTTACTTTCTCTACAGGTACTATCTACATAGTGTATAGAGAAGGTATTGCATTGCACCCAAAATTCAATAACGAGATTTCACGGAAAATATATGTTTTGAGACTCCTGAATCCATTTTTTAAATTTTCGTGTGTGTGTCCGTCTTTGGGCCGCATAGCTCAAAACTAAAATACCGTTAAATACCAAACTAGGTATATCTTCCAAGAGTGGGACAGGAAGATTTTCGAGAAAACCCCCTACCCCAAACTACTCTTTATATGGAAAAATTGTTGAATTTCTTTTCTCAAAAATGGATCTAATAACTTTGTTTAAAGTAATGTATATAAGAGTTCCTCACAAATAAAGTTAAATGTATATTTTGAATTTTATGGGAGTCGATATTCCCTGAATTTTGCACAATGACTAAACCGTAAGAGTTAAGCAAAAACTTACTGCACAAAAATGCAGAACTTGTCAAAACACACAATTTATGTCATTTGCATTTTTGTTGTACAGTTGACCATTTCCAATATATTCCTTGTTATTGGTTTCAATTTTAAAGTAGTTATGCTTTTCTCAGACAAGAAGTGTCAGTTTTTCTTTTCTTCTACTCCTGGCCAAGCAAAGAAGCCAATTTCAATGATAATCGCCATAACGATAGCTTTTAAAACATTTGACTATCGCTTTAACATAGCCCATTCCTTTAGTTCCCTTCTACTTATAAGGAACTAATTAATAAGTACATTCTGCTTATGGTTATCTCTATTAGCATTGTATAGAAAGAAGAAAAATCTTTTGTAAAACGTCTGTTTGTTGAACAGATAGAGAAAGTCATGTGAGTGTAACACATAAGATTTTTACTTTCTCTACATGTACTATGTTTATGTGTAGTGTATAGAGAAGGTATTGTATTGCACCCAAAAATTCGATACCGAGATTTCACAGGAAATATATGTTTTGAGACTCCTGAATAAAAAAAAAAAACATATTAAGAATAAATTCCATTGGGCGTGTCTTTCTGCCTGCCAGATGCGTATGTATGTGAGTAATGGTATGTGTGGGTGTTTATGTGTGCGTCTGTGGGCAACAAAGTTCAAAATGGGAAAGTCTGTTAAATACAAACTTGGTTTTTAGGCTCAACATCTTCCACGGATGCGACACGAAGATTTTGAAGAAAATCCCCGCACCCCAACTACCCTTTACATGGATAAAGTTTTGAAAATTTTAATTTTTCTCAAAAATTAACTTTGATTAAAATAGCGTACATTAAAAATAAAGTGTATACGTTTAGTTTTCTAGGAATAGTCTCTGAAGACATCTTTACTCTAAATGAACTGATAAACCGTAAGAGATGGACAAAAACTTACATAATAAAACATGTAGAGTTTGTTAAAACACACAATTTATGTTATATTCATTTTTTTCGTGGAGTTGATCGTTTTTGAGATATTTCTTGTTACTGGTTTCAACTATGAAATATTTATACGATTCTCATACGGGAATTTGTCAACTTCTGTCTATTAAACAAAGAAACATCAGTCATATATCAACCATATTTTGACTTACACTTTAACCTATGTTACTGCCTTATTTACCTCCTACTTAAATGGAAGCGAGTAATAAGACGATTCTGCTAATTTTTTGTCAATTAGCATGAAATAAATAGAAGAACAAGCTTTTTAACAATATGTTGTAGAGATGAAGAGAAAGTCATGTGAATGGAACACATAAGATTTTTTTCGATATACAGCTCGTACTTTAAATAAAAGAGATTCCAACTGGAAACCTTTGATAATGGTCCTTTGTTAGTCGCATGAAAGACAGGGTAGTGCAGGTGGAGTAAAAGCAGCAATACAACGACATGCCCTTGGCTTAAAATGACCTGACGTAAAGTGTAAAGCATGCTTTCAAAAGGCGCCACTTCCGCTTAATTTAATGACTCCTTTTTACTTTCTCTACACCAGCTATGTACATACATAGTGTATAGAGAAGATGTTCCGTTCATTTCGTTACCGGGATTTCACCGGAAATAAACGTTTTAGGGTGTCCTGAATCAAAAAAATCTGATGTGTACCATTCACATGACTTTCTATATATTCCTGCAACAAATTGTTCTTAAAAAGCTTATACTTCTATTTACTTCATGCTAATCAGTAAAACATTAGCAGAAATAGCCATATCACTTGCTTCCTTGTAAATAGAGGTGAAATAAGGCAGTACCATAGGTTAAAGTGATAATCAAAAGCTGGTTGCTATGTCACTGACGTTCCTTTGTTTGTATGGACAGCAGTTGACAAATTCCTGTATGAAAAATCTGATGTGTACCATTGACATGACTTTCTCCATATCCCTGCAAAAATAATTCTTAAAAAGCTTATACTACTATTTACTTTATGCTAATCAGACAAAAATAGCAGAAATAGTCTAATTACTCGCTTCCTTGTAAGTAGAATCGAAATAAGGGACACCGTAGGTTAAAGTGATAGTCAAAAGCTGGTTTCTATGTCAATGAAGTTCCTTTGTCTATATGGATAGGAGTTGACAAGTTCCTGTATGAGAAAAGTATACGTTTTTCATAGCAGAAATCAAAAATAAGGAATGTCACAAAAACGACGAACTCCACGAAAAAATGTAAATAACATAAATTGTGTGTTTTAATGTGCTCTACCTTTTTTGTGGAGTAAATGTTTGTCCATCTCTTACGGTTTAGCAGTTATTCAAAATTTAGTAAAATTCATCCAGAATAAACTACTCTTCCGAGGCTATTCCCAGAAAATTCAAGATACATATTTTATTTGTAAGGTAAATATGTTTAATATACGAAATTTTAATCAAAATCGTTAGAACCATTTTTGAGAAAATCAAAATTTTCGAAAAAAGTTCCATGTAAAGGGTAGTTGGGGTTGGGGGGATTTTTCTCAAAATCTTCGTGTCGCATCCCTGGAAGATATTAAACTTAAATACCAAGTTTGGTATTTTACCGACTTTTCGTTTTTGAGTTATCGTGATCACAGACACACGGACACACACACACACACACACACACGCACACACGGACCTTTTTGTGAAAATGCTTTTTTTAGATTTTGGGGACCCTGAAACATATATTTCCGGTGAAATCTCGGTATCGAGTTTTTTAGTGGAGTGCAATACTTTCTCTATACACTATGTACATATTGCGTATGGAGAAAGTAAAAATGTATATATCTCTTTAAAATATACAATTTATGTTATATATTTTTTTCGTAGAGTTGATTATTTCCGAGATATTTCTTGTTGTTGTGCTCAGTTTTAAAATACTCAAAAGTTTTCTCATACGGGAATTGGTAAACCCCTGCCCATCAAAGGAATGCATTTAAATCACATAACTGCCTTTTAAAATATTTGACTACGGCTTTAGCCTAGTATTCTTAATTTTCCTTCTACCTAAAGGAAACGAGCAATAAGACCATTTCTGTTAATTTTTATCTTGATTAACATGAAGTGCATAAAAGAATAAGCTTTACAACACTATGCTCGTTGGCTTCCACGGCCGGTGTTATTATTGGTAAAGTATAACATGCCCGGGCTTGTAGGCCGTGGTGGACTATTAAAATTAATAAAACTTGACGTTTCGTCCCTCAGCTGTAGACTGTGTGACTGCAATCGCTAGCCGTTCATATCAGCTTCATTTCTGAGGATGTCCTCCACAGCTGAAGATGAAACGTCAGGTTATGCCTTCAAGCCCGGACATGTTGTATTTTATATTTTACATGTTATATTTTACCAATAATTTACAATATTAACTTGTTACAGAAATGTAGAGTTTCTCATGTGAATGAACACATCAGATTTTTAATGGTGTGGTTGCCGATTTCAATCTTTCACTTCTCGTTATGCGAGCTTCTTCTTATCAAGTTTCAAAGTAAAAAGGCTGACATGCTATAGTTATTATTATTATTATTGCTATTATTGCCACTATTATAACGTCAAAAGTCTAGTACATCCTCCTAACTAATGCGCTTAGTGAAAAGCGTCTGGAAGTGTATGAAGAACTTCACTGCTCTAGATGAAGGACGAACTAGAAGGTTAGACATAACAGCCATCGACAGGGTGAAATCCGAAGAAGAGATAATTGTTGCAGATTTGAGCTTATAATTCCTCAATCCAAAGAAGTATAAAAGATTACCAATTAATAAATTTAATTCTCCATATTTTAAGAGTTGTAAATGTAAATAAAATGTCTGCGACAGGTCTTCTGATTGGTTCACGCGGTTGTAATAATCAAGCAGTTTGTAACTGCAGGGATTAATAAAAGATGAGAAAAAGTTTTCAAGATGCTATAATGTAATCTGTAGTATGTATTATGTCAAATTTTGGGCATATTTTTATTTTAAGAGGACAGGTCATTGTCTTTTTATCTTTCTTTCATTCAAAATATCCCTGAGAAACCGATCCAATAAAAAATCTAATAACAAATGTTAGAAAGCACGTGTATGATACTAACAGAACTTAATTGTTGACGCTAATCTTTTGTCTCAAAACATAAAACACTTCTATTCTCCTCTAATATATTTGTTTTAATGATGTTGCAAATGTCGTATAATATTGTGCTGTGCTTATTTAGATATTTCTATATTAATATTATGCATTTATGTATTTCATTATACTATTTACAATGACCGCGTCAAACCGAGTGGTATACCTCAAGCTTGATACCAGGGGACGATAATTGGAATTTTGTATCGACAAAGCTGCGTTGGGACCGTTTTCTCCAGGTCGTACGGGCATTTCTGCCACGATTTGCAACATAATAAATGTTACTTTCATCAATTTCGCCATAATTTCTTATCTTCTCTTACTTTCATATCAGGTGTATCTCGCCCATACTGATTAATCTCTCTCTCTCTCTCTCTCTCTGATCCAGAGTCCGTCGCCTCCTCAACAGGCATCTGACCTTATCCGCTGCCTTTAGTACATCCTGGGAGGTGTAAGTCCTCCATATGAGGACTAATAGCGAATGAATAAGATGAAGGTGTATATTACTCTGTGTTATTTGCAAATTCAAATGGGGTCAGATTATTAAATAGAAAATCATTATTAGGTCACATTATATTCGTGTTTTCTTTCGAGTGAATTGTTTGTGCCACGCCGCAACTCTCTCATGCTCCCCGGTTTGTAATCCACTGAACTAGATAAATGCTGATATACCTCTCCAATACGCTCAAAGCACATTATTTTCATGTTTATTTGGGTATACGGAGTTGACCCAAATCTATTATTGAGGTAATATCTGCGGTTTGCGTCGCCGGTGGAGTATACTGCTCAGCCACACCACTACAGCGGAGAAGTTGCCTAAACAGCAGGCGCTTCAACAAAGCTGTGTGATGTACGATATATACATTTATTTTCTCCAATTGGGTGCCAGCTGGTGGCAGAGTTATATGTACAAAATGTATTTACAGTAATAATCTTACAGTTTAATTACAAGTTAATTATACTAATGCAATTGACATACAATATATTCATGACTTTTGAAATACCTAACTGCTTATTATTCAGTATTGCAATACTTATGTCAATACCAACATATTTATAAATAGTTACTATGAAGCCTCAAAATTAATAGATACAGATCCTTAATTACTTCACAGTATTTACTTTAATTAATTATCTAACATTTATTCTCTTTAAATTATCCCTAAGCTTCTTTATGGTCAGAGGGTAGCCCTGAAAGGTGCAACAGATAATTCATTCCATTCTTAAATGTTCTTATTAACAAAAGAAAATTTGCCTACGTCAGTTCTGTACCTTCTACCCTTAATTTTATATATATATATGTATATATAAAATTAATATATGATAGCTTCGTCCGCAGTATTCCGGATTTTCTAACCTTTTTCTAGGGACCATCGTGTATTTAGACCAGCATAAGTTTTAAATAATGCGACTAACCCATCTATCTCTTTTACGCCTCCCTTTTAGAGGCTTCCATTTATTCTCTTCGCCTTTCGTAAGCCCAAAATCTTTACCCATCTTTACAGCCCTTCCCTGTATCTTTTCCAGCGAATCAGTTTGATTAACTTTATATGGGTCCCAGCATGCTACTCTATATTCCATAACTGGCCGCACTAAGACTTGTAGATAATTTCCCTGGCCTCTGCACTCCCCTTTTTCAGAATTCTCATTACGAAATGCAATGAGTTCCTCGCTTTCCTAGATATAAAAAATTTATCTGATCCTCCATCCAGCACTACGCGACAAGCACACTCCCAAACATTTGCAACTGTCCCCCTGTGGAATTAGTTCTACTAAAAATTAGCCCTACTTTACTGTCATTTTGTTAACGGCGGTTCACCTACTTATTTCACTTCGGTCATCCGGAAGAGCGGTCTCATGCATGCTATTTCGAATCTTATTGCAAACAATACAATGGTCTGCGAACAAACTTATCTAGCATTTAATATTCATAGTTATATCATTAACAAAGATAAGAAAAAGTGAGAATCAAGTACTGAGCCATAGAGTATTCCCCGAACTTACAAAACCCTTTTCAGACAGTTCTTTATTTACTCTTGCTCTGGCTCCTCCCTTTCAAAATATTCTATCCATGATACTAGGCGGTTATCGATCACAGTTTTTGCTAGCTTCCGCTGAGTAAATTATGTGGCACTACGTCAAAAGCTTTAGAAAAGTCTTTCATCACAGCGTCAGACCTTTCCCCTGCATCCACCTTAGCTTCCAAATCCTGAAATAATGAGGTTATTTGACTTTCACACGAATACCCAGATCTAAACCCATGTTGCGCTTTTAACTTTCCCTACACGTACTATGTACATAGTGTATAGAGAAGGTATTGTATTCCACCCAAAAATTCGGTACCGAGATTTCACCGGAAATACATGTTTTGGATCCCCCTGAATCCAAAAAAAAAAGGATTTTCAGAAAAAGGTCCGTGTGTGCGTGTGTGTCCGTGGACAGCATAACTCAAAAACAAAAAGATCGTTGAATACCAAACTTGGTATTTAAGTTTGGTATCTTTCAGGGATGTGGCACGAAAATTTTGAGAAAAATCTCCCCTCATCTAAAAATGGCACCAATGATTTTAATTAAAATATCGTATATTAAGGATATTTACCTGATAAATAAAATTTATATCTTCAATTTTCTGGGAATAGCCTCTGAGGCTTACTTTATTCTGGATGAAATTTACGAAATTTTGCATAGCTCCTAAACCGTAAGAGATAGATATACATTACCACACAAAAAATGTAGGACACGTTAAAACACACACTTTATATTATATACGTTTTTTCATGGAGGTGATCGTGTTTTAGATATTCCTTGTTTTTTGTTTCAGCTTTAAAAAACAAACTTTTCTCATACAGGAAGTGTCAACCCCTGTACATACAAACAAAGGAACTTCAGTCACATAGCAACCATCTTTTAACTATCAGTTTTACCTATGCTACTCCCTTATTTCGCTTCTGCTTACAAGGAAGCATGCAATAAGACTATTTCTGCTAATGTTTCGTTTAGCATGAAGTAAATAGAAGCATTAGCTTTTTAACAATAATTTGTTACAGAGATGTATAGAAAGTCATGTGAATGGAACACATCAGATTTGTTTAACCATTTCTTGCTTTCTAACTCCTCCCGAATGTATGCTGTAGTTAAATGCTCAATTACTTTACACACTACTAGGCTAACTGGTCGATAATTATTTATTTCTGTTTTATTACCCTTTTATATATTGGCGCTACAATATCGGTTTCCAGTCTCCCGGTATAGCACAGTCGTTAATTGACATATTAAACATGATCATGAGATACTGAATTATGCGCATCTGTGAAATCTCGAAAATTCACTTTAAGTAAGATATATTGTTGAAATTTATACTAATAAATTTTAGGCAAAAATTGTGATATCTTGTCATGTTTCAAAATTATAGTTTACGTGTGTATTTAAATAATAATTTTGTATTGCCTCAAATCAGTTTATAATTAAAACTTGGGTATATGATACAATTTATTTTTACAGAAAATGAGTTTATAGATAGATCTATAGAATAATTATTACTTTTCGTGCCATCCAAAACTCTTGATTTTTTAAAATTAGTAATTTATTTCTCAAAATTGAAGCATTATTTGGAAAAAGTGAAAGCCTATTTTCTGTAATATGCTTTTTAGAAGCAGTATAAAGGTGTTGAAACAAATTGATGAAAATTTTCATTTTGTGTTTTCTTCGTGAGAAAATAAGGTTTAAATTTGAGGACAGCTACTAATAAGCATGCGCCTTCCATATCTTAGTTTCAGTTATTTGGTGGGTTAAGTGCACCAAGTGGTCAAAACGTTATATACTCTTAAAGTTTTAAATTCATTTCAGTTTATCGTGACTTTTTTATATTTCACAACATTCGGTCAAATCTCTCACATGCATAATCTTAAATAAGCAACAGGGAGCTATATGCATGTACTTTTGCGTGCAGGTTCATAATTTAAGCTTATGCTTCCAACCGGGCTTAAAAAATAAATAGCGTTTTATGGACGCTCTTTAACTGCTGTGGTTCTCAGCGTCCCATTCTATACTGGGCGTGAAAGACCGCTTAATTTTGCTCAGAGGCCTCTCTATCAGGCTTGAGGTTCTTTTTCGTGCCGTAAATCTACGACACGGGACCCACGACTTTACTTCCCTTCCGAAGGAAGCCATGCTAAGAGAGCTATCGTCCTCCGCCCGGTTTGAACCCGCGACCTTGGGTATATTAAGTTAGCGTGGTAACCATTACACCACGGAGGGCGACTCAACCGGGCTTAAGTGGATGCTTAAGCTACATAGTAGTTTTAGAGTATGCAGTTAAAGCGATAAGCCAAGCTGTACAATGAAGGAAATTTAATTTTCTTCTTAATCGTGTTCATCATAAGAGGTATCGATTAGTCGTTGTACAATTCTGTAGATATCTCGACTTATTCTAAAAAAAACAGACTTCTTTCTTCACTTATATCCTGAATTATTCTCCCTTGAGAAATACTTCACTAAATTGATATAGAGACTTTGTAGGAAGTATAAAAGTAAAAGTAAAAAGTGAAAAGATTGCTTATTTAGGACATCAATGTACTTAAAAGTTAATTTTAAGAATGTACTTAATCATATATTTATACCGTTTCTATGTACAGTACTTCATCAACTCTTTAATGTGCCAATCCAGTGTAAACTAATTTTCGTAAAAGAGCTGACTCGACCTTTCTGCAATTTCCAATTCAATTGGGGTAAGGAAAGTTAACTGCATATATTTTATTGCTTTTAAGATGTTAACACCTAAGCTTGCTATGTTCACAAAGATATTTTGTAGATAGGCATAGACGGGACTATATCTTTTGGTTAGAGAAATTTGTGCAAGTTTAATATAAACTCCATTACCAGTTTTATTATTGTATTCCAGTTCCCATTTATACTGAACACTATTCTTTGTAAGTATCTTTCATAACCGTAGTTATTCGAGTATTAAATTGGCATGTTTGCCTGAATTGCCCTGTTACTGTCTCTAGCACGTATATACAATAAGCATAGTAGATAGAGAAGGTATTGTATTCCACTCTAAAGGTTCAATACCAAGATATTACCAGAAATATATGTGTTGAGACTCTCTGAATAAAAAGAAACAATTTTTTGAAAAATGCCTGTGTCTGTGGCCAGCATTGCTCAAAAACAAAAGTACGTTAAATACCAAACTTGGTATTTAAATACAGTACCTTTCAAGGATGCGACACGAAAATTTCCAAGAAAATACCTCACTCCAAGAACGCTTAACATGAAAGCTTTTTTTAGATTGACTTTCTCAAAAAGCGCTCTAGCAATTTTAATTAAAATATCATACATATCTTGAACTTTCTGGTAATAGTCTCCAAATAGCTCTTCTGCAATGCTTTTGTGTAACAGAGATAAACAAAAGTTTGCTACATAAAACATGTAGATCTTGTTAAAATACACAGTTTATGTCATATACATTTTTATTGACTGAACTATTTCCAACATTTTCCTTATTATGAGTTTCAGTTTTAAAATACTCAAAATTGTATCAAACAGGAACAATCCTTCAATTCATACCTATTTTGGTTTGTTTTTGTTTTTTGTTTTAGCCACACAAATAGAATCGAATTTCTATTGTTTCACAATGCCATGGTTTTGAAAGCTTTAACAATCGTGTTAGCCTAGTGTTTTTTCTTATTTCTCTTTTGGTTGCACAGAAACAAATCTTAATACAGTTTTTGGTAATGTTTGTCTCAATTAGCATGATATAGATAAATATATAATCTTTTGTAAGAATAGTTTGTTTGCAGAAATGTTAGAGAAAGTCATGGGCAGGAACAAATAAAATTGTTTACTGGACAATAAAGCTCTAACAAGAAGCTTGTCAGAGTATTTGAGATTTGGGTGTGCAATTTTTCCCAAATCGGTATAAATTGCAAAATTATTTTCCGTAGTGCCTAGTTGGTTCACCTTTAGAAATATTTGATTTTAGGTTATTTTATTCTCTCTATTTTTAACGCTGGGTTTTTAAACCTTTCTATTTTCAAACCACATATTCACTCTTACATGCATACTTTCAGACTCAGAGGGGATTAGGCTATGAATTTGGTTAAAGAAAGCTCTCTTATCTAAGCTGGGAATCGATCGTAGGACCTCTGAATGAGAAGTCAATCGCTGAGTATTCGACCCAGAGTAAGTCTAAATGTTCATGTGTGACTCTTGGGTAACACGATACACACGTCCAGACGTGCATTTCGTTAGAACATGCGACACTCTTTTGTTTTGTCGCCATTTTATAAAGGAAATTCTCTTATGCTACCAACTGGTGCACACGATATAAACTTGAGGAATTTACGGTTGTTTTTATGTATCAATCTTTGTTGTAAGTGTAATACTTTGGAAAATATAGCGTTCTCAAAATGAATGAATAATTTGTAGTAATTCTGTACTTCTGTACCCTGCAGTGCTCACAACAAGGCCACGAAATTGTAGCAATAAGGATGCAGGCTATCGCCACCGTTCATAATGTGCATCGTAAAAACTCATTTTCTTTATTTAATTAAACCTCAAAGCAATTGTGCTTATGAAATAGCTCATAAATTTGAGGTAGATTGCCACCATTAATAATTAAAATTAATCACCCACGTTTACTTCCTTTTTGGTTAAAATAATGTGTTCATTTACAGCGCTGCATCACATTTAACATTCCAGGGAGGGAAATGGAGTCACATATCATCCAGGAGTGATAATATAAGCGAGATGGCGCTACTGTAGAGGTTCACGTTACATACTTGTTGCTAGAGAAGATGATGGGCTGCAGCCTGCACTAAATTAAACCTTCAACGGGTAATAGTGCTACATTATCTACACCATTACCTACAAGAACTGCTAGAATAGAGAATATAGATGTTGGACATGATCTGTAAATAAGTTGTTACATATAACTTTATTTGACTTTAATCCATTAGGTACTAACATCTCGTTACAAATATAAATTCACATCTCAAAATAAATTCACAAACGAGTCAGTATCTAGTTAAAAGATCTAGCCTTTATTGGCTTCTATCCAGTTTGCTCCTCAAGCCCAATATAATGCTGGTATATATTTTCGTTTCTGTGTTGCTAAGCAGGCATGTCCAGCTTTCAATCGAAATGTTGCCACCGCTTCTTTCCTTTTTTTTTTTCCATAATCATTGATTTTTCCTCATTTTTGCCCTTTTGCTTGGTGAGAGGCTTCCTCTTTCCATGATTGACATGTTCCATTTCTGATGATCTTCTTGGCTGAACTGGTTGTAATGTGTTTACTCCCATATACACTGTAGTGCCATCCGCTATCTCATTACCCTCCACTCCCACATGGGCGGGAATCCATTGGAAAACAATGTTGTTGTTTTTTCTATGAATAAGTAATATAAACAAATAGACAGAAATGATTGTTGTCTAAGGGACGTTAGAGCTAACTTGTCCAACATTTTACTTTCTATACTTAGTACATAATATAAAGTATGCATACAGTAGATAGAGAAGGTTCTGTATTGTATCCAAAAATTAGATGTCGAGATTTCACCGGAAATATGTTGTGAGGTCTCCTGAATCCAAAAGAGCACTTTTAAAAAAATGTCTGTGTGCACGATTATGTGTGTATGGACAGCATAGTCACCCTCCGTGGTGTAATGGTTACCACGCTAACTTCATATATCCAAGATCGCGGGTTCAAACCTGGCTAAGGACGATGCATTTTTTCGGGTGTAAATATCCATAGCATGGCTTTCTTCGGAAGGGAAGTAAAGCTGTTGGTCTCGTGTCGTAGATTTACGGCACGTAAAAGAACCTCAAGCCTGATAGAGAGGCCTCTGACCAAAATTAAGCGGTCTTTCATGCCCAATTTGGAATGGGACGCTGAGAACCACAGCAGTTAAAGAGCGTCCAGAAATAATACGGCATTTTTTGGACAGCATAGGCCAAAGCCAAAATATCGTTCAATACCACATTCGGTACTTAAGTTTAGTATTTTCCAAGGATGTGGCTCGGAGATTGTCAAGAAAATCCCCCACCAAACTACTGATTACTCGGACTATATTTTGAAATGTTTATTTTTCTCAAAAACGGCTGTAAAAGTTTTAATTGAAATACTGTCTATTAAAGATATTTATACCAAAATAAAAGATATATCTTAAATTTTCTGGGAGTGAATTCTAAAACCCTCTGCACCCTGGATGAGTTTTGCATAACTGGTAAACCATAAAAGATACACAAAAAGTTAGTACGGCAAAGGTTTATATCGCGTTAAAATATACAATTTCTGTGATATTCATTTTTATCGTGAAGTTCGCCATTTCGGAAGTTCTTCTTGTTATTATTTTTAAAATTTCTAGTAGTTTTCGCAAATGGGCTTTTGCTATTGACTTTGCTCATCCTGGTGATGCAAATATGAGAAAAATTTAATTGCATTTCATAGCGACCAGGTTTTTAAATATTTGACTCTCGGTTTCGACTAGAATACTCCATTTTTTCCTTCTACTTATAAGGAACTAAGTAATAAGAGTTTCTGGCAATATTAATCTCGAATACCATGAAGTTTATACAATGATGATAGGCTTTTTAAGAACAGTTTGTTGCAGAGTAGCTAGAGAAAGTCATGGAATGGAACACATTGCATTCTTCCTTTAACAAATTAAAGTAGAAATTAAATAAGTGGTAGCACGTACGACTAAGTTGATTGTTGTCACAAAAGTGGTCAGGGGGGGCAAATATCAAATATTGAAATTAGATCATGACGTCAGTCCTCGTTTCCATTATTCAACCGCGTGTGCAAACAAACAAGCTCTAGCGTGGAATCTGTTATTCCGCTCTCCCGCACTTTGACTTGCAACAGTTTATAGCAATACTGAGTGGCAAAAGTCCCCAAATATATATTTAGTGTTTCCATCTCTCACTAATTGGACTTTCATCTTTTGTTTGATATACAGTGTATTCTGAAGCGACACTGAACTAAGTTGTGAACGTTTTTATTTTCTCTACACCTACTATGTATAAAGTGTATAGAGAAAAAAATTCCATACCGATATTTCACCAGAAATACACGTTTTAGGGTCCCTGTATAAACATTGGAAAAAGGTCCATATGTGTGTGTGTCCGTGTGCCTGTGAACACGATAATTGAAAAACGAAAAGTCGGTAAGATACCAAACTTGGTATTTAAGTTTAGTATCTTCCCCAAACTACCCTTTCTATGGAAAAAAGTTCGAACATTTTGATTTTCTCCAAATGGACCTAACAATTTTGATTAAAATACCATATATTAAAGATATGTATAGGGAAATAAACTGTATATCTTGAATTTTCTTGGAATAGTCTCTAAAGACTTGTTTATTCTGAATCAATTTTGCTGAAATTTCCGTAACTGATAAATCGTAAGAGATCGACAGAAACTTACTACACAACAATGTAGAGCACATTAAAACGCACAGTTTATATCATATAGGTTTTTTTTCGTGGATTTTACCATTTCTGAGATATTGCTTGTTGTTTGTTTCAGATTTAAAATACTTAAACTTTTCTCAAATGGAAAGCTGTAAAATCCGGACCCTACATAGAAACGGATTTCAACCACATGGCAACCAGCTTTTAAAACATTTGACTATCGTTTTAGCCTTCTAGTTATAAGGAAGAAAGTATTAAGAACGAGTTCTCCCAATGTTTATCTCTATTATCATAAAGTAGATAGAAGAATATACTTTTTAACAACGATTTGTTACAGCGATGTAGAGAAAGTCATGTGAATGGAACACATCAGATTTTTTCAGATGATGTGTTGTACGAAAATAGAGATTCAACACCAATCAACCAACATCTCGTAGTCAATGTGGATTAGGCAGTTCACCAGGAACAAAGCCCTGTTGGCCCACGGTATCGGAACCACTGGGTGGCGTGCTTTGTCGGAGTTTTCGTAAACATACCAACATGCTGCACAGTGTTAGATTACGTTTAGGAATTCCCTGTCTTACAAAATCCCAATATTGAACGTATAGCTTTGCTTATCCTCATCTTCATTAAAATTTACGAATTAAGGCTTTTAAGGCTTGTTCCGGTCTCACCCTGTATAACGAACCATTTAATCAAATGCTATATACCGGGTCAGTGTGACCGAAGCTCGCTAGGGAAGGGACCATTTCAAAAAGGTTTCTCACCCACTACGCCTTTTGCCTTTAGCTATTTGTTTTTGCTTCCATAATACAAGTTCATCACAACAGAATGAAAGGAAATCACAGGAATGATAAGTTGGTATACATATGCCGTTAATACTATTTTTAGAGGCAATCCTAACGTTAATGGTCTTGAGGATGGAAGCAAGAAACAGATAAAGACAATAGAGATAAGAATACTACCAAAAGTTTGTACACAAAGTTAAAAATCTGATGTGTTACACCCACATGACTTTCTCTAGCTGCTCTACAAACCTCCTACAAAAGATTCTTCTTCTTTGTACAGAATGCTAATTGAGATAAATATTAGCAGAATGTTCTTATTACTTAGTTCCTTATAAGTAGAAGGGAATAAGGGAATTCGCTATGCTAAAGTGATTGTCAAATGTTTTAAAAATTATCGTTATGCGATTGTCATTGCAAATCACTTCTTTGCTTGGCCAGGAGTAGAACAAAAGAAAAACGGACACTTCCTTCTGAGAAAAGTTTAAGTACTTCACAATTGAAACCAATAACAAGGAATATCTCGTAAACGGTTACCTTCACAACAAAAACGTAAAGGACATAAATTGTGTGTTTTGTTGTGATGTACGTTTCTTGTGTGGAGAGTTTTTTTCTATCTCTTACGGTTTAGCAGTTAAGCAAAATTCATCCAGAATAAAGAGGTCTTCAGAGGCTATTCCCAAAAAAATTCGAGATATACATTTTATTTCGGACATAAATAGCTTTAATGTACGGGATTTTAATCAAAATCGTTACAGCCATTTTTAAGAAAATCAAAATTTTCAAAACTTTTTCCATGTAAAGGGTAGTTTGTGGTGGAGGAATTTTTTTTGAAAATCTTCCTGTCGCATCCTTGGAAGATACTAAACCTAAATACCAAGTATGGTATTTAACGGTCTTTTCGTTTTGGAGTTATGCTGTCCACAGACACACACACACTGACAGACACACATACACACACGGATCTTTTTTTATAAAGTGCTTTTTTCGGACTCAGGGGACCCCAAAACTTATATTTCCGATGAAATCTCGGTATCGTATTTTGGGTGCATTACAATACCTTCTCTATCCCTATGTACATTGTAAAAAAAAATCTGATGTGTTCCATTCACATAACGTTCTCTAGTTGTCCCACATAAAAATTATTTTTACAAAACATTATTCTTGTTTCGCCATCATGATGATGAAGATAAACGTTAACAGAATTAGTCTTTTACTTTCTTTATTTGTGAGTAGAACGGAAGTAGGAATAGACTAGGCTAAAGCGAAAGTCAAATGTTTTAAAAGCTGGTCGCTATGTGACACAATAGAATTTCGGTTCACTTTGCAGTAAAACAAGAGGGACGAAACGAAAGGTGGCTTCCTGTTTGAGAGCAGTTAACATAGTTTAAATCTGAAACCAACAATAAGGAATATCTTGAAAACGATCAACTCTACAAGAAAGATATTCATGACATTATGTGTTTTAATGAGATCTACGTTTCTATCTCTTACATTTTATCAGTTAAGCAAAAATTCGGAAAAATTCATTCAGAATAAAAGGTCTTCTTAGGCTATTTTCGTACTGTACATGATATACATTTTATTCACCATGCAAATAGGTTTAATATCCAATATGGTAATCAAATGTTTTTCTAAGTATAGGCTAGTTTGAGGGGGGTGTTTATGAAAACCTTTGCGTCGCATGCTTGGAAAATACTAAACATAAATACCAAGTTTGGTATTGATATCGAATTTTTTGGTGAAATAGAATTATTTCCTCTGTATACTATGTGCATGTACTTACATACGCGCTAGAGAAAGTAATAAATCCGGTTTGCTGCGAGAATGGAAGTTTATTTTACTCTGTGTAATTAGTAGTACTAGATGAAACATGTATATATTTAACAGTAGGTTTTTGTTGAGAGCTTGCTGTTAGAATAACTATAAAATGATTAGGATATCAAGTAGGAGTACAAGATAATCGTGGCTAAGGCAAAATGTTTATCTTTCGCATTCAAGAGCAACCTCGGAGCTGGCCCAGTCATAAGAAGTATTTCAGATTAGGTAACTACCCCTGAAAGTTAGGATAGCCTTACTACTAACGAACAAGAAGAACCTCGTTTATTTTCAACCCATGCTTGCCAAGAACACTCTCCGAGGTGTGAATATATGGACATCACACACTTGTGTAATCATAAATTTATGTACACAGTTTTCAATATTGCATTAATGAGTTTGGAAGCTGTGACATCAGTCGCCCTCCGTAATGTAGTGGTTACCATCTTATCTTCTAAAACCCTAGATTGCAGATTCAAACTTGGCGGAGGGCTATGGATATTTTCGGGTGCAAAAATTCATAGCCGGTGGTCCGAGGTAGTGTTTATTTGCATGTAGAAGAACCCCCACACCTTGAAAGAAGAATGCTTCAAGCCAAAGATCCGCCATTTTTTGCGTCCCTAACTCGTGTTTTCGTCCTATAGTGCCTTCTGTAGGTGACGAGCTGATCTCTCTCCACCATGGCGCATAGCAGCGAATTCACGAACTAGAAATTGAAATCTGATCACAGAAACATCGTAACGATATCAAATGCTCCACTTATGAACCACAGGAAATTAACTAACTAAGTTGTGACATCAAATAGGCTATAACACCGCTCTTTTCGTTCAGGGTTGTTTAGAAACGGTTTTGTATAGTTTATCAAGCAGAAAACACTTCGTTTTTAAATACATGTTTAAAATATTTCTGCATATGATACTTTATACTGTAAATTCTGAACGCTTCAGATTGAAAATGATATTTTCTAGTCACTTTGGAGTAAGGTAGTAAACTTTAGCTCATATTTCTTTACATATTTATGTTACAAACTTATTATCTTTTTAAGTTCGGTAGCTTATGTGTGATCAAGCAAATATATGTTGTTTTTTTTCTCTACTGTTGTTTCGAACAACCTTTTCTGTAAATGGCATTTTTTGACATAAATGAGGCGTTTTCTAATAAACCTTTATAGGTTAAACTGCTCGCCTCCCACCTAGGGGAACGGGTTCGTTCCCAAGCGCCCGCATGTGAGATTTGTGGTGGACGAAACGTCGGTTTTCTCCGGGTCCTCCGGTTTCCCCCTCCACGTATTCTACCAATTGCACCATCAATATGCTTCCTATCGTCCATTTCGCTTTCATTTCATAGCGTCCACTTCGTTATCTCACGCCTGGGTACGGCCGACCACTCGTTACATGTTCGTCATTCTATGGTTCCTTGCCGTTGGTTCTCCGATTGGCTTTTGACCTCTAGGCACCCGCTTATAAGTCTAGAAAAAGAAAGTTACGAAACAAATTATTGAAATTATACCTAAAAGAAATGTGATAGCTACTGGTGTCTCATCTCAGTTTACTCTTCCTTAAAACTTCTTACTTAAATGTGCATAATTACAAATTAGATTACAGAATGTAGCAGGGAGAAATTTGGCGACTTTCTTGTTAAATTAAGTTCTGAGAGTGGAATTCCGCTTTGCGAAGAAACTACAGGTAAATTCCTGCTCTCAAACCAGCACAATTACATGAAAGACATTTAGAAAACGTTCATGAAATTAAAAAGCTTAAGAAAGAGAATCATCGTCTGAGCAACAAAATGAGTCACTTAAATGAGAGTTTTTTAGCTAAAGTCAGAACATTCTGAATTAGAAAAATCAAGGATGTACAAAACCATTTTCGTATGTCAGCAACAACAGCTGCTGGAAGGAAAATGTACCAGCTAGACTTCACATATTTACAATGATCATATAAAAAGCATTGCATTTTACAGATATGTTGAAATATGCGGGGCTACAATAAGACACCCCCTTCAACATGTTTCTGTTCCTCCTGTTTCAGATTAAGTGTAAGCATTGAAATCGCAATTAGCCGCATTTCAAGTATTGAAAAGAGTGTAGCCCTCATTATTGATGAAATGAAAGTTTAACAGTAAACCTGCCCTATGAACAATGTAAACTTTGCAGTTCACATATTTTGCAAGTGTTTGTAATCTGCATTCTGGTGGGGAAATGGTGCCACAAGTAGTAAAACGGTCGTTAAACACTACCAGAAAGCAAAATTTGATGTGTTACACTCACATGACCTTCTCTAGCTGATCTGCAAACTTCTTAAAAAAGATTACTCTCCTTTCTACACAATAATACTACAGATAAACGTTAGCAGAATGTTCTTATTACTTAGTTCCTTTATAAGTAGAAGGGAACAAAAGGAACACACTAGGCTAATGTGACAGTCAAATGTTTTAAAAGCTGTCGTTAAGCGATTGTCAATGCAAATCGTTTCTATGCTTGACCATGAGTAGAACAAAAAAAAAAAAAAAAAAAAACGAAAAAAAGACACTTCCTGTCTGAGAAAAGTATAAATACTTTACAATTGAAACCAATAAGACGGAATATCCCGGAAACGGTTACCTCCAACACAAAAACGAAAAGGACATAAATTGTGTGTTTTTACGAGAACTACATTTTTATGAAGTGCGTTTATGTCTATCTCTTACGGTTTATCAGTTAAGCAAAATTTGGCAAAATTAATTCAGAATAAACAGGTCTTCAGTAGGTATTCTCAGAACATTTAAGATATACATTTTATTTGGGATGTAAATAGCTGTTTTGTACGGGATTATAATCAAAATCATTAGAGCCATTTTTTAGAAAATCAAAATTTTCATGATGTTTTCCATGTAAAGGGTAGTTTGAGTTGGGGGATTTTCTTGAAAATCCCCCAACTCTTCGTGTCACATTCTTGGAAGATGCCGAGCTTAAATACTAAGTTTAATATTTAAAGGTCTTTTCGTTCTTGAGCCGTGTTGTCCAAAGTCACACACACATACACACACACACACATATACACAGCCGGACGGACATTTTTCTAAAAATCCTTTTTCGATTCAGGGAGTCTCTTGGTATTGAATTTTGGGTGCAATACAAGACCTTCTCTATGAACTATATACATGTAGGTGTAGAGGAAGTAAAAGCTGTATGTTACCAGTCCGATCAAACTGTAACACTGGAACTGTTCTAGGGTGTCACTGAAGAGAATCTAGGACACAATTACAGCTCTAGTTTGTGATATGTTAAATCCAATAAGAAGCTTATGTAGAGCTGGGAATGTCAAACACTACTTATTTCATTAAAACCCCATTTTCTGAGAATCGTTGAATTGGGCTTTCTTTGATGGTCTAAAAATTACTTTCTCTTTCTCTACTTAGTACATAGTACACATAATACTCCATCCAAAAGTTCGATACCGAGATTTCACCGGAAATACATGTTTTAGAGCCCCCTGCATTGAAAATTATTTTTAGAAAGTACTCCGTTTGTATATGTGTGTATGTATGTATCCGTGTGTCTATGAACACGATAACTCAAAAATAAAAAGTCGCTAAATAGAAAATTTTATATTTAAGTTTAATATCTTCCTAGAATGCGACACGGACATTTTGAGGAAAAAGGTACTCTAAGTACTCTTTACATGGAACAAATTTAGAAAATTTTGATTTTCTCAAAAATAGCTCTAGCAATTTATAAGCAAACACTGTACATTTAAGACAACTGTATATTTGCATAAAAATAAAATGTACATCTGGAAATTTTCGAGCATAGCATCTGAAGTCATCTTCATTCTGAGCGAATTTCAAATAACCGGCAAAACTTGAGAAATTGACAAAAACGTTTACACAACAGTGTATATCTCATTAAAACGCATAATTTATGTACGTTACAGATTTTGTAAAACTAACTGTTTCCGAGATATTCTTTGTTATTAGTTTTCAATTTTTTCTCAAACATGAAGTCGTCCTGTTTTTTTTTTTTTTTTTTTGTTTTTTTTTTTTTTAGTTTTTGTTTTTTTTTGTTTTGTTTTACCCCGGGCCGTGCAAAGAAGCGATTGTCAATGACAATCGCATGAGTGACAGCTGTCAAAACATTTGACTATCGCTCCCTTATTTCCCTTCTACTTAATAAGACCATTCTGCTAATGCATATCTCGATTAGCTTGAAGTAGAAAGAAAAAGTATCTTTTATAAGAGATACGTTTGTAGATCAGGTAGAGAAAGTCATGTGAATGCAACACATCAGATTTTTATTTATGTATCTCTTTTATTTTGGTTATCATGGGCAAGAGAGTTGTATAAAATGGCTAATTACAATATAAAACGACAAACCACAGTATACATGCATATCTATAAGCAGCAGCAGACACTTATGGGGCCTCGCCGTGGCCGAGTGGTTAGACCACTCGCCTCTCACCTAGACAGGTTCGATCCCAAGCGACAGATGTGAGATTTGTGGTGAACAAAGCGGCGCAGGGACGGGTTTTCTCCGTGCTCTCCGGTTTCCCCCGCTGTCACTTTCTACAGAGGCCTCATCCTCACTCCATCTATCATCTGTGTCATCGCCTGCGGTGCCAAAGTAGTAATAGCATTAAACGCTATAAAAAAAGACTCTTCTGGGTGCCGCCCTACGTCACAGATAAGTGAGATACTCGTCTGTACAGGATGACAGACTTAGCACTGCTAGGATTCTTTTAAATAGATTATTAAATATAAGAAGTTGTCTTGGTAATTTAGTGGTAAATAAGTAGAGCTATTTTACCATCCTTAACGTCATTTTGTTTGCCTATTCGAACAAAGTGGAACGCGTTCGGAACACCGAGAGCCCAAGGCGCTTAAAATAAAAGCTGAGTAGGGGGAAGAGGAAGTTAAAGCTCTGAGAAAAGCATAGTCCCAAATCGGATCGGCTAGAGCTCGCGTTGAAGCAGGAAGCATAAATCACTTCAAAATACGTGAACTAATCTGCACAAAAGTTACTCTACGTAGGCCGGTTTAGGATACTTCTCCCTGAACATTCGCGGGCTGGTTAAAATTAAGGATTCCCAAATAAAGCAAGAGGAATAACCATTAAGAGAAGTTTGATTTATTTTTCAGAGAGACTCTCAGCCAACTGTTTTCTAGAAACACTCGCGGTTCCTCTCCTCCTCCCTCTTAATTGCCTTCTTTTTTGCTCCTTTCCGTTGTGTTACGATGTTTAATATGTATGAAAACAACTATAATCTGCAGGAGTAGAAGTAATTGGTCTGTAGTGGGAAATCTAGGAATCATTAATAACTTTTTGGCTTCAAATTTTAAAAACATTAGGTGTAGGATCCAAAATCGTCTTGATGGTATCTAAACGGCATCTAAATACTCGCTAAACTTATTCCTAAATGTTATAAGCCAGTATTCTTTTAAATAACTTATCATATGGTACCTTTGTTTCAATTATAACTTTTTAAGTACTTACTAATAGAATCATTATTATTTTCTTTGTTTTTTAAGCTTCTTCATTTTGGGCAAGCTCATAAATAAGCAGTCCCTGGGAACTAGAGGCTAACTGGACCGCGGAGGTGGATCTTCCTTTGTTTATCGCTTAGATGATCAACCATCTCTGCCGTACTTAAGTTGGCGTTAGCCTGGTTGGTAGTCGAAGACTGTTAACAGCGATTATTATTATTATTATTATTATTATTATTATTATTATTATTATTATTATTATTATTTTTCATAAGTGAACAAATCAAATAAAAACACATATTAATTTATTTCTTCTCGAGACGTCAGCCAGGTAAGTTTTGGATTAATCTTCAAGTTTTCAGCGAAGTACTCTGTCGTGACCATCAGGGAACTGGAAAGAAGTTGCTCTGACGGTGGTATTTATATCTGTAGAGCAAGGCTGACAGACCGCCTCGCGCACTGTCATTGGTCGGCACCTGCCAATGGGGGTTGAGGAGGATGGGGCAAGCGGTTATGAATTATAGGTGAGGTATCCATGTTTTGCTTATTTGCAAAATACATGCGTTAAGCGACTAGTGTTCCAAACCTGGATTATCACGTTTAAACTAATAAGATTACGAATCCATTTTGACTTACATGCTTCTTACACTGCTCCAAATTGTTTCTCTGAAGGGATTTTCAATGTGTATTTTATTCGCAGATGTAAACTAATCTAACTACTTGTTCTTGTTTTACCGTCCAAGATTTTTAGCGATAAAACCCTAATGATTAGCAAGCTGTTTAAGGGTATCCTTGAGACAATATAAGTTTGTATGTGTAAGTTTTTCTTTCGTTTTCTAGTACTGATGCCGCAATTATCATGCTACTGATCCACAAAGTAACCAAACGTGCCTGCAGGTTTTCTCAAGATGTTTTACCCGTTGATTGCTCAACCAACAATCCTCTCTCTCTCCGATGTTAAGTGAGTTAAAGCAGCCCACGATCGTACATTTCCGCGGAGTTAATATTTCCATGATAACTAAAACAAGAAATGACGACATCGCTGATGGGCTGAGATTAACATTGTCCATAGCAAAAAGAGTTCATTCATGATGCGACGATATCAGTGATGAGACTAGTGACAAGCGTTCATTCTTGATGCAATGGAATCGATGATGAGGCGAGGTCAACATAGTCCCTCTAGCGAAAAACGTTCATTCTTGATGCGACGACTTCGATAATGAGGCGAGGTCAACTTTGTCGCTCCAGCGAAAAGAGCTTATTCCTGATACGACGACATCGACGGTACGGCGAGGTTAATATTGTTCCTCAAGCGAAAGGAGCTCATGCTTCATACGACAACATCGATGGAAGAACGTAAATTGTCTCGTCTCTAAAATGCAAACTTCGATAGCGGCAACACTCTTAACCCCTGAGCTAACTCACTCGGTACTATTAATAATTATACTTCTGATCTCTGAAAGAAATTCCTATTAGAAGAATAAGCTAGAATGTATATAGATTACTGTTTGATATAAGACTGGAACAAGTTGAGGAAAGACAGAATCAGCATTTTGTGACCGTAGGTGCACTGACCTGATATTCACCGATACGTTGTAACGGTCTGAACCAGCGATGCTCCCACATTGTTCAAACATCACTCCGTTAGCATGCCCTGCCCTGCCACAAAGTTCTTCTTCTTTGTCTGTTTGCTCTCCTGATATGAAATTGTGGAAGTGGAAGGGAAAAAATAATGGTGAAGTGGATACCGGAAAAGTATATACGGAAAAATTGGTGGAATGAGTGGTGCGGACATTCGGAGAACCCGGAAAAGACCCACCCGGACACCGCTTCGTCCCCCAATAGCGCCTCATGCGGTGCCACCTGGGATAAATTGGATAAATGATGCAGTCATGCTTTTGGGTGTTGATCAATTTGAATATCTTCCGTATTCCTGATAATAATACAAGATAACATTAGATTTCTACACGAAGACCCACAATCGTGGTTAAAAATAGGCACTTACAGCTAAGTTGAATAAAATACTCATTATGTTATATCTGTATTTCCTGTCATATTCATTATTACGCCACGATTTCTGAGGCTCACCAACATATAGGTATTATTACCGCAATGGGCAGCTAAAATTGGTGCAGTAAGTATCGATCACTGGAGTTCGGTTTTGGGTTTCAAAGCATATATAGCTACAAACAAACGGATCAGGGAGTGGTATAAAAAGATGATAGGGGGAGGGGCTTGTAGCGTAAATATTGAGCTATAATCTGTTCCAAAATTAGCTCATTACATATATTGACATTAAATATTTTGTTCTAATTCTTAAAGCAACACAATAAGAGACTGATGTCATAATATGATTAGTAAACAAAAATGCCTTGTACTTTTACAAATAAAAGTATAAAACTGGATACAAAAACTCAGGATAATAATGTGCAGATCTTTGAAAAGAGAAGGGACAAAATCAACCAAACTGACTCAGAATTCATTGCAGTAAATTACAAGATTCATCTTTACTGTATCGAAAGAAAAGACTCTCCTTCTGTCACTCGAAATATGTTTTCAATCATCCACAAATATGATCAGTGTCCAGCGACTATCCTTTCATATTTTCGGCATTTTTCAATCTGCGCTCTCATTCGGTGCTGAAATTTATCCACCAGCAGGAACAGAACGAGGCAGTCGGTGAGCAATGCTAAATAGCGCAACTGGTTTCAAAACATGGTCGTAGAGACTACGCCTACTCTATCAGTCACCGTAACTCCATCTGGCAACTTCGTGATCCCAGACCGAGCTTTATTGATCACACCGGCTTTTTCATCGTAATTAATTTTATTTAAATATCGTTGAGACACTCCGCGAATACACCTTGTCTTGCTATAAATTGTCGAGTTGGCGGACTGCAGCTCGCACGATATGTTTGCAAACGGCTGTTGTTTATCCTTCTCAGGTTTGCGCTATCTTCTACAAAGCATAGACACCAGAAATGATGCTGTAAACAAACCAGAAGCTGTGCGGATTGCAGTAATGAGGTTCAGGCGCCCTAATCATGTGCATCCCAGTACAACTATGTGCAGGCTGTGAAGAGCGAGGCTTTAGAGCTTGTGGTGTCTCGTCCATGTCAGGGAAATATGTATCTCATAGCATGTAATGCTTGTTCGAGTGATTTTTGCAGTGGGAAAGTGAATTTAACTTACTACTTAATTGACAAAATCACAGTTCCCTGCTGTGATAAAAATAAACCTTCTTCAAATAGGTTTTAGTAATAAAAGTTGCTGCACTCATTAATTATTTCACCTCATGTGAAACCCACAGAAGTTAATAGCAAGGTTGACTTAGGTAAGGTAGAAACATATTAAAACAATGAGGACTATGCTTAAAATTTTGATGCATCAGTAAAATTTGACCAAAAATTAAAAATAATTTTATTTCATAATACACTTTAAGAAAACATATCGTTTTTCCACCTGGCGCATTTTAACTATCAAGTAATTGAAGCTATATACGCATGATTATTAATAGGTACTCTCCATATTAAACTATATTTTCTCGCAAATCCTTTGATTGGTTTTCGATACTAATATATTCCACACGATGCAATTCTTCACTAATTTGTTGAAAAATTTTATAGTGCTTCTCAAAAGATTTAAAGGAACTGGTCATATTAATAAGGCTCCAATATTGATAAATAAAATATTAAATTTTGAAAAATCAAGAGTTTTGGAAAGTAAGAAAAATAAATATTTTTTTCTCTAAATAGGGATAATATAAAATATGATATGTGAGATATGATGTAAAACTGTATTTTTCTATGCGATTATTTTACAAAATGCATCAAGTGACTCCTTTTTACTTTCTCTATACGCACTATGTACATAGTGTATAGAGAAGGTATTGCACTCCACCCAAAAATTCGATACTGAGATTTCACCGGAAATATATGTTTTAGGGTCCCCAATATCCAAAAAAATCTGATGTGTTCCATTCACATGACTTTCTCTATATCTCTATAAATTATTATTGTTAATAAGCTTCTCTTTTATTTGTTTCATGCTAATCGAGAAAAATTAGCAGAAATAGTCTTATTTCTTGCTTTATTGTAAGTAGAAGCGAAATAAGGGAGTACTATAAGTTAAAGTGAAAGCCAAAAGCTTGTTGCTATGTGACTGATGTTCCTTTGTTTGTATTAACAGGAGTTGACAAATTCCTGTATGAGGAAAGTATAAGTTTTTCAAATATGAAACCAAGAAAAAGGAATATCTCAAAAACGATCAACACCACGAAAAAAATGTATGTAATATAAATTGTGTGTTTTAACGTGCTCTACATTTTTTGTATGTTAAATTTTTGACCATCTCTTATGGTTTAGTAGTTAGCCAAATTCATCCAGAATAAAGTAGTCTTCAGAGGCTATTTCCAGAAAATTCAAAATATACATTTTATTTGTCAGGTAAATAACTTTAATGTACGATATTTTAATCAAAATCGTTAGAACCATTTTTTAGAAAATCAAAATTTTCGAAAAAAATTTCCATGTAAAGGATAGTTTGGGGTGGGGGGATTTTTCTCAAAATCTTCGTGTCACATCCCTGGAAGATACTAAACTTAAATACCAAGTTTGGTATTTTACCGACTTTTCGTTTTTGAGTTATCGTGTTCACAGGCACACGCACACACGGACACACACACACACACGGACATTTTTCTGAAAATGCATTTTTTGGATGCAGGGGACCCTAAAACATATATTTCCGGTGAAATCTCGGTATCGAATTTTTTGGTGGAGTGCAATACATTCTCTATTCACTATGCACATAGTGAGTATAGAGAAAGTAAAAAGTATTTTCACAAAAAGGTCCATGTGTGTGTGTCCGTGTGTCCGTGTGTCAGTGTGTCCCTATGTCTGTGAACACGATAACTCAAAAACGAAAAGTCGGTAAAATACCAAACTTGGTATTTAAGTTTAGTATCTTCCAGGGATGGGACACCGCACCCCAACTACCCTTTGCATGGAACTTTTTTCAAAAATTTTGATCTTCTCAAAAATGGCTGATGTCACGAAAAGGATATTTGGTATAAATTGTATGTTTTAAGGAGAAATACAGTTTTGTGTAGAATCATTTTCCCGTATAGCTTAACATTTACCAGTTATGCAAAATTATTAAAAAACTTTCTCAGTCATAGCTGATTGTTGGTAACCATTGTTAAACACATGTGTTAGTGAACATCTATTGACATCGCAGCTGTGATTCTTACCCCTGTGCGAGTTGACACGTGTTTTATCGGAAGGTTCTTTGACTTTAAAGCCGCGCATTATTAAGCCTGTGTGAATTAGTGCCGCTACAGTGATTTTACATGTGCAGCTGCTTCTAGAAGTTTCCAGTGAATTGACTAACTAAAAAGGTACAACGAAACCTTGTTGAGGCTGCAATTTTCACTGGGTATTCATAGCACGCAGAAGTGAGTGAGTTCGAAAGAAATTTAGAAGCGAGCTGATTCTCACCGCCATGAACGTAGAAAAGATACTATACGGAAGAATTGATATAAATACAGTTATTTCTAAGCATATTGTAATCAGTATGTGGAAAAATAAATAGTAGTTATTAGAGAAAAATAAGTTTATTGTTACATTATTTATTTCCTTATACATACAAGGTAAATCATGGATACTACTAGGCTAAACAGAGAGCCAACTCCTTTAAAATCTGTGAACAAAAATTGTGTACAAAACCCTACAACCACTACAAACGGAATTAGTGGTCACAACTATCTGGAAAATTATGCATAAAAACCTTTTGTACCTACTGGTGACAAACATTGCTCAACGCATATTACAAGATTGAGCTGCATTTTGCTTATTTATTCTTAGCATCCGCTCTAATCAGTGATGAGGCTAGCTTTATATTTGACAGCATCTTCAATTGTCCCAATCTCTTATCTAGACTTATGAAACCCCGATGCATCAACAGCCCATCACAATTACGAATTTTTAAACATGTTATCGACTCTCAAAGCATACATAAATGCAGAGAAAGTAAACACTGCAGCCAAGGGTCGCTGGTGGCAGACAAACACGCTCTAGTGAGTGCTCTCTGCAAACACCAGAACGTTTTACTAGGGATGGTGGTGGTTGGTAGCATGTGATATCCCTATCAGAAGCTCAGTATCAGTTATTCTTTATTTCCTTTCGTCCTGTCTTTAAGTTCCTGTATCTGTAACTTGCTGACACCCAGTGTCTTTCTGGACAAGTGTGCTTATAGTTTCTCAAAATGAGTCGTTTCATTTACTGACATCATTCAACGAAAGTGGATTATCCACGATAGAGATCCACCTCACTTTATAGTTCGTCAGTATCTGAAACCAGTTTTCAAAGAGACGGATTGGTCGAGGGGGTCAGTTCATTGGCTTTAAGCTTGCCGCTTTTCAACCCAATGTCTTTACTTCCCCTACTACGTATTATGAGTGTGATTCAAAAAGTAAGTTGCAGGTGTTGCCGAACCCTAAGTGGCGCATTGTGAGAAGGGAGTACATGCAAATGCAATTCCACTGTGGTACTGATAAGATGTGCATTACCGTGTGGGAGTGAAACGACACTTTAGCTTACCTCACGGGTGAAGTGCGCGGAATAATACCATTCCTGTGGGCAAAACGTCTAAATTGTACAGACATTCGCGTTACATGAACCAAATGCAATATTGCCTCCAGCCACAGTGAAATGGTTCCTACAATTTGACCAAGGCCGCATAGACATAAATGAAGGTCATCGCGCATGCACATTGACCACACACGCAATGTCTAGGCAATTGAGGAAATGATTCGCAGCAATCGCAGAGTGACTGTGGCGGAAACATGCTGCGAAGATGAGCATCTCAATAGAGAGTGCTCATTCCATCGTGAGAGATCCTCTACAGTATCGAAATTGTGCTCATTGACACCAACACACCAAGACGCAAGGTTTATGGCATTTCTGGAATTCCTTTAGCGTTAGTCCGTGGAAGGCAAGAATTTCCTAAGCGCATCATTAAGGCAGTGAGACAAGGGAGCACAATTTCACGCTTGAAAAAAGAGACAATCTATGGAATGAAGACGCTGAAGAAAGACACTGCGCGAAAGAAATTCTAAGTTATGCCATTAGGATGGAAGATCATGACTACCGTTATCTTCGACTGTCAAGGGTTTTTTGTACATAGAATTTATGCCAAAAGGAACAACTATTAATGATGATTCTTACTGTGCAAAACTGATGTTGTGCAACGCCATAAAGAAGAAGAGGTTGTGAAAAAATATCAAAGACATTGTTCTCTTGCGTGACAATGCCACACCAACATGTCGCACAGAACAACATAGTTGCTTCCACGTTTTCGATGGAATGTATGAAAGCTTCCGCCATTTCGTACAGACCTTGACCGTGTGATTACCATCTTTTTGGCAAGCTGAAAGATCATCTGGGGGAAAGAGATTTCCTAACAATGAGGAATTGACGATTGGTGAAGCGGTTAGACGTTTGTTTACAGAAAGACTTGGTGATAATGTTGAAAAATAATGTCACTTTGTACTCGTAGTGTAGTATAGTATTCAAAAAAATTCTGTAACTCAACTGTTGAACTTCTGTCCAAAACAATAGTCGCGTTTCTGCAATTAAAATTCTGTTCACTCCTTCACAGAATTCATTCGCCTGGATTTATCGGCAACTTCTTCACTGTCTATGTTATGCGTGTTGTATAATTTATACCACATTCTAAACTTTTTTTTTTTTTTTTAAATACATTACCGGAGTCTGATGGGGACTCCGGCACTGTATACCCTACTTTTATTTACTTTTTTTTTACCTTGTTTTGCCGTATTATTACTGTTTTCTTACTTTTACAACACATACATATACACAAACATATAACACCCATGCCCAAGGCGGGACTCGAACCCACGATCCCCGGCGCTACGAAGCACCAAAGCGGGACGCCTTGGCGAGCGCGGCCATAGGGACAACTCAAATGAATTTAGTAGGGTAGCGAAGGAATTGTAAGCCTGCCTGGGTAGTGTGGTGGTAGCGTGTCAACAGGTCGTGAGTTCGAATCTCGCTTAGGGTGAGTTACCCGGATAAGGTTTTTTCGGGATTTTCCCTTATACAGAGAAGATTAATGTCGAGTACCTATGAGCTCCATAAACCACGATATCATTTGAGCATCATTTCACCAATCTCATTCATTCAATATAACAAATAAGGTTAAAAGACGTTAAGCTAACCCACCAAAAAAGAATTTGTATTCGCCAATAATTCGATACTGAGATATCACCAAAAATATATTTTTAGGACCCTTCATTCAAAAAAGCATTTTTAGAAACATTTTCCTGTGTGTTTATAGGTCTGTATGTCAGTGTGGCTATGTATGACGTATGTATGCGCGTGCGAGTGTAAAGATATTTTATCAGAAATTAAATTTATACCTTGAATTTTCTGGAATTGGCCTCTAACCCCTTCTACATTCAGGATCTTTTACATAACTGTAAGCCTTAAGAGAGAAACAATATCTTACAACGCAAAAAATGTTTCTCTCATCAAAACACGCACAGTATAGTAAATGCAGCTTTTTGTGGAGTTAAAGATTTCCGAGATACTTCTAATAGCTAAGTTTTTTTTTTTTCAATAAGGAAGCCCTCAATCGCTTTTTACTTTCTGTAGTACGTACTTTTAACGTAAGCTTAATGTGCGTAGTAGATAGAAAAGGTATTGTACTCCATCCAAAAATTCATTTCAAGATTTCATCGGAAATACATGTTTTGGGTCTCCCTGAATCTAAGAAAAACATATTTTGAAAAACATCCGTGTGTGTGCGTGTGTGTGTGTGTGTGTGTGTGTGTGTGGGTGTGTATTTCTGTGGGCAGCATAGCTCAAAAATCAAAATTCCGTTTAATATCAAACTTCGCATTTTAGTTCAATGTCTTCCAAGGATGTGATACGAATATTTTAGAGTAAACCTCCCAGCCCTAATTATACTTTTACACGGAACAGTTTTCGAAATTTTTTATTTTCTTAAAAATTCCTTTAACTATTTTTATTAAATGCTATACGTTTAACATATTTTCATGACAAAGGAAAGCTCTTCATTCCGTATGCCTTTTGTGTAACTGGTGAACCGTAAGAAATAGACAAACACTTACTACACAAAGATACACCCGATTTGTCAAACACGTTATTTTTCGAAGGGTTAACAAGATATTCCAAGATATTCTTGTTGTTGGTTTCAACTACTTAAACTTCTCTCAAGCAGAAGTCAACTTTCTTTTCATCCTGTTTTATTTAACTCTCCAAAATGCAAAAGGTAACCGAAGTTCATTGTTTCATATGACGATCTGTTTTTAAAAGATCTGACTATCGCTTTAGTCTAGTGTATTCTCTTGTTTCCCTCCTACCATTTCTGCTAATTTTTATCTCAATTAGCATAATTTAGATAAAAGAACAATATTTTCTAAGAAAAGTTTGTATGGTGAAGAGCTAGAGAAATACATATGAATACAAACTTTAGACTTTTTTCATTTATTATTGATATTTTGTTTCTGTCCATATCAAGCTCATCTCATAGGAACTAGCTCTTTTTTTGGTAGATATGACAATCGCTTTAATCTAGTGTATTTCCTTATTTACCAACTAGGAAATAAGTAATAAATTCATTTCTGCTGATGCTTACTTCGATTAGCGTGGAGTAGATAAAAGAATAGATATTGTAGGACTAATTTATAGCCAAATAGGTGGAAAAGGTCATATGAATAGAAAACATAAGGGTTTATTCGAAGAAATTCGACAAACTCTTCCTTTAAATGAAATTTTGGAAACATTTATTCCGACTTATTTTGATACGGATATAGTTAAGACTGCTATAGGAAGCCTGATACAGCTTCGATTCCCTTCTTTCTGTAGGAGAGTTGGGGTTGTTGCACACAAATTTAACTTCAATGCAGACTCAAGTATTCGGAAGAATATAACTATCGTTTTGCTCTTCTTGTATTTCGTAAACTGTGTCAACTCCTCCTTTTTAACCCTGTATACACTATCTCGGCTATTTCCAATTCACCTGTTGTAGTATCAGTACTCTTTGATTTCGGATACATTCTGCGATGCCTAGTATTTGCTTATCCTCTATTTGCGTTCACGCAGAGTAAGTTTGAATGTGGAAGAGTTTCCTTTAAAGGCCAGAAGGATAGGAACGACAAAGTTAACTTCCAGACAAGTAACTGTCCTGTTTTAACAATGTGCTATCAATATCCGAGGTGGCCCAACTGCTTCGTGTTTTTTATGTATTTCAAGTCTAGTGCAAATTCTTGAACCATTGTGATTAATAGTTTTCCTGATTTTGTGTCGTTTATTGGAACAAAAATATACCAAACAGAAAAAAATGATGTAAAATTTACTTTTTCTTCATTTAACATCTTGAAATACCTAATTAAGTTTATAAGTTAAACAAATAGGCATTCTGCTTATTATAGTAACCAAGCCCATAAAATCAGAAAAGCTAATTCTTATTTAGCTAATTCTTTGCTTTTTTTCTGGAACCATATGGAACTTTTTGTTACATACGATTTACCACTATTTTTGCACAACTTTTTTTCTGTTTATTTATTTATTTGGAGATTCGGGAATAAAATCTGCAGACAGCTCCATATTCACTACCGTTCACTACAACGCCTTGAACGTGTAGCGGACATAATGTAAAGCACTCATAGTTGGGATGTGTCATTATTATTCTGAGCGCCTCAATTGCGCCGCATTTGATGTCGAAGGAGATTTCACATGCTAGGAAATCTACAGACATGGAACTTTAGCTTTTAACGTCTGGGCCAGGCTTCAATTCGCGATCTTGGGATTAGAATTTCAGCGTCTAACCAAATGAGCCGTTCAGAACAAAAAGTATTTATCATGTTAGCATTTAAACCAATACAAGGACTAGGTCGGAAATGGTTACCTATATAAAATGTATTAGATATAAACTTTGTGTTATAATTGTGCATTTTTTTCTACTAAAATATTGTGTGCCTTTTACGTTTACCAGTTATTTAAGTAAAACAGAATGAAGAGAACTACAGAAACTATTCTCTGAAAATTCAGTGTATATACTTTTTGTCAATGAAATGTTTTATACAAATGGTACTTTATTCAAAATAGCATGATAAATATTTGATAAAAAAATATCTAAACATTTTTCATGTAAAGAGTAGTTTGTGTAGGAATGATTTTCCTCAAAATCATTGTGTCACATCCTTGGAAAATACTAAACATAAATACCAGGTATTTATCGCTCTTTAAGTTTTTGAGCTATGCTGTCCACAGACCATACACACGGCTTATTTTGGACCCACGGGACGTCAAAGCTTATTTCCGGTGAAATCTCGACATTGAATTTTTGGGTGGAATACAATACCTTGTTTATCTACTATATAAGCTGCACATATGTGCTAGAGAAAGTATTTTTTCAGTAACTTAAGAAATGTATATCCACCAAAATCCCGATACTGGATTACGATTATTAATGTTACTACATATCTATGTGCTATAGCCACGAATTTCTCCTTTCAGAAGCTTTATTTGTGAATTATATTCCGTTTGTCGGTATAAATGGTCACTAATTTTAGTAACCATTGATGATAGCTATGTTTTATTTGAGGATGATAAAGGCAATCTGTTTTGATTGTACTTTGGAGCCAATAACATAGTTGTTTTTTAAAAACATCTTATGTTCCATTTACATGACTTTCTCTGCATCTCTATAATATTATTGTTAAAGAGCTTATTTTCTGCAACTAATCCAGAGTAAAATGAGCCTCCTTGTAAGTAGAAGAGAAATAAAGGAATACCATTGGTTAAAGTAATAGTCAAACCGTTTAAAAGTTGGTTGTTATGAGTGAAGTAGCTTTGTTTGTATGGCAAAAAGTTGGCACATTCCCGTGTGAGAAAATTAAAAGTATTTTAAAGCTAAAATCAATAACAAGGAAGAGGACAGGTCTATCAAAATACGCATATGACGTAAGTTATGTGTTTTAGCGAGATCTACTTGTTTGGTGGTAAGTTTTTTTTTATCTCCTACGATTTACCAGTTCCGCAAAATTCATAGAGAAAGAAGAGGTCTCCAGAGTCTGTTCCCAGAATATTCAGGATGTATGTATATATTTTTCATATAATTATCTTTATTATAAGCTATTTTAATAAAATCGTTAATACCATTTTTGATAAATACAAACTTCTGTAACATTTTTCCATGTAGAGGGTAGATTAGGATAGGCAGAATTTCTTGAAAATATTCAAGTCGCATCATTTAGAATTTAACGGACTTCTGATTTTTGAGCTATGCTGTCCTGACATACACATACACACATACTAATCGTTCTGTAAACATTTTTTTGGAAACGGGCTACCAAAACTTTGTCTTGAACATCAAAATTAATTGATTGCCTGATTTCAATAGTTCATCAAATATTATAAATGTATCAGTTAACCGATTCAGAACTTTTATTGGACTTGCATTAATGCCAACTTCAGTATGACTAATTCCTTCACGAAGACCAATTCTATGAAACTAATTATTAATTACCTTCCGGTGTAATCTTGGTATCGGTTTTTGGTTGGAATACAATACCTTCTCAATACACACGTACATAGTTCGTGTACTGAAAGTAATAGTAATTGGTGATATATTTTAAATTGGGCAATTAAGAGAATAATAAGAGAAAAATCATATCTTCTTTAATAAACAAACTTATTGAGTGAAGATATCAGTAACTTAGAAGATGTGCATCTAGGTCCTTGAATAATTCCAGGTTTATATCTTAAATAGAGTCTGAGATATTTGGATCATAAATTCGTGTGTTTAACATCGGTGTGATAGAGCATCCCTAGCTTAGATTGCCTTCCTCTCAGTGATGTTTTTACTTTCAGATAGCCGATCCTCTCAGCAGGTAACTCTGACTGATATGAAAAACACTCAGACACAAACACAACCAATCAGCAATGTTATAATTGTTATGAATGATAGGGTAGGTCACAATGCAGTTGCCATAGAAATCCGCTTCCTTGCATGGCCAGAAGTCAAATAAAAAATACGGACGACTTCCTGTTTGAGAAAAGTATAAATGTTGAAATTAAAACGAATAACAAGGAATAGCTCGGAAATGATTAAACTTTACAACTTGCTTTGGACATAAATGGTGTATTTTGACGAGATCTGCATCTCGGTGTAGTAGTCTTTGGATTACCTCTTACGGTTCACCAGATATTCCAAAGCAATTCAGAATGAAGAGGATTTCAGTGGCAATTCCCAGGAAAATCAAGACGTACATTTTAGTTTTCATGCAAATATCTTTAATATATGGAATTTAAACAAACTCCGTCGTTAGAGCCGTTTTTGATAAAATCAAAATGTTAAAACACTTTCTATGCAGAGGCTGGTTTGGGGTGAGGAGCCACTAAACTTAAATACCAAGTTTAGTATTTTCGTTTTTCAGTTATGTTGTTCACAGACAAACACATGTCGTGGTCTTGGGTCATGCTGGCTTCTGGTTCCCAAGGTCCCGGGTTGAAACCCGGTGGAGGCCGATGGATGTTTTGGGGCGTAAGAATCATTAGCATGGTTTTCTTCGGAAGGGAAGTAAAGCTGTTCGTCCCGTGACGTAGATTTAAGACACGTTAATAACTTCAAGCTTGATAAAGAGATTAAGTGGTCTTTCACAAACAATATAGAATGGGACGCTGAAAACCGAAGCACTTATAGAGCGTCTACAAATAAAACTTATTTTAATTTAACACAAACGTACACATACACAGACATACAAACTGGCCTCCTTATAAAATGATTTTTCAGTTCATGGGCCCCCAAAACGTGTATTTCCGTCGAAATCTCGGTATTGAATTGTTGGATGGAATACCATACCTTCCCTATGTACTATGTACACTGTACATACATGCTAGAGAAAGTAAAAACGGCAAATATTATATTTTTCAGGAGCTGTAAGATTATGTCTACAGCTACGCTAATCTTCAGTGCTTTGTTTAGGCGGATAAATGCTAAAACTAATGAAATATAGATCGTGGCAAGGAATATTTCAATGTGTTATCTGCTACACTTGGCATTCACATCAGTGGTTTAATTGCCTTCACAGTTTACGTCACTCAAAAGGGAATTTATGCCTTTGTTGTCCTTTTACTTGGAAGAGAAAAACCATTATCACAAGAGAGGAAACTACCAGTTTGTTGTCCTTGCAGCACTCTTCAGTCCTCTCCAGCACAACCCCTTGAAACTAGTTCTCCTTTAAAGTTTGCGTCTCTGCAACGCGCAGTCATCAAAAGTTTTCGGGAGGTTGCTTAGCGATGGAGCAATTTAAAGACTATGGATATTCTATAATGTTGCGCAAAACAAAAAATCGCATTACTACAACTCATCATTAAATGTGTCATTCAGAAAGCAATGTTACCTTAGCTTTAACTCCAGTTGAGGAAAAAGAGACTCAACTGCAATTTTATAAGACTATGGCTGTGCCAATATTAATGTGTAAAAGCGAGACGTGGGTGAATAAAACAAATCATCCAAACGAAATACAATCCTATTAACTGGAGTTTTTCATATCAGCAAAAGGCTACTCCCTAAAAGGTTTATTATAGGAGTTCAAATTACAAATCGATTATTTTGTGCAACACACAATACATATTTTTACTTTCTCTGCATAGCAGGCATACGGTATGTAAATGAAAAGTTTTATATAGAGACGCTCTTTAACTGTTCTGATTCTCAGTGTTCCATTCTATACTGGGCCTGAAATGCCGCTTAATTTTGCTCAGAGGCCTCTCTATCAGCCTTGAGGATCTTTTACGCGCCGTAAATGTGCGACACGGGACCAACGACTTTATTTTCCTTCCGAAGGAAGCCATATTAAGGATTTTTACCATCGTCCTCTGCTGAGCTTAAATCCACGACCTTGGCTATATGACACCATGGAGAGCGATTATATTCTAGATATTTAGGTGAGAAGAAATTGCACTCCATCCTAAAAATTCGATATCCAAATCCCACCGGTAATACACGTTTTAGGTTTTCCTGTTCCCCCGCATAAAAAGCATTTTAGAAAAAGGTCTCTGTGTGTGCCTGTGTGTCTGTGAACACAATAATTAAAAAAAGAAAGTTAGTAAAATACCAAACTTTGATTTAGGTTTGGTATCTTCCAAGAATACGACTCAAATATTTTGAGGAAAATCCCCCCCTAAAAACTACTTTTCATGTAAAAATTTCGAATTTTTTTATTTTCTTAACAATGGCTCTAACGATTTTGATTAAATGCCGTATCTCAAAGATGTAAACATGAAAAATAAAATCATATCTTGAACTTTTTGTGAATAGCCACTGAAGACCTCTTTATTCTGGATTAATGTTACCGAATTTTGCATAACTGGTAAACGGTAAGAGATAGACAAAACTTACCTCATAAAAATGTAGATCTCTCTAAAGGCACATAATTTATTTCATATCTATTGTTTGTATAACTGAATATTTTTTAGACATGCATTGTTATTTGTTTTCAGTTATAAAATACTTAAATTTTGCACATACGGGAATTTGTCAACTCCTGGCAATGCAAAGAAGCGGATTTCAACCACATGGTAACTAGACTTTAAAAGAGTTGACGATTGTTTTAGCCTAGTGTATTATCTTATTTCCCTTCTACTAATAGGGAAGCAAGTAATAAAACAATTTATGCTAATGTTCATCTCGATTAGCATGATTTAGATAAAAGAATAAGGGTTTAACAATAATGTGTTACAGAGATGTAGAAAAAGGCATGTGAGTGCAGAAGATCAGATTTTTTTATTGTTCCATTTATGCCCCGGCTTTGGCTGTATGCTCCTATTGGCGGCATTTTCCTGTAGAATATATTTCCTATCCCTGTTGTGTGTACCGTAGTTGTTAGGTTTCTATTAATCTTTACTTTTAATCAATAGATCACACTCGTATTCATACTTCTAGACTCAAATAATCTGAGATAAGGAAAGATCTCTACTCCCAGCCTGTAATCGAACCCGAGACCCCTCGCAGAGGAGGCTGGTGCCTTACCGATAAGCTACAAAGCCAGCCCGCAATAGCAATGACATAATTTCCTAATGCAATAGAAAGTGGGGAAACCGTATTTGTGGGCCGGAGGACAATAGAAGCTTGTCGTTAGATATCATCCTGCCGGAAGAAGATATATACAAAGGCATGTAAAATGAGATTGGAACCGGTTAATAGCCTAATCTCGTAGAGGAAATAGGTGTAGCTGAATACAATAGAAAAGCTAATACTATACCTATAAAATGCTATCCTATGTATAGTTGTATGACCAGGCTAGGTAATTCTTCTAATCCTTGTTCTAATGAGTCACAAAGAAACATAGATTACCTGTTTGTAAAAATAAAAACTCGGACACTTAAGGTGTGTTTGTAATTACATACCATAGGGCTGATAGAGCAGTTAAACAAGAGACAGTAAAAGTGGTATAACGGAAAGATTATAACGTTATGCTACATTTACAATGAGATGCAAGCGCAGACGTAACGTAGCACAAGCGCAGACGCAAGGAGACATCATTCACAATGCGATCGTAAGCGCAACGCAAGAAGTTAGCACGGTTTTCTAGATCCGCAAGTTACATGCGAATATCTTCCAAGTTACAAACTGAGTAGCATAACCAGCAGTGCTACATAAGAAAATTCACTCAATCTTTTACAAGTAAATATGTTATAAAATTACATACTAACAACTGACGCTCGCGGCAGTGACGCACAATAATTACTCATTCAAAATTATTGAAAATAGTACAAGCATAGAGACTTCAGAAAGTGATGAAGCTACACATTTAATGAACTAAGAATTATCTCTGCGTCTTCAATTTATGAGAACCAAGAAATTTAGGCATAGATGATAGTTACATCCATTAAATTCGCAAGGAGCCTTTTGAGGGTAATTAGAGATAGCGCTGCTCTGCACGCCAAATAGAAGAGCATGCATGTACAGCAGGTTCTGTAAGGTCACGCAGTGTGATCGTTTATTATTGTATTCATAGGCACTGCACAGAGAAAAGAAGCAGAATTCCTCCTTTTTGCATGCAACGCAACGATATAGTTTGGAGTTTGTAAAATTCTTGCGTTGCGTTGCATTGCATTACATTGCGTTACGTCTTGCGTGCTTCTATGTAAATGCTTACATTAAATAATATGAGTCCAAATTTTTGCTCTTACATTGCGTCTGCGCTTGCATTCCATTACGAATGTAGCATTATTCTGCAAAAATTAACGTAATTGTAATTTACGATATACTGTATCACACAATGTGAGATTGGATTGTCATATGTTTATCGCACTACGTTTTATCTATCTGATTACGTAATATGCAGCTTTTAGCATGCTTTGACATATTACATTTCTATCTCAGAATTTGTACTATTAATAATCAGTGCAACCGATCACATATTGATACATAGTTGATAGTGTGTGCTTGTGTGTGTGTGTGTGTGTGTGTGTGTGTGTGTGTGTGTGTGTGTGTGTGTGTGTGTGTGTGTGTAGTGGGCCATGCGCATAGATATTTGTTTGTTAGGGTTTTGTTTAAAACAGAAGTTCAGTACTAGGCGAATTAAATAAATGTTGGAAAATGAGTTCTGTCGAAGATATTGTAGACGGAGCAAACTGCTATAGGTAGTTTAATTCCTAAGAAATATTGGGCATAAGCAGCTTCGGCAGAATACTAAAAATGATTGCAACCTATCTTGACTTGAAGAATCCTGGAAGTATGGTTCACAATACGTAATCAGTTTTGTGATAAGAGTTGCATGACAAAACTATTTGCATAATAAGATACCATTATGAAATGGTTAGGTAATGAATAGGTTTACAACATTATTTTTAATATTTTAAAATCCATATTACGTAACTAAAGTAAAAAATATATTAAATAATTTAATTGGACAAAAACAAGTTAGGAAACTGGTGAAGGTCCATTCAAAATTATTTCCACATCTCTCCTGAGATTTGGATGGATCAGGAAGACGGAAAGTTTCAGAGCCACTTCAGGAAACATCTACGGAAATTAGGCCTCGTGGTCGAACTTACTTGTTGAATGTGCAAAGAGGACGAGAAAACTGAGCAAGAAAGAGACATACTCTTTCAATATCCGAGAACAATCTGGGAAAGAAAGCCGACATTGGCACCAAAATACTGCAACTTGTCCAGGGAACATATTGTGGGTATCAATGAAACCACGCTTGCCAATGGGATGGCACAATAACCTTTTTATGCTGAGTTGAAGAAGGTCATTAAACAAATAAAAAAAATCGTCATCTAGTCTATGACCGCCGTGTTGTCCCTTGAGATTGCCTCGGCACGGGTCAGCAGTATAAAAGATCTGATGTTTTCCATTCGCATGACCTTCTTTACCTGTTTTGCAAATAAACTATTCTTACGAAATAATACTCTTCCATCTCTTTCTGCTGATCGAGTTAAGCATTAGCAGAAGTAGTCTTGTTACTTGCTTCATTGAGAGCCGGTTGTACGAACTCGAAATAAATATTGGAATAGTTATTCCTGGAGTACACTATGCACGGTATAAATGTGGCGAAGAGTTGTACGATACAATTTTATTCCTTAGATATCTATTCGACTGTTTGTAGATTTATAACTAATGTTGGCTATATTGCGAGCAATTCATGGCCAGCTTGATACAGAAGTACTGCTTTATTTTGCTGAAAAATTGCATTGTTTTCACAATCAATTGTTCCTAAACTATGTATTATTTCTTATTTTAACAACTTACGGTACTATGAAATAATTATGAATGTCCACAAGCGTGTTCGGATGCAGAATTGCTACACACTTTACAAAACATAAGCACATATAGTGTGACTTCTTGTGATAGATTAGGAGTATGGGAATGCAACCTTTCCATATTTGCAAAGTTGTATCTGGTGCCGATATATGACATCTTTCCGTTTCTGTGCTCAAAACAGCTAACTACTTAGCCTGTTTTCTGTATTTTATTCATTAGAATACTTAGTAATCGAATTTTGAAAATTACGTTTTAGTATTGCCAATGCCACTATCAACTTAAGATATGCATAATTGAATCGTTGCACCAAGAACAAGTACAAAAACAATTTACTGTACAGGTATTATTAAGCAACAGAAATATTAGTAATTATGTCCAAAAGTACTTTAAACCGTTTCCATTACAGCTCACACTTTGGCATTATTTACTACAACAGCTAGAAACTGTCAACCAAACCAATAAAGCCGAGAACATTCTATTCGATCAAAATCGTTTCTAATGTATTAAACCTACAGCATATAATACAAAAAATTATAAATTTATTGTAAAATAATACATTTACATTCGCGAGTTCTGAAGGTGTCTTTTAATCTGGGCATCTCCTCCCTACATCACAAAGCTTGTAGTGTTATCGTTGTTAACATAACCTCCGAAATCTTACTACGGTACAGAATGTCGCTAACATTAACACTTGTGGCTATCTTAGGTTTTGAAGCATATTGTCCTAGAAGTAACCTATCCTTTGTATTTCGTCAATGAAACGTAACCTCACTCTTTACAACGCTATGAATTGTGCTGGTGAATTGCTGCACTCCACTATTGTATATTTATCTTGGGTTAAATTAAATTTAATTGTTTCCATAAAAAAGAGGCATTTTGATGATAATATTGTAGGTAGGTTTTACTGTTTTATAAATGCAACTTTATTTTAACTATCTTCTTGTCACATGTCTTATAATCACCAAGTTATCTGTATGATATCTTTCTCAATTTTAATCTCATTATAGGCGTTCATTTATCGGACTATCTCTACAACGTATTGTAGTTAGGCTTAATAAGTCCTTAAAACATATTATAAAGAAAGTAATCGTTTATATCGGTCAAATATGGGTCAAAACTGTGTCCAGTGCCCAAGCGGCCATTTTCCTTTTTATACTCTATCTCGAAATATCAGCTTATCCACGCAAAGAATCATGGAATAAGTTATTCCATGTTTATTCCCTTGATAGTCTCTATTCCGTTGTCGTACAACACAATTTAGCACATAGCCATGGAATAACGTCTAACAGAGGTTTATTCCGAGTTCGTACAACTGGCCCTTAAAGTAGAAGAGAAACAAAGGAATACTTTAGGCTAAACCGACAGTCAAAAGTTTTAAAAGCTGATCGCTATGTGAAACAATTGAGGTTCAATTCGCTTTGCATGATCCCGTTTGAGAAAAATTAGGTAGTATAAAATAGAAACTAATAATAGGGAATATCTCAAAAACGGTAAACTCTACAAGGAAAACGTATTTGACATAAATTATGTATTTTAACGAGATCAACATTTTAATACTTTAAGTTTTTGTCTTTCTCTTACGCTTTTCTAGTTATGCAGAATTCTGCAAAACCTATTCAGAATAAAGAGGTCTTCAAAAGTTATTCCTAGAAAATTTAAAATATATTTTTTCTGTGGCGTAATTATCTTTAATATACGTTATTTTAATCAAAATCGTTAGTGCCATTTTTCACAAAATAATATTTTCAAAAACTTTTTCATGTAAATGGTAGTTTCTGATGGGGAACTTTTAAGATAATCTTCGTGTCACATCCTTGGAAACATAAATACCAAGTTTGGTTTTTAACGGTCTTTTAGTTTTTGAGCTATGCTGTCCACAAATACACACACAAACACACATATGCGCACGAAGTTTTTTTTTTCTAAAAATGATTTATTCGGACTTAGGGGACTTCAAAACATATATTTCAGGTGAAATCTCGACCTCAAATTTTTGGGTGGAATACAATAGGTGGTTCTTTCTCTTGCTACTATGCGCATTATATGTACATACGTGCTAGAAAAAGTGAAAATCTGATGGGTTCTATTCACATGATTTTCTTTACTTATTCTGCAAAGAAGTATTCTTACGAAGGATTATTCTTCTCTCTACGTCATGCAAACAAACATTAGAATAAATGTTTTTATTACTTAATGTCTTATAAGTAGGAGAGAAATAAGGGAATACGCTAGATAAAATCCATCTTTAAAAGCTGTTGCTAGATGCGATTGAAATTCAGTTATCTTTGAATGAACCGGAGTAAAACAAAAGAAAAACGCACAATGAAACCCCATATGCACTTTTTGTGCAGTCAGATTTTGTCTAATGTTTATCGGTTATACAAAAGTTGTCTAGAATAAATGGGTCTGCAGAGGCTATTCACCAGAAAATTCAAGCTATATATTTTGTTTTTCCTGTAAATATCTATAATGTTTAGCATTTTAATCAAAATCGTTAAAGCCACTTATAAAAAATCAAAAATGTTTCACTAAAGGATTGTTTGTACGGTTGGATTTTCCATAAAATCGTTTTTCGCATCCTTGGAAGCTACTAAACTTCCAAGTTTGGTGCTTAACCGAATTTATTAGTTTGCTGTTCTAGGCACACAGACACAACGAGCTTTTTCTAAAACTGCTTCTTTCGATTCAAATGATCTCAAACTATATATTTCCGGTGAAATCGAATATTTGGGTTGAATGCAGTACCTTCTCTGCTTGTAATATTATGTGATAGAGCAAGATATAATCCGTAAACGTGGAAATGTTATGTTATGCTGGAGGTTATAGTGGGAGGTCAGGAAGGGGTATTCGGCGGTGTTGACGGTGATTGGCTAATAACACTGGTAGCTGCAGTGACGTGACCATCACTACATTGTCTTAGAGGACTAGTTATATTAGTGTAAGAATCTAACCTAACATGAAAACTTGAAGTTTAAAAACTTATATGCTTACGTTATTATACTGTAGTTGTGTCAGCATGTGAATACATGCTTCAAGATAACATGAAGCACATTTCTATACTTAAGTTATCCTTATATCTAAGCTTCGTTGTAAATTACCTTTAAGATTTCCTTATGGTTAATAGTAAACTAATGAAAATAGATTTTTTAGCAATTCCATTACTGTCTTACAAAACCGCACTAGTGATAAATGTCTACTGTCAAAAGCATTGCTTTAAATGCCCGCTGTCAAAAGTATTGCTTTAAACGCTCATGTCAAAAATATTGCTTTAAATAACTATTGTGAAAAGTAATGCTTTAAATTCCCTATGTCAAAAGTGTTGTTTTAAATTATCATTGTCAAAATATTGCTTTAAATTCCCAAAGTCAAAAATATTACATCAAATGCGCAATGTAAAAAGTATTGCTTTAAACTCTCAGTGTCAAAAGTATTGCTTTAACTGCCCATTGAAAAATAAATTGTGTTAACTCATAATTCATCAACTAATTAAAACATAGTTTCGTTAATAAATGGTGTATTACGCTCAGTTTAAACCCTGAATTACTCGTATGTTCTCCTTCTCACTTTACGCTATTGCTTGTCATGTTGTAATTATAACAAACGTTATGGCTGTCACAGTCAAATGAATATGCCTAATAGGACTTTAATACACTTAGCATTGTAATGACATGATTTCAAAATAGCATTAGTCACTAACGATAATTGTTGTGCGTTTGCCTCCACACCGTGGAGTATTCCTAGAATGAAGACAACCAGTAAATGACGTAATAATTAATATTGTTCACTAGAGTATTTGTAAGGAAAATCTTAATATCGTTAACTTTTGCATATCAAAAGTAATTATGGTGCAATCCTAGGTAATCCTTTATTAAAGCATATATTTTTGCTAAAAATAAGTATGATTAACCTAATGTTTTTATTCTAACACCCAGAAAATACTGGCTGCCACACGGGTTACTTAATTTAATGGGAGAACACACGTCCAGAGATGTGCAGAGCACAGGAATGAGGGTGCGAGTTTCGGTGGTAATGAAAACAGCAGGTAGCTGTTCTTGGCCATGTGTTGAGCATAACATTCTGTTCTTAAGCATGCCTGTTTGTAAGTAGCGTAGCTTATTACACCCTTGGCTGGGGACAAAGCTGCTTCTGATTGAGAAATTATAAAAAGACTCATCATGACCACTAACAACATGGAGAAGTTCCGTCGGGGTTGTCTACTCCTGAATTCAATATGCCAGTTTAAATATCTTACGCTGTGAGACGTCAGCATTCTATTAATCCCGATTCACTATGTACCCTAATTCCAATCCATACCTGAGTTTGGCTGCACTCCGTTGCCCAGGGTTCGTCCCTAGCCCTTGGATGCTACAGCATATCGCATTAAAAAATAAAGTGAGAAATTTCGGCTCCAAACTTGTTCCACGTTACTTCTCACATCTCTTTGATAAATTAATCAAGATTTCATGCAACCTAATTTATATAATATCTAAAGTGTGCTATATGCTTCGTTTATCGACTCGGGTAGTAGAGGTCTCCGAGGTTTTTCCCAGGTTTTCTTCAGTTCTCACGAACAAATGCGGAGAAGTACTCTTTCGGTTCATGTGTCATCACTCATCACTGCCACCTCTGTGACGTCATATGCAACATGAACTGACTAGACATGCTACAAAAGAAAGGATACCAAGTTGGTTAACAATATAGGTTTCTTTCATTCCCCGAATTTCCTGTCCCTCCAAGTCGTTTCCATTGACATTTCATTCATCATATCGTTAGTTTCTTTCAGGGTTGGAAATAGGGTGGTGCTTGGTGCGGCCTGGAAGGGATAAGGGATGCTCAAAATGACTGTCTTCGTCTCCCAGTTTCGGCTGATTGCCGGAATGAGAATCGCTTCGCTCCTGGCCGGAGTGTTGGTCTCTTCTTTGTGAGGTGGGGGTCCCGGTCTGCCTGTCCGACTGTATAGGCTTCAGTCTGAAAACTATAGGAACCCTACCATTGATGTACCTTGTTTATGATCCAGCCGCTCGGTGTATCCTCTCACCTCATCCCTCCTCCCGGGGGCGACCTCACGTGGGGCGTACATACAGAAACGTCAGGTTCGGTGCCCAGTCCCCTCCGACCTTATCCTATCCTATCTTTGTTAACAATGGTTTGTCCATTCTTGGAGAATAGGTCTCTTGCCCGCAGTTATCAACAATTTCAATAAGTATTCTGTTTTTATTAGTTTGTATCAAGGTTACCATACACGCTAGTATCATAAACCTTTGATTACATTTCTATTATATTTACATTTATCAACTGGTAAATCCCACATAATTTCTCTCTTAAACTATTTAAACACATTTCAGCAATATCAATTACACATGTGACGTATCCATTCTCGCTAAGGCGGGTAACGACTCGACCTTCACCACTGATTAGTTAGACAAGGAGAGGGGCTCCACTAGCTGATGTGAACTTCAGAACACCTTCGAGACGCAATAAGATACGAGTCTTTCTGTATATTTATTTCCCTCTCCCACATCAGCGAGTTATTGGGATTGTTGTGATGTACAGCAAGTAGTGCTCTTCGATACATCGAACAGAAGTCTTTTGTTCACAGTTGGCAAGCGACTGAAAGAGAGAAGAGAAATACTGACTTATACAGTTAGAAGATATCCACAGTTCGGGAGAAGAGTTGTCTTGTGTCCAACGCTCCAGTGAGTGAAGCAGAAAGAAGAAAAGGACACTTCATCGCTCGCTAGGCCTGGTGTAAGAAAAGTGAAATGGCAGTGATAACTGAAATGATCGCAGTAAGTTACCTCCTTTATTCGAAGAGAACGATCATCTCGAGTTTGGCATTATCACATCATCCTGACTGGTTATAGTCCTGAAACAGCTGTTACGGCTAATGCTTTCTCGCCCTCTCTTCACGGGGTATCCCATAAACTTTTCCCTCTTGGTAAGTACTTGAAGTTTGGCTTGGGAATTCTTTCCCTGGACATTCTGTTAACATGTTGTGCCCAGTATACTGATAATGATGGATGTAATCCAGAACCAATTCTATGCGTAGTTCAGGAATGGCACAGCTAACTGTTTTACCTCAAACCTTATCCGAAAGATTTCTGGTAGCAGCTCACCACTGAACGTACATTCTTCTGACTAGCAGCTAGTTGAAACGAATTAACATTGGCATCAAGTTTACACAGAAGAGGTTCAGCACGACATATATTTATGACCATTAACCGATTACTTCGCAATGTGACCACAGCCACAATTACTCCAGAGTAATTATCTGCCAGAGCTAACAACTACAAGGAAGCTGCTGAAAAAAGTTGCTGTTTTGGTTAATATGAAATAGAAAGCAAATGATATATGTCGATACGATTGATAAAACTGTGTATAATGGGTCAGATGCCACATTACACTACTTTTTATTAACGTCAAATAACCAACATCTGCAATAGGAAGTTAAAACTAAAACGGATCCCGTCATTTCTCTCTCATTTTCAGATTCCAAGAAGGGTAAATGGTTATGTGCATTGTTTATAACTTGTTCATTTTAAAGAATTACAACAGAATATATACTTGCCCGCCTGAGTAGTGTGGTGGTAGCGTGTCTGCCTCACATTCAAAAGATCGTCAGTTCGAATCTCGCTTAGGGCGAGTTAACCGGATAAGTTTTTTTCGGGGTTTTCCCTTATCCTGAGAAGACGAATGTCAAGTAACTTTAAGCTCTATGGACCCCGAGATCATTTGAGCATCATTTCGCCAATTTCATTCATCGTCCGATATGACCAAACCAGGTTAAAGGACGTTAAAACTAATATATATATATATATATATATATATATATATATATATATTTCTTTATTTAAACGATGTGACCAAGGGAAAGATAGTATAGGAAATATACTTGATATTCACAGTTATCTTGCGTCATTGTCTCCATAACCGGGCGCATTCCCTTAGCATTGAATGGGGAAGAAAAACAGAGCAGTAGGTACTACGGCCAACTGGTGGCACATAATAAGTACGTATTTTAGGTTTTCGTCACCAGGAAATCTTCTTTACTTTAAACGATAAGAGTACGGAAAGGACAGTTAATACATAAAAATGTATTTTAATTTCACTGCTGCGTTGTGTCATCTCGATAAACTGTTGCGTTACCTTAACATTGGATGGGGAGAGAAAATACCACTATGGCCATCTAGTTGTAAATAAATAAGTACTTACTTTACTGTTAGTCGCTAGGAAAGCTTCTTTGCTGCTTTATGTTAAACAATAGGAGTGAGGGAAGGATAGTTAATATATAAAAATATATTTGAATGTCACTGCTGCATTACGTCATTGTGTCGATAAACTGGTGGGTTTCTTTAGCATTTTTTTGTTTACATTTCCCCCGCCCCCCCTAAATTTACTGTATGATTACTGGTTTTACTGTTCCTTTACACAAACATATAACACCCATGCCCAAGGCGGGACTCGAATCCACGATCCCCTGCTCACGAAGCACCAAAGCAAAACGCCTTAGCGAGCGTGGCCATGGGGACCTGCAGCATCGAATGGGGAGGGAAAATATAGCACCACTACGACAATTTAGCAACAAAAAACGGTGGCATCACTGCCACCTGGTGGCTAATAAGTGAAATGCGTTCGCTTGGTACGGTTTTATTCATACTATGAGATTACAGATACTTTCCCGTACTATTTTAAACATTTTCTTTTCCACAAACCTTGTCGTGACAATAATGAACACAACAAAAAAGAAGTGTTCAATTTGATGCAGTCGTTCGGAAGCGATACGCGTACATACATTTCAGCGATTCATTTATATATATTATGTACAAAGCAATTTTGTAAGAGCTAATAAAAGTAATATACTGATATTATTTTTTAATAAACGTCCCGGTTCAGGTTACAAAGCTGCGGGATGGAGTATTACAGATGTTATTATTATTTTTATTTTTATTATTCTTATTATTATTATTATTATTTATATCGCATACTATAGGACCAAGCGATAAATTATAGATCACTTTACGACTAATAAAAACCACCCATGATTAAAATATTGTGTAATTATATTATAGGAGTTTGAATTAAAAATAAATTATCTTAAAGTTGTAGAAATTACCCACAGCCATTTTAATCATATAGTAATATGGCTTTTCTCAATCTAGATTACTTTATTTCTTGTAGACAAAACGGCACTGCTTTCCAAAAACGCTTGTGGGTTTAGATATAAGAATTGTGAGAATTGTAGATTGGATTAAAAATAGTATGTGTTCCATTCACACTGAATTTCAAACTATTGTTACAAAAGACTACTGCTATACCTACATCGTGGTAATTGAGATAAGCATTAGCAGAAGCTGCTGTATTAGTTCCTTGTGTGCAGAAGGGAAATAAGGGAATACACTAGGCTAAAGCGATAGTCAAATCTTTTAAAAGCTGGTCGCTGTGTGAAATAATTGAAATTCGGTTTTCACTTTGAACGGCCAGAAGTAAGGCAAAAAGATTGAAACCAATAAACCGGAAACGGTTAATTTTACCAAAAAATATAAATGATACAAATTCTGTTTTTTTTTTTTTTGTGTAGTAAGATTTTTTCTGTCACTTACTGTTTACCATGTATACAAAAATCATCGCGTATGAAGAGGACTTCACAGGATTCCCAGGAAATTCAAGATATACATTTTATATGCCATACACACCTATGTGTTTTATTAAAAGCGTTTGAGCCATTTTTGAGAAACACATTTTTCAAAACAGTTTTCCTTGTAAACTGTAGTTTGAAGTAGTGGATTTTCTTGAAAATTTTCGTGTCTCATCTTTGGAAGATTTCCTTTTTGGGCTATTCTGTCCATAGACGGTCGCCTTTATCTACAAATGCTTTTATTATTCAGGAATCTTCAAGTCATCTATTTCCAACGAAATCTCTACAATACCTTCTCTATACACTGTGTACATAGTACGTGAAGAGAAAATAAAGAGTAATATGCAAATTTTTAACCCTTTGTATGAAGATTTGCATGAAGGGACCCTAAATTGGACATACGATTCAGCTGCAAATGGAAACTGAAAGCAACTCACGCGTTTCAGAAATTAGTTACTAGCCTCATTTTGTTCCGCTTAGTTACACAGTGTATTCATACAATAGCGAGTAAAGTTACTACAATGTATGTATATAAAAGAGCACCTGACAATCTTACTCTGACTGATGTGGAAAGCAGGCAGCATGTCACAGGGATTGAAACCAAATGGCTTGAAGGGAAAGCAGGGACAATGGCAGTATGTCGCTCCATAGGGATAATTACACTCTTGAATAACGGGGAAATCAAAAAAGATGAATCGCACACCAAGATCAAAGGAAGGAGCCAAATGCAAGAAACATTTCATTTCAAACATAAACAGAAAGCGGGACTCGTTATTTGAGTGACGCTGCTCTCTCTCTTGAGAATTTCATCAAGTGATTGTTTCTCTTCCCCACAAGTTAAGCACCTAAAGACAAGCTATTCTTTCTAAGAACGGGCATTTGGAGAAATACAGCAATTATTCTATTTCATCTTGGTTTTTAGACAAACATTTCAAAATGCTCTACTTATACTTTCTCTATTACCAATCTGTTTATCTGAATTGATTTCTATGAGAAGTACTTCTCCCAATTTGTCTTTTAAAAAACCATCTAAGCTTACGCAGTAGGGTGTGTTCTAACACAATGGTGCCCCTGCTCATTTCTTATGTGTCGCTAGAGGTTTACTGAACAGAAAACTTCCAGAGCCGTGAATTGGTAGAGTTGGACCCACAACATGGGTATTGAGATCTCCAGGTCCTAGGCCATTGGATTTATTTTTGTGAGGTCGTATCAAATATCTTTTATACGAGTCTTTGGTGCACGCAGAAGCAGATTTTGTAGCAAGGATTCTTACAGCAAGAGCGGTAAGATGTAAGATATGTGAAGCTGTAAAAGCAGGCCAATGGTCGTATAAAACAACGTGTAGTAACGTTGGCCTTTCTTATACTTAACATAATAAAGAACCATTTGTTTTGTATTTCCACCACATTTCACTGTGGCACCCTAGCAATAGGTTTCCATTCTAAGCTCTATATTGTGACGATCTACGGGTAAACGCTACTAATTAACTGGTGGTAGGGCAGTGGTAGTATAGTGCCAGGACACTGAAAACCTAAAGTTGGTTACAACCTATGTATTAAGCTGGAAAGAAAAGTAAAATTTACTGTAAGACAAACATAGCAATTCTTTATTTGTTAAAGATTGAGTAATAATATATTAAAATGTTATTTTTAACTTTTCACCTTGTAGTTGAATATAGGAAATGAAAATCTCGTGACCATAAGTTCGTCTTGGCGCTGAGACTGCCGCCCACTACAATGTTTTCACAGAATTTGTACTATAATTAACAATCTATGAACTTCTTTAGCGAGAACTGCATGGTTAACCCGTCTTCTAGCCGGTCTCCAAGAGTTTTCTCTCTTGGCCACATCCCCTCAACAACGATCCTATCATCCGTCTCTAAGGAAAACGCGCACATGCGCAGAGATCCCAAAATTAGGGCAGCATTCAAAAAGTCCATGTAAGATACTACAATATATAATGTATATATATCAAGTTTGGTATTGTCTCTTTTTTATTTATTTACTTGCTTTTTTTAATTTTCAGTTATATACACAGAGTGGAAAAATACACAATAGATAAACGAATACATCAAGCGGAAGGGAAAAGGTGCAGGCAACAGGGAAGGCCAAATTGAGATAGAACGCCACAAGTTTTTTTTTTCTCGAGTGGTATAAATACAGGCTATTTTGGCATTCAAAGTCTCCTCTGAGTCCAAGGAGGATCCAAGGTGATCCAAGGATAAATGGGTGCACTTGTCCATCGAAAATATGCAGCAAATATGGTCAACATCAGGGTGTCCGTCAGCTGCTTAGTTTCTTGATAGATCCAAGGTCAAATAGTGTTTCAGTGCAGACACTTGTACCCCACAACAGATAATATAGATTCTGCCAACCAGTCCCCGCACAACAGCGCAGTCCACCAGCTCAAGACAGCGGAAGCACAGATTAGATGTTGATCTGCCATGCCACCACAATTTGTCCGCTATGGACACAACTTCATTTACAGCAAAGTGTCTTCCAGTTCATGGGGATCTTTGGGTTCTAAATTTATTCCAAATGATACTCCATCTCGCAGCGAATAGTTCCCGTTGCACCCGGGTAGAGCACTGGCTGTAGTCAAAGATGTTTATAAAAGTAAGCGTACTGCATAAAAGGGTAGCGTTGGGTATCTGTTTGGTGCAGGGCTGCAAATTTATGAGGTATTAACATCTCGTATGGATGTTCCCTGCCACTATTCAATAATAGTAAATTGCGTACTATGAATTATGAGCTATACTTATCAGATGGATAATGCATATTCGGAATACGAGCCCCGCAGGGCCGAGTTTTCCCAAGCATTGAGATCTGGTAACTTACAGTTCGTTGTTAGCCAATTAATCTTTTAACTACTTGAAAAAACTGCAAAAAATAATAGTTTAAAATTTATTTTCAATATTTTATTGAACATTAAGAAAAAAAAATCTGATGTGTTCCGTTCACATGACTTTCTCTATATCTCTGTAAATTTTTATTGTTAATAAGCTTATCTTTTATTTATTTCATGCTAATTGAGAAAAATTAGCAGAAATAATCTTATTTCTTACTTTATTGTAAGTAGAAGCGAAATAAGGGAGTACCATACGTTAAAGTGAAAGCCAAAAGCTGGTTGCTATGTGACTGATGTTCCTTTGTTTGTATGGACAGGAGTGGACAAATTTCTGTATGAGAAAAGTATAAGTTTTTCAAAGCTGAAACCAAGAAAAAGGAATATCTCTAAAACGATCAACTCCACGAAAAAATTATATATAACATTAATTGTGTTTTAATGTGCTCAACATTTTATGTTTGTTAAGTTTTTGTCCATCTCTTACGGTTTAGTACTTATGAAAAATTCATCCAGAATAAAGTAGTCTTCAGAGGCTATTCCCAGAAAATTCAAGATATACAATTTGTTTGTCAGGTAAATAACTTTAATATACGATATTTTAATCAAAATTGTTAGGGCCATTTTTTAGAAAATCGAAATTTTCGAAAAAAGTTCCATGTAAAGGGCAGTTTGGGGTGGGATTATTTTTCTCAAAATCTTCGTGTCGCATCCCTGGAAGATACTAAACTTAAGTACCAAATTTGGTATTTTACCGACTTTTCGTTTTTGAGTTATCTATCGTGTTCACAGACACACTGACACACGGACACACGGACACACGCACACACAGACACACACACGGGCCTTTTTCTGAATTACCTTTTTTGGATACAGGGGTCCCTAAAAATTATATTTCCGGTGAAATCTCGGTATCGATTTTTTTTGGTGGAGTGCAATACATTCTCTATACACTATGTACATAGTGCGTATAGAGAAAGTTATAAATGGTGTTATTGTCGATGTGAACAAATAAAAGGCTACATCTAAATTATATGGAGAAATTCTTCTTATACACTCTTTTGTTAATTAATTTTGCAATAGATTCTTTACTCTAAGTAGCACATGTCTTGAGTGTTACGTCATTTCCTAATTGTACTGTAAGTATTAATGTCCTCCCAAACTCTTACTATAAGTACTTACAGTGCTTGTGGCATGACAAGTAATAAATGAATTGTAAAATTAGCTTACTTTACCAAATATGTGTTCAGAATGATTGACTTACATATCAAGTATTTCAAAACCTCTATTAATTTTATGGATACTTTCTTTTGTTGACAGTTGACTACTGTCTCAGTTTAACGTAGGCATTAAGGTGATGCATCCGTGAAATTTGGAAAATCCAAAGGGTTTAGAATTTCTTATTGAAATTTATATCAGTTATTACATTCAATAATAGTGACATTTTTGCTAAGTATCATTTAGCTTGCGCGGTTATTAAAAAAATAATGTTTTGTTGTCTAGATTCATCGATGTAATAAATGTAAGTCACTTAATATAGTTTTAAAACTATTCACATAAAATATTCAATTTTACAGTAAATGAAAGTATGAATAAATCTACCAAATTATATTTTATAGTAGGCCTAATGGTATAAGAAAATTATTATTTTTCGTACTCCCAAAAATATATTTTGAAAAGGTAATGCTTCAATTTTGAGAACTAAATTATTATTTCGAAAAATTATTAGACCACTTTCTTTAATGCACTTTTGCAGGCAGTAAAACGTTCTTGAAACAAGTTAGTGAAACATTGCATCATGTGGAGGATTTTGAGAGTGGAAAAGAGTTGGAAAAATGGAAAAATATAAGGTTTCAAGTAAGGAGCACCTATTAACAAGCTGAGCCTCAGTTAATAGTACTTAATGGGCGAGTGAGAAAAACTATATACTTTCTTAAAGTTTAGAAATCGTATCATGTCACTAGAAAAAATCTGATGCATTCCATTCACATGCCTTTCTCTATATCTCTGCAACATATTATTGATAAAAAGCTAATGCCTCTATTTACTTCATACTAATCGAGAAAACATTAGCAGCAATAGCCTTATTACTTGCTTTCTTGTAAGTAGAACCGAAATAAGGGAGTAGCATAGGTTAAAGTGATAGTAAACAGCTATGTGACTCAAGTTCCTTTGTTTGAATGGACACGAGTTGACAAATTCCTGTATGAAAAAAGTATAAGTTTTTCAAAGCTGAAACCAAAAATAAGAAATATTTCAAAAACTATCAACTCCGCGAAAGAAATGTATATAACATAAATTAATGCGCTTTACATTTTTATGTGGTAAGTTTTTGTCTATATCTTACGGTTTAGCAGTTATACAAAATTCCATAAAATTCATCTAGAATAAAGTAGGTAGTCTTCAGAGGCTATTTCCAGAAAATGCAAGATACACATATTATTTGTCAGGTAAATATCTTTAATATGCGACATATTAATCAAAATCGTTAGTCATTTTTGAGAAAATCAAATTTTACGAAGAAAAATTCATCTGAAGGGTAGTTGGGGTTGCGGAGATTTTCTTGAAAATCTTCGTGTCGCATCCTTGCAAGTTACCAAACTTAAATACCAAGTTTGGTATTTAACGGTCTTTTCGTTTTTGAGCTATGCTGTCCACATACATACATACATACATACATACATACATACATACATACATACATACATACATACATACATACATACATACATACATACATACATACATACATACATACATACATACATACATACATACATACATACATACATACATACATACATACATACATACATACATACATACATACATACATACATACATACATACATACATACATACATACATACATACATACATACATACATACATACATACATACATACATACATACATACATACATACATACATACATACATACATACATACATACATACATACATACATACATACATACATACATACATACATACATACATACATACATACATACATACATACATACATACATACATACATACATACATACATACATACATACATACATACATTCATACATACATTCATACATACATACATACATACATACATACATACACACACAGACACACACACACACTCACACGCGTTCACACGGACCTTTTTCCAGAAATGGTTTTTTGGATTCAGGAGGTTATAAAACATGTATTTCCGGTGAAATCATGGTATCGAAGTTTTGGGTGCATTACAATACCTTCTCTATACACTATGTACATAGTACGTGTAGAGAAAGAAAAAATTATTTTTTCAAGCTTATCATCTTAGGAAAAATAAGACAATAACCTTTATGCATTTCTGATGATTTCTTATTCAGAGTATGCTAGCTTTTTGGCTGAATTAAAAAAAGACTGCAGTTAGCGTTGGTACATATCCAGTTATTTCTTATGGTGTTCCACTAATACCAGTCAACAGAAGAGCTTATTCGCCTGTATTCAGAGCAAAGGGTTGTAATGGAAAAGTAATATCAGCACATTAATTGATCAATACAGTTGTAGAACGACATATGCAAATCAAATCAATTACTGCTAATCTCACTGTATCTACCAGGGGCAGTTTAACTTTGAAAAATACAATTACGAACAAGTTTATATGATTTGGTCTCAAATTAAAGCAGACGTTGAAAAATCCCTATGTATTAAGGGTTTTCACTTTTTTTTTATTGGGATGTGTGCAATCCTGTTTCAAATAATACATTCAACGCAGTGTAAATTAAACGACCTATCAAGGATTTCGATGTGTAGAATATGTAAATTACGAATATGAGTGTCATAGTTATTAATGTTATTAATGCTATCGATATAATCCTTCGACTCTATTATGCTGTATTTCCAAAGGGTTTACACATCCATTAGAGTTTGGAGTGTATTGAATCCATCAGAAATTTGTCATGAAATACTGCGGCTGCAAAATATTGCGAGTTTTTATTGATCTTTTTGATTATTAGACGTCTGACAGTAATTACATTTTAGATAATGCAGTGCTTCAAATATTCTTGCACACATATAGAAATTTTGAGGTTTTCCTTGTCTCTCAAAAACTGGTAACTTCCCAAAAGTATATTTCTACCCAAGAATCTGTCAAATAGTGAAACACGAGTAGAAGGTGTGAGAAAAACACAAACGATACATTTTCTTGGAACTATTATTACGTAAAGCAAATCCCTCAAGTATTTTAAATAATATCTAGAGCAAGAATCCATATTAATAACCTATAACTACTCTCTGGTTAGAACTGTTCCACAATACCAGGTGGCTCAACAGCTCGCGTGTACAGCTTCGTGTGGTTTAAGAGCTGCAGAACCAGCAGGGTAATTTGAAGTAAACGCTAGTCTCTGGCGGCAGTGAGCGACCTTTGTTCTGCACGCTCTCAGTGAGAGTCAGTTCCCAGACTTGAAATAGCTAGTGACGATATATCAAACCAGTGTAAACAGGCAGAAAAGGTTGTTAACATGTTTTACATTTGACTTTGATTTTATTTTTGAGAAAATTAAACCATATTTTAGATTGACAAGTAATTAAAAAATCTTTAGTTGGCCTGTCAGTATCTGCCAATAGTCAGTTTTATAATTTTGTTTTTGCTGTTCTTATTTAAAATTGAGTCTACACGCACTGAACGTTTAGATTAGAACATTAGGGCGCCGAAACAAGAAGTATTAGTGAGAGCACATAGTATTTCACTGGATTATTATTAACAATAATAATTAAATGTGTCCCGTACCACAGTCGGCAGAACACCTGTGTGCTGTACGAAAGGTCGCGGGTTTAGGTGTGGACATTTTTCTCTATCCAAGAATATCCCCTATCCTTCTCAGAACCTGGAAGTATGAATGAGAGTGTGATCTAATGGTGGAAATAGAAAACCAACGACAACAGTTCACAGTACACGTGTTCCGAAAGTGAATGCGCCGATATGAGCATTCATGTTAAAGATGGGGTATAAATGGGTCTGATACTTTGGTGCATTCTTTTGCGTATCACGTGATTTCGTGTGCAGCATATCACAGATAGAAGAATCCACTAAAACAGTACTAAAATAACTATTCTATCATAACTTTACTGAATGTCATGAATGGTTGCAAAATATCGAAAATAAGTAGTCGTTATGATTTGATTAAACAGTATTAAAGGAAGGAAACCAAAAAGGTGCGAGAAATAAACCTGCGGCCTTTACGACAGAAGTACCCTACGCTTTGCAACAGAGCCACAGTGAAAACTCACGCAGGTCTTACTAAATTGCTGTAGCGGCTACACAGCGGTGTTGCGTATGGTGTGAACAAGGCGCTGTACCGTGTGGGACTGAGATTTTGGCGCTCAAGATATGGTTTTTATTTCCTTTTTTTTTTTTTAATTTTATTTTTTCTTCCTTGTCCACGGGTGTGTAATATAGTGTGGGTAGAGATATGTCGATATCAGAAATACAACTTTCGAGGCCTCTTTCAAAGGTTTCACCAACTATTTGCTATAGAAAAATGTATTCAATTTCTGGACCGATTGCAGTTCACATTTCACTCAATGTTTCTTAGGCAAGAAGCTTCAAGAAAGAATTTTTAAAACTGTTTATTTGTATATATTTATTTATCATGCGGAAGTATATTTCCTAAATAATATTTTCCAAGTTGTTTTTGTGACCTTGGCCACTTCTTAATTAAGACACAAAGAATAGGGAAGTGTAAGGAGGTGGCACAAATTTGAGAACATTTTCTGTGCATTTACTGAGGTTTCTCAACGTTTAAACGCACATGGCACACTGGTCTACTGGGACTTGGATACATTGAAGCACAGCGATGTTGATTAGAAAAATAAGAAGGGAGGGAAAGAGACAGAGAAAAGTTTGCGAAACATGGAACGACAATTCTCTCAGTTCTTTCTGACTACAGGACCTACTGGTACAACAAATACACTTTGGTTTGTTGAAAGTTTGCATTTATAGCTTCTTATGCAGAAAAGGCTGATCGCTTGTACCTTTTCCGAATCTTGCATAGGTATAACAGGAATACTAACCAGACAGAAGACAGTAAAGAAAAAAAAAAAAAAAAAGGGATCCTGCTTATAACGTTACAATGCATGGAATATTTGTCTCGCTGATCAGTATTTTATCAAATACTGCAGAGAAGTCAATATCCCCACTTCGTTATAAAAATTGATAACCTGTTAACAATCCTCACGGAAGTTTTAATACATTTGTTATGCTTTCTGCAATCAAGCTTATCAATATACAGATGGAGAACTGTGCCGAGACAAATTTCATAAATTGCTTTACAATTAACAAAGGAACAATTTATTTTTCTCGAGTGTTGTAGATTAAGTACCAGGTCTAAAATGTTGATTAAAGTACGTTGTTTCAGACATTTTCATGTGAAATGAAATATATATCTTGAATTTTCAGGCAATAGTCCCTGAAGTCATTTTCATTTTGGATGATCTTTATATAACTGGTAAGACGTAAAAGATATACAAAATCTTACCACGCAAACAATTTAGATCTGGTTGAAACACACCATTTATGTGTAATACATTTTTTGTGGAGCTAACCATTTTCGAGATATTCCTTGCTATTATTGAGCTATGAATTCGTTATTCGCTTCTACTCCTGGACATGAAGAGTTGCAATGGCATCACCGGCATTTAAAAGATTTGACTATCATTTCAACTAAATGTTCTTCTTTATTTCCCTGCTACTTACAATAAGTAATAAGAAAAGCTCTGCTAATGCTTATCTATATTGCCATAAAGTACATAGAAGAGTAAGAAGAATAAGCTTTTGTAAAAATAGTTAGTTGCACGATACGTATAGAAGGTCATGTGAACGGAAGGGATCAAATTTTTTCTTATAAGTTATTGACTTTCAAGTGATCTCTTATGTCTGTATTGTGCACATGATTCTCTTAAAACAAATCCTAGTATTCTTCTTATGAACCTAATTTCTATGGATTCCAGGTATTTTCTTTTTTATGCTCTATTTAACATCCAATTCTCAATGCCGTATGGAACAGATAGAACTTTGTGTAAACTTAAAACTATCTCTGTTTTTGTTTGTTTCTCGGAGTTTTGTGGATGGTACTGAACACTATTGAAATGTTGTATTCTACATCGTGATCTTGGTCATATAAAATTAAAGATCTTAAATAATTGAATTTATTTGTTGTTGTTGTTGTTATTATTATTAGGATACATTAAAATAAGATACGCAACAATGTGAGATTTCCAAGTATATAATTTAATAATAATAATAATCATAATAAAGTCCTGTCTCTCCTGAATCGGCATCTGAAATTACTTTTTGGAGGAGGCTTAACATCATGCTCATTGTCCAATTACACTATAAAACATGATTTAAATATCTTATAATTTCTTGAACATAAATGCTATAGGTAATTTCTCAGGGCTTTAAAATGAACTGCTTTGATATGCAGATGACATTGGAAATGTAGCTTTCTCTAGCGCATATGTTCAACGTACGTAGTAGATAGAGAACGTATTGTATTGCACCCAAAAATTCTAAATATATTTCACCGGAAATACATGTTTTGAGACCCCTGAATCCAATAAAATTTGTCTAGAAAACAGTAAATGAGTGTGACTGTTTATCTGTCAGCCTGACTTGTGTCTATGGACAGCATAGCTCAAATCGAAGACACCGTGAAATCAAATTTTGGTATTGGAGTTTAATTTATCCCAGCACAAGAGGATTTCCAAGTAAATTCCCCCACTCCAAACTACGCTTTACTTGTAAAAGGTTTTGAAAATGTTGACTTTCTCAAAAATAATTAACGATTTTGATTAAAATACTGTATAATAAATATATTTACATGAAAATAAAATGTATGTTTTGAATTTCCGGGAATAGCCTCTACAGTCCTCTATATTTTGAATGAATTTTGCTTAACTGATAATCCGTAAGATATAGACAAAAATTTACTTTACAATAAATGTACATCTCGTTAAATCACAAAATTAATTATAATATATACATATTTCTTGTAGGGTGGACTGTTTTTGAGGTATTCCTTATTGTTGGTTTCAATTTTAAACTACGTAATAGCAACAGAAACAGACACACAGACGTTTTTTTAAAAATTCTTTTTTCGTGCTCAGGGTACCTCAAAATATATATTTCCGGTGAAATCTGAACGTCTATTTTTTTGGGTGAATACAACACCTTCTCTAGCTACTATGTAAATACATTCTAGAGAAACCAAAAAATTAATGAAGTCTTTGGTGGTAGAAAAGTATAACATCGGCATTGAAAATAATCGGTATCACATGACAATTCCTCTTGACAGAATGAAGATTACGTTGAGAAATAGAGTGAGTTACTGTAATTTTGTAAATAAGGCTTTGTGCTGATATATTTCGTTATAAGTTAGTTATGCCAAATCGTTCGTTGCTCTCTGGATGGCCCTCATATTACTGTACATATACAAAAACTCAGATGTGTTCCATTCACATTGCTTTCTCTACATTGCTGTAATAAATTATTGTTAAAAACCATGCTCTTCTATATACTTCATGGTAATCGCGATACACATTAGCAGACATTGTGTTAATTAATTACTTCCTTGTAAGTAGAAGGAAAATAGAGAATACACTAGGCAAAAACGGCAGCCAAATATTTTAAAAGCTGGTTGCCATGTTCCTCTGCAGGGCAGGAGGTTATAACTTTCCGCGTGAAAAAAGTTTAAGTATTTTAAAGTTGAAACAAATAACAAGTAATATCTCAGAAATGGTCAATTCAACGAAAAAGTATATGACATAAATTGTGTGTTTTAACGTGATCTACATTTTTTGTGTAGTAAGCCTTTTTCTATCTCTTATTGTTTACCCGTTACGCAAAACTCAGCAAAATTCAATCAGAATAAAGAGATCTTTAGAGGCTATTCCCAGAAAATTCAAGATATGCATTTTATTTTCTATATAAATATCTTTAGTCAAACTCGTTAGAGCCATTTTTAAGAAAATCAATAATTTTCAAACATTTTCCAAGTAAAGGGTAGTTTGAGGTGGGAGGATTTTTTCAAAATCTTCGTATCGATTCCTGGAAGATAGTAAACTTAAATACCAAATTTGGTATTTTATTGACTTTTCGTTATCGTGTTCACGGATACATACACACGAAGCTTTTTCTGAAAATATTTTTTTGGTTACATGGAAGCCTAAAACGCCTATTTCCGGTGAAATCCCGGAAATGTTGGATGGAATGCAATATCTGCTCTATACTCTATGTACAGAAAATGAATATGTAACTGTGACTTATAACTGATTATAGTTCAAATCTACAACTGCAAAGCACACTAATATTGGCTACATAATTTTATTACACCTGTTTTCCTACGCTTTTATGCACAGTGTGGTATCGCGTAATGAAACATCAAACACGTTTTAATATGGACGTGGTTTAACTTTACAGAAAAGGAATTTTAGATCCAGTATCCGCTTACAGAATGATATCCTTTAGAGGAATAACCTATACGGAGGAGAGGCAGGTAGACGCTGTTGAAGTTACTTCAGCCACAGGGGGGAAAGCAGTCATATTTTCTAATTTGTTCATGGGTTCTTTTAGTGGGCGGTAAGCTGAGGGCGGTTTCTCTGGAGAGCTGCAGAACCCCCTGGTATGTGAGTTGTGTCATGATGCGCGTGTTTCTTCTGCACTAGCTAACACATATTCATTACCCAACAGCTCTCTCTGCTGCTGCGAGTCACTATTTCGCTATATCGTATGTCACGTAGTTCACTAATTTCAATATACTGCTCCAGAAATTCTACCTCTCTGGATCCCATTTCACGCCACAAACAAGCTGAACAGACAAACAGCGTTCACCTCTCTACCTCAAATGTAGTTACATTATTTAACATAGAAGTCAATAACTAGTTTCCCTTTGAGTAAAGTAGAGGGAGCAAAATTACTCAGTGTTCCTAAGAAGCGGCTGCTTGCACCACGTGACCAACTGCTCGGAAAGCAACAACAGATAATTTCTTCACACTGGTAATATACAACATTTTGCGTTTGAAATATGTAATCCAGTTTTTTCATAGGTTAATACACTTATTGTAAATTCATGATTAGTAGGTAGAAAAATTGCTATATTGTGTCTCTTGCATTAGTGTTTATAGTATTCGTATATGAACATATTTTCATAGCTTTGGTGGTAATTAGTAGTCCTATCTTAAATAACTGCAAAAAATTAAGGCAATTATTTTAGTATTAACACAATAAAAGACAAGCTGCTTATACCCCCGCCATTGAATCCTTGCACTTAACAGAAGTTAAGTTGGTACATCTACAAAAAACAGATGAAAAGCTTTACCCGTTTGACTTTCTGAACCAATCACAAAGAAGCATTCCGGTCGGTCGGTCTAGATGCCGCACCATTGCAATATCTGGCTATTTCCAACCACGTGCTCAGTTTGCGAACTCCTAACTCGTGCGTTGAGTTGTTCTGTACAAGATACGTATTATTCGTTGTTATTTACATTTGTTGATAAAGTTTTGGTGTTTTTACGTGAGAGAACATAACAAGACTTTCACAATTATGGAAGTGGATAAACTTTTGTGGGAAGCTGTGGCGAGAGTGGAAGAAGAAAGTGAATCATGTTCACAAAATAATACAAAAACACAGGAATTATACGGAATCATCAGTGAATGTGAACTACTAATGATATGTCTTGGTGACGACGACGACGATGTTGATTATGACAATGACGATGATCCTTTCCAGAAAGATGACGGCGGAGACTTAAAATTCTAAACTGGTGAAAATAATTTTGTTATACCTTTCTCTCATTGTAACGAGCTATTTTGCATTAATCTGTTCTAATGTATGCAACATGCGTTACAGTGTCACTAATATTTTCAGTTTCATTATTCATTGGCATTCATTTATTATGTGCACTGTTTATATTCGTCTTTACACACGATAGAGACATTTGTAATCAGCTGTTGTTTACTAATTATTCTGGCAACGCCGCAAAATCAGCATAGCCAACCTTACGCGAAACCACCTAAACTGTCTAGTGCAAGGGTTCACCGGCGCTATTGTTAATGATTTCTTCTCGTGATGTCAGTCAGTGAAATATCAACCTCTTACCTGGCTGATATCCCAAGAAGAAATCATTAATAAGCTCCTTACTCGGTCAATATCATTGTAAACGTATTGCAATGCCAACAGTATAATTCATTTTTAACAAAAACTTTCATATTTAAAGCACCAAATATGAACAGGTATCGTGGTAATTAATTGGTGTCCAACACAATTTGAACGAAAAGTTTTTTCCTTGGTAACTGCTTATTCACTTGGATGTATCACGTAATGACGCTGCAAATTGAATTTTCTGAGTGCAGAACTTTTCCGCACACTAAATACTTATTCCGTCACTTTCTATAAATAAAAGCATTTTTCCTAGACAGACATAAACTTAGCAGTCAATGGCCTGCTTTCTGTTTCCGACATTATAAATTGACTACTGACGCACTGAAAGGTACAAGGAAGAAAGACATACCCTTTGATATGTTTTTTACACACTACATGCACGGACCAAGCATACTTACTGCGCCACAAAATCAAGCTAGTTGGTAAGCTTGTAATAACACATAATAGATGCTTATGATTAAAGAGGACATTCGGGCTACGTAAAGACTGAATTTTATTGCGTATTTGCCTTAGATGCAAGCAGCACGTACTCTCCGAACCGGTTTTTGAGCAGAGAAGGCATTCAGAGGCAGGTGGAACCAATAAAGTATTTGTAGAAGTCTTGAACATTTATATTACATTAACACTTACACAAACAAAAATATTATTTAGATATTTATTTATAACTCATGTGCGCATATATTTATACATATGCATACTTACAATATTTATACGTAAGCTTATACTTAATCTATGTTGTACTACTTTAGTCTCTTTCATTACGGCCACATACATTATGAGACTTTTAAGGTGAAATTCCTACAATATGCCCTCCGTGGTGTAATGGTTACCGTGCTAGATTTATATATCCAAGCTCGCGGGTTCAAACCTGGCGAAGTACAATGGACTTTTTAGCATAAAAATCCTTAGCATGGCTTCCTTCAGAAGGGAAGTAAAGCCGTTGATCCCGTGTCGTAGATTTACGGCACGAAAAAGAAACTAAAACCTGATAAAGAGGTCTCTGAGCAAAGTTAAGCGGCCTTTCATGGAAGTTGGAAGCTGAGAACCAGAGCAGTTACAGATGTCCATAAATAAAACTCCAATACTATTTCCTGCAATATTTTATTAAGGTGATGCAAGTGTGAAATTTGGAATCTCCACATTATGTAACATATCTTATTGAAATTTATATCAGCTATTACAGGCAATAATATCAATATTGTTGTTAATTATGAAAGCTCTAACTTGCATGGTTATTTAAACAATAATGTCTCATTGTCCAAATTAATTTTTGTAATAAAAGTGAAACACATGATGCATTTGTAAAAATATGCACATAAAAACTTAAGTTTTACAATAAATGAGTTAGTAAATAGAGATCACATCATCGTTATGTTTTATGTAGCCCCTAATCATTGTAGAAGAAATACTTCTTTTGGTACTCTCCAAAACTATTGTTTTTCAAAATTTAATACTTAAATTATTTCTCAGTGGGAACATTATTTCGGAAAATCATATGATCAATTCTTTAGCGTAATTATGAGATTTAGTATAAAATTGTGAAAAAATTAGTAAATATTGTATTATGTGAAGTAGTTTTAATAGGAAAAATGTTAAAAAAAAATGTTTGTGAGAAAACAAGGTCTGATTTTGAGCGTGCCGCTTAAAAAGCATTCACCTGCGCATTAATAGCTTCTGCTAGTTGCTAGTTTAAGTGCGCCAAATGGAAAAAGTAGACATTGTCTTAAAATTTAGGAATTATTTTATTTAATTACGAATAAAAAAAAAATTTAAAAATTTGTGGTCACATTTAACAGATGCAGGGATTATATTCAGAAAACCTTCAATATCGTCCAAAATCGACTACATTAGTGAGAGCCGCACCTTCGATGCTTTCGGCGACATATCTAGCTCTTAGTTAACGCTGTTATGTGTTACATACTGTAATGTAGGAGCACTGTGAAATGTTTCTTGGTTTTAACTTTCTCTTAGTATTTACGGAATAATATTATCCCATCAGTAATAATTTTGTCATCAAACTCACCAATGTAACAGCACCATTTTTCACTGACTAAAACATTCATTTTAGTGTGATGAATATATACTAAGAATGAAATTCAATGACTAGCCTTTACTTTGAAAGGAGAAAGAAGAGATAAGTAAAGGTAGTTACATTTAGCAAACTCCACACAGCCTGCTCACCTTTATTCATATTTTCTCCCAAAGTACCGAAGATAAATTTTACTTACTCTTGAAATTATATGTTGCATTATTATCTATTATTATGAGTTCCAAGAAAATGCAATTATTTTTAAAGCATCTGGAATATCTTTTAAAATAAATTTGCTCAACAACTGCCAAGAAGATACAAGTATTTTAAAAATATTCTGAAAGATGTTGCAATCTAAATGCAGTTTATTCTGGTAAATACAATTTTTTATGAGGAGTGCCTAAAATATGACTTTATATTGAGATCTGTCATAAACGCACTATTAAACATTAAAACTGTAAACAAAAAATGTATAGACAGGTAAAGTGTGTGCCTAGGAAGACTATTTATTTTCATCATACGGTTTTGAAATACTTTTAGTACTATAAAGGATTAAAACATTTTTCTCTACTGCTTCAGCAAATAAAGCAATCTTACAAAAGATCATTCATGTTAATCGAAATAAACATTAGTGGATATGGTCTTACTGCTTGCTTCCTTTAAGTAGCAGTGAAATGAAAGAAAGCGATAGTCGACTCCTTCAAAAGCTTGTCGCTAAGCGAACTATGGGGCATTTCTTATTACTGAAACTTTCTTTTAGGTTTTAACACATTGTAAGCAATCTGACCAATAGAAATTCATTCTCTATTCATGACCAGGAGTAATATAAAAGAGAGATGAAATGAATGAGACTTCTCGTTTGAGACAAGTTAGTTTAAAAGTTAAGCATAGAAAGGGATATTTCAGAAATGGTTAACTCTATAAAAAATGTATATGGCATAAAACTTTTGTTTTAACGAGGATCACATTTTCTGTGCCCTTAAGTTTCTATCAGGTCTCACAGTTTACTATTTATACAAAAGCCATCCAGAATTAAGGGGCCTTCAGAGCTTACTCCCAGAAAATTCAAGTTATATGTGCATTTTATTTTTCATGTACATATCTTTAATATATGGCATTTTAACCAAAATAATTACTTTGAGAAAATCAAAATTTTTCAAATAACTTCCATGCAAAGGGTGGTTTGTGCTGGGGAGTTTTCCTAAAAATCTTCGTCGGCGTCCTTGTAAGATAATAAACTTGAACACCAAGTTTAGTATTTAACCGACTTTTACACCCTGATCTTTTTCTATTTTTTTTAATTCAGGAATTCTCAAAACATGCAGTTCTTGTAAAATATTGGTACATAATGTTTAGTTGATTCACAATAACTTCTCCACGTACTATATACATTGTACATAAGGAATAGAGAAAGTAAAAATGATGAGGGGAAACGGTATGTTAAATCGTAGAATGCCGGCCTATAATAATCACTTAGACAAGCACAACATCCATATATTCTAACTAGAGTTTTAATTGTCACTTCACAACATCGGAACACCAACTATTGGCTGGTCTCGTAGCTCCCTGCCTCCTGTGTTAGGGGTGCTGGATTTGATTCCCGGCTTGGGTGTAAGAGTTTTTCTTTAGTCCAGATCTTCCCCTAGCCTCCCCAAAATCTGGAAGTGTTAACGCGAGTTTGAATGTGTGTGTGTGTGTGTGAGATCTAATGATTCAAATTAAATATAAATAGAAACCCAGCGATATCGGTACACAGTTAACGCCATTCTCAATAGACAATATATTCCACAGCAAAATGTCGCTGATAGGACCATGCAGTCAAAGGCGGGGTATGAATGGAGCAATATAAGAACACCTACCAAAAAGCTGACTGCTCACATAAGACTTTGTCTGGGTAGCACAAATTACTAAAGCTGACCGTGCCAGCTTGTTTCTTACATCTGTATTCCCATGAAGTTCTACATAAAAACACAACAAAATTAGCGCTTCCTTGGATGTAAATGCTGGAAAGGTCGTCCTGTTGCTTTATATACACTCATTTACAAAATTATACAGAGTAAGCTCCTAATGGATGCTCGACCACAGTAAAAGTCTCGTATTTCATGTTTTCCTCAATTTTCTCCAATATGTGCATGATTTTCGTGATGAAGGTTAAACTTCTCACCAATTTCAATTTTAAGTTTTTGCTATCACACTACGTCTTTGCTTCTGTTTCTTATTTGGCAATGAACAAGTAATCTCAATTTATTGCAGGATCCTGAATTGAAGTTCTGAAAGGAGACAGTTGTGCTGTGCTCAGGATGAATTCCTCTCGAAACCTACTCGTATTTAAAATAACATTTACTACAAAAACAGCTGTTTTAAACAAAACTGGCTTCCTTTCTTCGTAAATTAGACTACTGACGCTAATGACCACGTGGTAACTGAAGGACATAACGTCTGTCGTGAGTGGGGGGGGGGTTGAAAAACAAAATTACATGCGTCTTAAGCATACATAGTGCGAGTGGTCAGGTTTTATACCATACCCTATACATATTAATAATATATTTTGAGGCAATCTGTAGACATAGCTGCAATGTGTGTTACAAAACATAGCACTTGGCGGGACAAAATGGCAAATCATCGTCGCCAAAGTATATGGAGAGAGAGAGAGAGAGAGAGAGAGAGAGAGAGAGAGAGAGGCGAGTCAGCGTTATTAGTATATTTAGCTCATTAACAAAGCATACACAAGTTCGTTTGGCTTAGACTGGGACTGGGAGCTATCTAATTTGTTAATGAAGGAGACTTGGTGGTCAGAGAGAGAGAGAGAGAAACCCAATTCATATACTTGCACACTGCAATAAAACGGAAAACCTAACGGCAAAATATCTTTCTGGGAGTAGAAGCCAGTTGGAGCCTGGGTTCAGAGGAAGCGGAGGGGGAATCTATTGCTACATTTTTACATTTTTACTTTATCGAGCATGAATGTACAGAGTGTAACAGCTAGAAAATGTATTAAATTCCACACAAAAATAAGATACTGAGATTTCTCTGGAAAAAGATTTGCTCGCTCCCGCGCGTGTGTGTGTAAACAGCATGGCTCGTAAACGAAAAGTCGGGTAAATAGAAAACTTGATATTCAAGTTCAGCATTCTCCAGGGATGCGACAAAAATATTTACAAGAAAATCCCCACCCCAAATTACCCTCTAATGAGTTTGATTAACATATGTTTAAAATACCATGACAAATGAAAGTTATATCTTGAATGTTCTCTAAATAGCCTTCTAAGACTGGATGACTTCTGTATAACTGGTAAAGTGTAATGAATAGACAAAACCTTACTACACAAAACCGTAGGACTCGTTAAAATATACAGCTTGTCATATATAATACACATGTTATATATATACCTTTTGTAGAGTTCGTGGTATATTCCCTGTCATTTGTTTCAATTTTAAAATGCTTATTTGTTTCTCAAACGAGAGTCGATATACATATAATTCTTTTTAAACTCCTGGCAACGCAAAATAAGTGTATTTCAATGTACTACACAGCGACCAACTTTTAACAGCTTTGACTATCGCGTTTGGTCCATGTATTCCCATTTCCTCTAGACAAGAAAACAAGCAATAAAACCACTTCTGCTATCTTGATTTGAATGATATAGGTAAAAAAATAATCTTTTGTAAGAAAAGTGTTATTGAGGAACAGTTGAAGTAAATTGAATACATCAGATTTTTACAAAAAGTGATGCAGTTCAGACCCGAGGGAAATGAATAGGGAGCAAGGAAGGGTTAGTATTTTAGGGAGGGTATTGCGTTTGGTTGGTAAAGAAAAGCTAGTATGTTTTTGCAGGGTTCTTTTCTTTTCTTTTTATTTTCTTCTGTTGTTGTGTTCTTTTATTTTTGTTGATGGTGCTTGTACTCTCCACTTTTTCTCTTTAATGACGTGTCTTAAGTTTGAAGTTGAATCTGAAAAATATAGAGTGAAACCTTGTTTGTAGTGTATCATACAGGCACGTATGATCTATCTGAGCCTTGTGCGGTGTGAGTCAAGACGTAAAATGTTAACACCAATAAATTACACACTCTGCTCTGGCCTACTCAACCAAGCTCATGTGTGATCATTTCTGTGTGGCGGTCTTGACAGCGGAGTTGACTTGCAGCTCTGACCACTAAACAAAATGATACAATCGGGGTGTGTTTCACTCGTATGCAAACATTATATCAGCAACTGATTTCACAGTTTTCTAGTTTCTTCTCCAATAAAATCCAGAGACATTATTGGCAAATTCAGATAGTAAAAGTTTATCCTTTGGTCAATAAGAAGGTTTTAATAGTCATATTTTATGTTTCAGAGCAAACAGTAGGTTTTTATGATATTAACAGTTTGCTCAAACTGTAAGCTAAAAAGTCTGAGATGTTCATTAATGGCCGTGCTCGCTAAAGTACCTAGCTTTGGTGCTTCGTGGCGCGGGGGATGTGGGGCTCTAGTCCCGCCATGGCATGGTTGTTTGTATGTTTACAAATGTGTATATGTATTAGAACTAAAATCAAGCGGTAACTAAATAAAAAAAACAAAGGAAATGTTGGGAAACTGCAAAAAAAGATAAAAAAAAAAAAGGAATACAGATTCGGAGTTCCGACAAAATTCTGGAGTTGTACTTTTTTATATAAAAAAATTAGGATATGAGAATCAGAAATACTGTTCTGCAATATAAGCATTTTTACTTTCTTTGATACTATAATAAAAGATGTATTCTAACCAAAATTCGATGTGAATATTTCACATGAAGTACGCTTTCTAAGGTTCTCTACTCCCCCAAAAAAATTTTATATGCAGTTATTTGTGCGTGTGAGAGCAACATAACCCAAATTGAATTCATGCAAATGTCAAACCTGGTGTTGTTCAAATTGATATATAGGGTTGTGCTCTTCAAAACATGTAGTTTCGGTGAAATCTTGATATCGAATTTTAAGGTGGAGGGGATACAGGTATAGAAGATAAAAAGTTCTGAAGTATTACATTCACCGGACATTTTTTAAATATTCTTACAAAAGTTTATTCTTCTCTCTTCTTCATGGTAATTGAGATAAACCTTAACAAAAATTGTCTTATTACATACTTCCTTGCAGGTGCAAGAGGGATAATGCAATAAATGTATAAGGCTAAAGCGTAGAAACATACCTATACAAAAAAAAAAAAAGGAAAGACAACAGAAATAAAAAATCGGATGTGTACCATTCACATGACTTTCTCTACATCTCAATTATTCTTAAAAAACTTATACTTCTATTTACTTCACGCTAATCAGAAAAATATAGCAGAAATAGTCTTATTACTTCCTTCCTTGTAAGTAGAAGCGAAATAAGGGAGTACCATAGGTTAAAGTGATAGTCAAAAACTGGTTGCTATGTCACTGAAGTTCCTTTGTATGGACAGCAGTTGACACATTCCTGTATGAGAAAAGTATGTTTTTCATATCAGAAACTAAAAACAAGGAATGTCTCGAAAACGATGAACTCCACGAAAAAAGTGTATATAACATAAATTGTGTGTTTTAACGTGATTTACATATTTTGTGTAGTAAGTAAGTTTTTGTCCATCTCTTGCGGTTTAGCAGTTATTAAAAATTCCGTAAAATTCATCTAGAATTAACTACTCTTCAGAGGCTATTCCCAGAAAATTCAAAATATACATTTTATTTGTCAGGTAAATGTCTTTAATATATGATATTTTAATCAAAATCGTTAGAGCCATTTTTGAGAAAATCGAAATTTTGGAAAAAAGTTCCATGTATAGGGTAGTTGGGAGTGGGGGGATTTTTTTTTCAAAATCTACGTGTCGCATCCCTGGAAGATATTAAACTTAAATACCAAGTTTGGTATTTTACCGACTTTTCGTTTTTGAGTTATCGTGTTCATAGACACACGGGGCACACGGACACACACACACACACACACACACACACGCACGGACCTTTTTGTGAAAATGCTTTTCTTTTATATAGGGGACCCTAAAACATATATTTCCGGTGAAATCTCATTATAGAATTTTTGGGTGGAGTGCAATACCTTCTCTATACACTATGTACATAGTAAGTGTAGAGAAAGTAAAAAGCAAGAAATAATAATTATCAATACTTACATCCCCTTTTGGAGAAAAATGTCAGTATTCGAGAATTTAAACCCACAACAACGAATATCCCGGAAACGGTTAACTCCACAAAACTATACTTGAAATAAATTGTGTACCATAACAGATCTACGTCTTGGTGTAGTAAGTTTATGCCTATCTCTTACGGTTTACCAATTAACAAAAGTCATTTATAATTAAGGACACTATATTCATTTTATTCGCAATACAAACTCTGATTTACAGTTTTGAGATAATATATTGGTTTAAATAACTTTCCAGGTTTAGTAATTGGAGGTTTAGATAATAACATGAAATATTTGAAAATGTTATATAACTTTTGTTTTAATAATTGTTCATCGTCTATGTTCTTCAGGTTTATTTTTTGTAGCCAATATTAGTTATGAACGTCTAGGTAGTAGGAGGATAGTTTGTGGTGGGAGGTTTTCTGGAAGAACTTCGAATCTCATTCTTGGAAAATAGGAAACACACACACACACACACACACACACACACACACACACATGGCCGCGCCGTGGCCAGGTTGTTAAACCGCTCGCCTCTCACCTAGACAGCCCGGGTTCACTCCCAGGTGACCGCATGTGGGATTTGTGGTGGACAAAGCGGCGCAGGGACGGGTTTTCTCCGGGTTCTCCGATTTCCCCCGCCATCGTATTCCACCGGTGCTCCATGTTCATTCTATGTATCAACATAGTCATCGCCTACGGTGCCAAAAGTAGTAAAAACGGGCGTTAAACACTACAAAAGCAACACACACATAAATGGACCGTTTTCAAAAAATGATTATATGGATTCAGTGAGCCTCGAAACGTTCGATTCTAGAGAAATCTCGGTACCGAAATATTAGGTGGAAAAACATATCTCCCCTCATACTGTACATAGTAGAGAAAGTAAAAATATATTTAAAATACGGTGTAGAGGTTACGGAGTTTATTGACATTTGGTTCAGGGAAGTAAAAATCATAATTAAGTTATGTGATATTTACTAGTTCTTTCTTTTATTTTCAGGTGAGTACGTTAAACAGTTGAAAGGATTAAAATATGGCTGCCTAAAGGGGTAAGTAGTAGTTTAAAGTCTATAACATTAGTTTCTCAGTGTACATTGAGTTTTTGACCCTAGTCGAATTGCAAGTGTGAGACGCCGAAGATTCAATTTTGGCATTGGCTGTTCAAAGCTAGCTACTTAATGTGACAGAGCTGGGGCGTAAATTGGTGGGATTTTGTGTGTTGCGAGGGTGGAGATGCTGCTTCGCCCTCGTTCCCGCTATTCTGCGTCTACATGCATTGACAAGTTCTGCGCTCTGGAAGCTCCTAGTGCCGGCCTTCTTGACACTCATTTCTCGTCTCACGTTGTGGTCTCGGAGATAGAGCTAAACATACGAATTATAGTTTGTAGACTTAAAAGAAAAAATATGCGCATATAAATATAAAGTTATATACATATATGCATATAGCTACAATAAAAAAACTAGATCTAAACTGATAAAAGAAATAAATAATAGTAACAATAATTCGTTTCGTAATCGTTTTACCCTCACCGTATTTGTAGAACTGACACCCTCTTAGAACTTACAAGCCAATGCCTAGGGGTCAGAAGCCTGTCGGGGAGCTAATGGCACGAAATCACAGAATGCCGAACGTGTTATGAGGGGTCGGCACACGAGGAAGTGGAATTGTAAGCGAAATTGATGATTGGTAAGGTGATGATGGAGAAATTGGTGGGATGAGTGACAGGGGAAACGGAGGACCCGGTGAAAATCCGCCCAGATGCCGCTTCGTCCACCACGAATCCCACATGCGGGCGCTTGGGATCGCACCCCGGCCGCCTAGAAGCGAGCGGTCTAACCACTCACCCACGACGCCTGATGATGATAATGATAATAAAAATAAAAATAATAATAATAATAATAATAATAATAGTGAAAAGGTAAGAAGTGAATAATATATTTCAAAAGGATTATTTATAAAATGAAAGAATCATATATTATAAATAATAATGCAAATAAAACATGATATAATGTTTTTAAAATATATAAAATTAAAATAAATGTATTATACAGTATATTATTAACTAAAATTATTAATTAATAAAGGTATATTAATAGATGAAAATAAATAGATAATTATTTTATAAATAATTTAATATAGTGTAAATCGTAATAATTTTAAGAATTATGAAAATCGTAGCAATTTTTAGAATAATGAAAAAGCATTATAATGCAATAAGAGTATTTTAGGAATTGAATTTTTGTTTACTTTTGTACGTTAAGTAATTGTTTTAATTGCAAATTTAACATTTTAAATCTTTATTTAAGTTTATTTTTAATAATAGTCTTGTGTGTGATTTCGGAGGGGATTTGCACTGCAGCCATTGGTTTATTTTACATGAGACCCCAGTATGAGATCAGAGTAACTACTACGGGAGGCTAAATCCGGCCTGCGGGAGGGAGACACCGTGGAGGGTCCCTAACAGTTTACAAGCAGTTCTTCATCTCAACAGGGAATGCTAACAGCCCGCGCCTACAGATGACTTCCAACGCTATTCTACCGAGGAGAACTGTATTTCCAGAGCGCAGTCATTACCAAGGAAGGGTGCCATTGCCGCAGCAGATCTCGTCAATATTTACAACCCTGAAACAGACCGGTTGGATGAAATGGAGATCAAATTAAGGGACAGGAAGTTCGGGGAATGAAGAAACCTCTCCAGCACTTGTCTACAGACCAGGGAGAACCCGTGAGAAAACCCATGAGTCAGAGAAGTCGGCCGCGGTAATCGATCTACGAGCTCCCGAATGCCAGTCTCGAACGAAACGCCTGAACCACCTGGCTCGGTGCTTAGTTATACTTTATCTGTAGAATAATTGCAACAACAACAAAATTCAAAAAATTATAAAATCGGATATTAGCCGTGGTACAAGAAGTTTGGTGTTAGCTTAAAGTATAGTATTTGATTTTATTGTAATTTATTTTATTTTTGTGGGCTCTTTTATTTATGTTAGAACTCCTTCCAACATCAGATACCTTTAAATAGTACAATTTACGACGCGTTGGTTAACATACCGACGTTAAGCCATCTTGCTGTCTTCTCTTTGTTCCGGCGAAGACTTAACGAAGTCTGCAATTTCCATAACAGCGCGCGGCATTCTTGCATTTCATCAAACTTGATCTCTGAACATGCTCTTGCAATATATTTATTATATATGTATGGACAATAACCTTTCCATTAAGCTTTTACAAATTAATTTCTAATTGTTCTGTGGTCTGAAATACTAGAATAGTAAGCTGTTTTAATTACTTGTATACCTGTTCTTCTCTTTGATGCCGTTTCTCTAACATTGTTGCTTTTAAATTATTTTCAAGCGTCCTTTTTGGCTCATATCTTCTTATCAACGTACATGTTTTATTTGTTTGCTTTTTATTTCTTATGCTGATTAACATTAATTTATTTTCTTTCTTAGGAAATATACAGCCTCTTTTATCTTATTTCCTAAACCTCTTTCCAGCCTCTTTCAACAATAATAATGGCTTTACTAAAAGATTTATTATAATGCTTGCTTAACATGTCATATTCTCTTACAATAAATTTCTGAAAAATCTTTCTAACAAATCGGTGTGTTGACTATCACTTTCTTTAACTGTTTATGAGGTTTTTGTCGCTATTATCCACGTTCTATCTAGATATTCCTCTTATACGGCTTTAGATTCATTGTCTGGTGCCTTTCCATACACTTTCCTTTTTCATCTGTCAGTTCTCCAAATTCATTCACTATCTTGTATAGTCCCCTTTATAGTAACTTCATCCTCCAATATATTTTTCTGTGTGATTAAAAATGCTGTGCTATTTCAAAAATATATCTCCTATTCTTGGGTTCTATTTCTTTTGTCCTCTTCTTAGATTCAGTAGCTTTTTTTTTTTCTTGTCCTTTTTTTTTTCTTTTTCTTTTTTTGGGAACAGCAAAATTACAGTAACAAAATCAAAATTTATATAAGAACAATAATCGTACAACAAAAATTATTTCTAAACCATATATAGAACATTACATAGGTAATTAACAATATCATTACAAATCATTACAGCTTAATTTTATTCATACAAAGAAATATATTTGAAATAACAAACCGGTTATGAAAGAACAGTGGTAATGCCTGATATTTTGTGTTTCTGGCTAAATGTACTGCATATGGTACTTCTGTAAGGATGCGGTTTTACTCTTGGGGTGTTATGCAGGTGCTGCACTCTGGCGGCTCTTCTGTGGTTATTAGATAGGAGTGTGTTAACTTGGTGTGTCTAATTCTTGACCTTGTCATTAAAACTTCATCTGTTCGCTGTAGCTTATATATGGCTGGCATGTATTTATTGTTTTCATTGTAATGTGTGGCCCAAAGGTTTTATTTATGAATATCTTTTTATTTTATGTTTTTTATTATGAACGACAGTAAAGGGTATTTTAAATTGTGCATTTTGTATACTTTTCTTTGCTACAAGGTCTGCCAGTTCATTTCCAGTTGTGACAATGTGAAGGCATCCATAAAACTATAATTTCTGTTCCCTTTTGTCTCAGTGAACAGCTCAGGGTGTGAATGTCTTGCGGTGTTAAGATCGAGGTGACGTTGGGTGCTGTATGCAGTGTTGTCTTTTGCACCACATTTGAGACGCCATATACGGTGAGCGCAGATTGAAGGCGTTGGCAAGACTCACTCCACTACCTATTAGTAGACTCACTTACCTGGTAAGGTGAAGCTGCTACCGATGAATTTGCCTCGGTGTTGCTCAGCCTGCACGATTATTAACTCACTCGGGGTGGTGCAGCTAATGGGGGTAGTTCATGGAGTGATCTTATAATGATTAAAACTTATATACTTTCCTGAAGTTTATTCCTTACTAGGAGAAGCGAGATAAGCACATTTGCCTTGCAATAAAGATAACGTGTACACCTGTTGCGAATTCTAAAACTTGGCTGATTACATGTAATTGCAGTCCCTTCTTCTTTCTTAATTCTGCGTTATACTATATACATTAGTACGCGTCACTGACTTTAAATTCGTTACACGTTACAGTGTCTAACTTTGTGTGAAGACGTAAAGTTCAGCCCGACGACCGACAGCATAACAGTGACAGATAGATCAGCTAGTAACAGACAGCTTACAATGGACAGAGCATTTTCACGGACAGATCATTTTTCACGAACAGATCATTTTCACGAACAGTTCACAATGTGCCTTCTTGAGCTCTTTATATACAAAAAATACCGCCATGGCGGCCTCTTTCTGATTGGACAGAAAGGCCGCGCGATTGACGTAAATATTTCCCAAGAGTAAATTTCCTTATCCCAGGGTGCACTGCAAACCTCACGGGACATGTCTTGTACAATGAAGAATTGCCGTCTTCCGAATTGTACTGTTCACCCCCGTTGTAACTCGATGGTACGTGACTGGACAAAAGAGACCTTTCTAACAAAAGCGCTTTGGCGTCAGCTTTCTTCTCCAGCTGAATTTTCTGAGTTAAGTACATACATTTATACTCTTTTTAGCATTACATTGATAAATAATTAATAATAATTTTGATAGGGAAGCTAATTAACGGTCTCAGGCGTGTATTAGTATATCCGTTGTTAACGTGTCACTAATTGCTTGTATGGAACTGAGGGAATCAGAAAGAGTAATGAAATGTTGGTGTTCTATATTTTTAATATTAAACATTATCTGTTTAATTGCATAAAGTTCAGAGGTGAAAATGCAATATAAATTAGGCAGTTTAAACGACAAAACTTTACCATTGATCAGTACTGCCCCTACCTACAGTTGTTTTAGATTATCTGAGTATATTGATATGTAATTGGTATTTTGATTTATTTTTTTTTTAATTTAAATATCACTTGATTAGTTACGTTGCTGTTGTGCTTCAGTAGATCTAATTTTATTTCAGGTTTTGATATCCGTTGTTTTTCCAAAGGTGATGGTGAAATTAAGCTCTCTAGATTATTCGATTACCCTTGTGGTGTGGTGGGATGTGATTGGCTCTGCTTTCAGGATATTTACTATAATATCTATTGGAGAAATGACATGCAAATGAAGCTGGAAGTAGCCTCTTGTCTGCCTTCTTCCTCATTTTTTCCGACCATAACTTACGTTTCTCCCCTTCCTTCATTTTTTTTGGTAATGTTTAACGGCCACTTTTATTGCAATGGCACCGCAGGCGATGCCACTGATGATACATGAAGATGGAACTCCGGTGGAATGTGATGGCGGGGGAAACCGGAGGACCCGCAGGAAACCCGCCCCTGCGCCGCTTTGTCCACCACAAATCTCATATGCGGTTTCTTGGGATTGAACCCGGGCCGTCTAGGTGTGAGGCGAATGGTCTGACCACTCGGCCACGTTGCTCTTTCGCATGTATTGTGGTCAGAACACTCAGTATCAGATGTAATAGTATTTTATTTGCCATTAACCGTATGAAAGGTATTTATAATACCATATTCTATGTTTCTGCAGCGTGAATAGCAAATATGATGGCTCGCATGTCACAGGGGTCTAAAACAAACGCCTAAACAATGTACCTCCATGGCACGACAGTCCACAAGAGACCTTGGCCTACCGCCCGGCCACTGCATCCCCCATCTTGGCCGAAGGCGTCATGAATGGGGTGCAGTACTGGAGGGTGAGACGTGATCAGCGCCTCGAGTCCCTCCCGGCCGGTTAATGCGGTCCTCTCGATATGGAGCCGCTACTTCGCAATCAAAGAGGCTCCTCAATTGGCCCCCCAGAGACCTCACGAGGCTGAGCGCACCGTGGACCAGGTCTCCCAGCGTGGGGAAATTCCCCACGCCGGTACCGGGTTTGGATTCCAGGTCTCCCGCTTGGCAAGCACCCGCGCTACCACCGCGCTAAGGAGACGACCCAAACGCATATGTAGATATTTTAAAATTCCTCCATTAAGTGTTCCTTCCGTATAATAAGCCGATAGATTATGAAGTTCCACATTGTTACCTTTAGAGTTTCCGTAAACACTTTGTTTTTATGTACCGTAGCGTTGTCGGATAGCATTGCAGTGACATGCAGATTCTTTGATTTTCAGTAATAAAAATCTGAAATATTCCGTTCACATGTTTTTCTGTACGTCTCTTTAACAAATTATTGTTAAAATAAGAACAAACATTTTAACAATAATTTGTTACAGACATGTACAGAAAAACATGTGAATTGAACACAACAGAGGTTATTCTCTACAACGAGCAACATGTTACATTTCGTGGAACTCTCCATACTTATTTCATGGCGCTCGAAGTGCAATATTGTTTGCCAGCTGTATAATAACTCACTGCTAATTATTATTTGTCTTTCTAACATGGTATTATCATAAGTAATACCCCAAGTGTTTTTGATAAGACAATTCAGCGAAATAGACTCTTAATAATTTATAATATATTGGTAGGGAGATTTTATCAGGTTATGATTGTAATACCTACATTAGTTCTCAAATTCTAGATAACGCATTCGACCATGTTTATCTACTAAATCATTTGTTTCTTTCTACACTGCCTCCTGAATTATGATGTGACCGACCGTGCCTATACCCAATTTACGAATATTGATAGCAACAATAGAAATAGGAACAATTATTTTATTGCAGCTTTTAATAACTAATACATGAAGTGGAAACAAACGTTTTTTATTTGAGGTTATTGCACTCATCGCAACATAAGAAACACAAATAGCGATTATTTTCACTTCTTTTTAACTAAATAAATTATGAACTGGATAAAACTTTAAATAAACATTGTAACTGAATTAATTGAAAGAACAATTGTGGAACTGACAGTTATTAAAAGTGAAGGTTGGCCGACTGGATTGTCACCTTGTTACCAATAACCAAGACAGGAGATTAAACAAACGAACGTCAGGTGCGACAAGATTTCAAAGAAATGAATATCAACTGTGATAAGATGTTTCACAATATTGCACCAGTCAGATGACCGCAATTGGTTGAAATTGCCTAATCTCGGCCATTCCATTAGCGCTTTAATAGTTGAGCTGAATTGTCAGTGCAATCCTACGGTAGCTTCGATTAAGATCTGATGTTTAAATCTTTCCCTTTCTCTCCCGATCTTTGTGCAGCAATATACATTATATAGGGTAAGTATCCACTTTATTTGTGCACAATTCCTTAATTAGTTCTTCACAAATTACCGAGTACTTTCGCCTGTATCAAACACGACAACATACCGTCTCTTCGGTATCTTTTGCTTTATTAGTGGAAGATTTATTTATTTCTTGCTTTGAAAAGGGTTTATTTTGCTGGAATTTATTTCAGATTAGTCGGGAGTTAACTCCACGTACAACGTACATATCAGATAGAGAATGTATTTTATTCCACCCAAAAATTCGATACCGAGATTGCACCGGAAATGCGTGTTTTGAAACTCCCTGAATCCAAAAAGAGCATTTTAGAAAAAGATCTGTGTGTATGTGTGTGTGTTTGTGGACAGCATAGCCCTAAAACGAAAACACTGTTAAATACCTATTGTGGTGTTGAAGTTTAGTATTTCTCAGGTTACACACGAAGATGCTCAAGAAAATCCCCATCCACAACACCAAACTCGCTTTACATTGACATTTTTTGGATTTTCTCAAACATGGCTCTAACAATTTTGGTTAAAATTCCGTATATTAAAGGTATTTATATGACAAATAAATTTTATATACTATTTAATTTCTTAAGAATAGCCTCTGAAGACCTCGTATTCTGGAAGAACTTTGCTGAGTTTTGCGTAACTGGTAAATCGTAAAAGATAGACAAGAACGTATTCACAACAACAACAACAAAAACTGTAGAGCTCCAGAATTTCTTTCACATACATTTTTGAGATATTCCTTGTTGTTGATTTCAGTTTTTAACTTTTCTCAAAAGATAGACGCCTTTCGTCTCTCTTAGTTTACAAATGCCCATGCAAAGCGAACTAAACTTCAATTCTTTCACATGACGACCAGCTTTTAACATTTTTGACTATCGCTTTAGGTTAGTATATTCCCTTATTTCATATCCACTTTCAAAGAAGCAAGTAAAAAGATCAATTCCATTAATTTTTATCCCAATTAGCATGATGTAGATAAAAGAATAGTCTTGTGTAAGAATAGTTACATATGGAACGGCTAGAGAAAATCAGTGAAGGGAATACTTTCTCAAATCTGGGCTCTTGTGTGGAATCATTGTATCTGTGCTGTGCCCCTGCGCTTCTATTGTTGTTATTGTGTTGTTTGTTGTAGGTGTTGTAGTTATGAGCATAATCTCTGTAAAACGTGATATGATTAAGTTGGCTACCATATTTCCATGGAGAATTGAAATCTCTTTGAGTGCACTTACCGTATTGAATACTGTATGGACACATGAATTCAAATCGAATTTAATCTTGGATCCGACCCTTTTGGAAAGTGGGATCGGAATGAGATCGGATCGGAACATGTTGCATGGAAATATATTCATATAAATATATTCACATATGCGTATTCAACTTCTTCTGCTATACATGTTGCACGCGGTTGTCATGATATCAATAATTGTTACTTTCTCTAGAACGTATGTACACATACAATGTACGTAGTAGCTAGAGAAGAAATTGTATTCCACCGGAAAAATTCTATGTCGAGATTCTATCTATGTCGAAAATATATGTTTTTGAGTTCTGCTGAGTCCAAAAAGTCATCTTTAAAAACGAAAAGCCCGTTGAATACCAAACTTAGTATTTATATTGAGTGTCTTCCAAAGATACGACTCGTAAATGATAAATAAAATCCCCCCACCATAAACTACCCTTTTCAGGATAATTTTTTGAAAATTTGCTTTTCAAAAGTGGCTCAAAAGATTGTAATTAAAATATCGTATATTAAAGATATTTACGTTGCAAATAAAATTTATATCATGAATTTTCTATGAATAGCGTCTAAATACCCCTGGATGAATTTTGCTGAATTTTGTAAATCTGATAAACCATAAGGAATAAACGAATACTTACTATACAAAAGAGCAGTTACAGATAAAGCACATAATTTATGTCATATAAGTTTTTCTGGTAGAGTTGACCGTTTTCGAGACATTCCATGTGATTGGTTCCAATTTTAAACAACGTTACCTCTTCTCGAGCAGAATGCCTTCTTTCGTTTGCTTTATCTAGTTTTACAGGTGACCGTACAAAGCGAATTTCTATTGTTTCACAAAACGATCAACTTTTAAAAGACTTTAACTATCGCTTTAACTTGGTATTTCTCTTATTTACCTTCTATTCAAAAAGAAGCAAGTAATGAGACCAATTCTGTTAATGTTTATCTCGATGAGCATGATATCAGTAACAGAATAGTATTTTGTAAGGATAGCTTATGTGTAGAACAACTAGAGAAGGGCATGTGCATGAAACACATCAGATTTTTGCTTATTGCTTTGTGACAGATTATAACAGAACCACTTTTATGGTTTCTATAATTTGCAATGTATTCTAAAATATACTTGTAATAATGGAAAAGAGCGCATCTCTCACATATAATTATTTAACTTCAAAACCTTTCAATACACAGATAACAGATATATGCTTAACAGGTCCGCCAACGTAATTCCAAGTTGATCAACATAAATAGATTAACACATTTATTGTCAAAGATTGCGTATTCAAATCGATCTCAATTCATATTAGTTTAACATGTGAAATGCAGATCGTATTGAAATGGAATTGGATTCAAATTGATTTCGATTCCTCCAGGAAACATGGTAATTGTTGCGTTAGCCACTCTGTCTTGTAGTCGTGGCTGCATATGGTTACTATATCCCTAATCTTGTCTCTCATCTCGTAGTTGATTGTATTATTATTAGTATTATTATTATAGATTATGTCAGGGTGATTCTCCCCTCCCAACCAAGCCTTAACTTACAAAGACATTATTTCTGCTCCCGCTTTCAGTCAATTCTTTTCGTCATTTGTTTTTTCACCTGTGTTTTAGTGGTTGTGATATGTTGAGGTTAACTCACGTATGCTGGTTGGGTTTGAAACTCATTTAACAAATCTGTAGCTTCAGTAAAAACAATAGGCTTAACCAGATTAAGTTATTTCTTAATTTGCTGGGAAATGTCGAGCAACGATATCATAATTTCAGCCTGAAACTGACATACTTGCATTTGTTTATTAGCTTCAAAAGTACTCTGTCAGCGAAACTACTTGTTCAAGGTCATACCTCACTATTGCAGCTTAATGTATATTAGTCTTGCCTTCCTAACCCCCGACTCTCCCTATGAAAGGTTTTCTGAATGTTGTTATGTCTCCTGTGAAGTTACAGTCAACCTTAGCGATTCGGGGGCACTTTTCTTTAAACATTTCCTTTCAAGCAACATTAGGGATCACTTTCAGTGTAAAATAATCCTCTAATTTCTTTAGAAATACCTTAGGTTTATGGCCGGCTCTTTGTCAAAAGTTGCTGGGGTGACATTATGTGATAAATAATTAGGGTACTACATGTGATTATAATTCTGTGTGTATGCATCTGGTTAGTGTATACATCTGGTACTGGTACATACGGATTCTGTATGTTCCCAAGATTACTTTCCTGTCCACCGCCTACAAAGCTACATGTATCTCTTTAATTACCTCTCTATTTGCAATTATTTACATTTACAATTATCTTTACAGCCTGTAATGCAATGACAATCTGATATAGCTTAGCTACTAGTGTTCACATTTTTTTCTCACTAAGTTTTCACTTATTAATTTTAATTATGTTTCAAACTCACTCCTGTTTTTTGATCTTGTAATTTGATTGCAGTATTTATTCTACTCATATCGCTTATTTAGCTTTTGCAATTTATCCCACAATATTATTGTAAGCTTATTTGTTTTATTCCTTAAACTTTTGAACTCGCAATAACTATCTCATCTACTTTAGCTTTGTTAACATCTAATTTCTGTATTACGCACAGTCGATCTTTTCTTCTGGATTCGCCTTGTTGTATTTAATTACCGCAGTAACAAGAAGTTGTGAGGATTGTATCTCGAAGGGTTTCTTTTTGTGTTTTCTTTAGCCGGCAGATTATGTCAGACTGTAAATGAAATGGCCTAAATGAGGAAGGTGTCCAAAGGCTTACACATAAAATTTGTCCGCTTAGCATAGAGACAAATTCGGGGAAATTTATCCAGGCAACTCAGCCCTGGCAAGATTCGAAAAAGGGTTTTTGTTAGCATTGTGAAAGCTCCTCTTTCTTTACTCTCGCCTCTAATTTCCCTGAGAGTTGAACGGAGTAAGATTACACAAGGAAATAAAGCACCTGGAGAGGTGACAAAGGCTCAAAGGTGTATTTGGTGTCTAAAAAGAGAAGATAAGCAAAGATAAATCAAAACGAATATCAAAGCAGTCATCCTCTTTGACATAGAAAAAAAATATATAGTTATTATCTTCCGTTAAAGATTGCCAAGCACTCATTTTTATTAAACTTTTATAACAGCAACGGTTTTTACTAGGGGCGTTCAATAAGCCCTTAGAAAATCGAGAAATTACTCTCGTAGCATCAAAAACAGTTTGTATTTAGTAACCGTCGTCTCTTAATAGATGCCAGTTAATGTTTTAGGTATATCAATCATGTAGTTTTGCTGCCATAGGTGATTGAATCAACAATCTTGTGTTTATTTAGACAGATAAAAAAACGAGTTTCGTGCGATGATTAAACACATATATTTAATAGTTTTAACACCGAAAGAGATAAAAGTCGGGTTGAATGAAGTTTATGGAACATCTGCTCCTGAGATTGCAAAAATTTACAATTGAAAAATGAATTTAAACATGGCCGTACATCCGGACGTCCAGTGACTTCCTCCGAAATGGTTGACAAAATCCAAGATATGGTTATCGAATCAAAGTTCGCGAAATAGTAGAGGCCGCTGGCAGATCACATAGTACAGTGTTCTAAATTTTGCACCAACAATGGTGCAAAATGGAGAATAAACGCATTTGTGTGATCGATTCGGAAGCTAGTTTGGCACATTTCCGTTGCAATCCTGACGAGTTTCTGCGTCAATATATAACTATGGATGAAATGTGAATACACTACTACCCTCCAGACACAAAATACAGTCGAAACAGTAGGTTTTTAAAGACGAACCGGCTCCGAAGAAGGCAAAGGAGGTGAAATCTGCAGACAAGTTGATAGCCTCGGTTTTTTGGAATGCACGCGGAATCATCTACATTGATTACTTGCAGAAAGGAAGAATGATAAATGGAGAGTGTTATGCATCGTTTTTGTACCGGTTGAACGGAAAAATCAAGAAAAAACACACTCAACTGGCAAAGAAAATATTCTCTTCAACCAAGTCAATGCAAGGGTGCACACCTGTGCAGTTTCGATGTCGGAAGTTCTAGAATTAAGGTTCGAACTACTACACTACACTACACTACACTAACCACCATATTCACCAGATTTGGCTCCCAGTGACTAGAGGCTCGGCAGAAAACGATTAGCGCTAACTAAGAGGTCATTTCCCAAACAAATACCTGTTTTGAAAACCTTCCATAATCCTACTTTTTAGAAGGCTCAAAACATTTAGGAAGACGCTGGGGAAAATTTTTGTTAAATTCAATCTAACAAAAATAATCTACTAAAAATAATTTGCTTTATATCTTTTTCTAAAGATTTATTGAACGGCTCTCGTATAATGCAGTAGTGTGTATGTTCAACCCTACTTTTAACCCTATTACGTGTTGTAATTTTAATATGTATAAGTAATTAATGAAGAAATATTACTCTTAACTGTAAATTACTAAAGAATATTACATGTGTTTTAATCTCTAAGGTACCGTTGAGTAATCTGAGTCATATAGTTCTAATTATACTCTTGGCTGTATGTATTTCCGACCCCAAAACTACACAATGATCTCGAATATTTCCAATTTTTGCTATGCCTACATAGGTGGAGAAGATATTGCATCCTTCCCAAAAGTTGGATATAAAGATTTCATTGCAATTACAGGTTTTAGGGTCTCCTGAATACAATATATATATTTGGAGAAACGTCTGGGTGAGTGTATTTCTGTGTCCGTGTACCCATGTGAACTCGATAAATGTAAAACAAAATATTGGTTAAATATCAAACTTGACGTTCAGTATCTTCCAAAACTGTGACACGAAGATTTTCAAGAATATTTCCCCCACCACACACTACCATTTATATAGGAATATTTTTGAAATTTATAATTTTCTCTATCTCTATTTCAATTAAGATATCGTATGTTTTAGAAAGTTTAATGACAAATGAAATGTACTTCTTGAGTGCTCTGGAAATAACTGCTGAAGTCCACCTCATTCTGGATGACTTGCAAAACTCGGAAACGTAAGAAATAGACAAAATCTTACTGCATAGAAAATGTAAATCTTGTTACAACACACATTGTCGGGAATGAGAGCAATAGCATCACACGACTTCCTTCCAAGACCTCAGGTTAGCCAATTCTTTTATACAAAAGTACATCTCAAATAAAAAAAGAGAATAATGCACAGAGCAACGTACATAGTTATTCAAATGTAGTGGTGCGCGACATGACTGGATCCTCAACATCCTCTCCGGCACTGGTCGATCTCCAAAGGGATGACCAACTGTACTGGACGGCTGATTTTTTTTCCCGTTGAAGTACGGAGAAGTACTGTCCGTACTTTGTTGTCTCTTACTTCAAGCAGACCTTCAATGGCTGCCTTCCTCCACATGCGTCTCGGGCGTATATCCTCTCGAATTAGGACGAGATCTCCCTGATGCATGCCTTTGAGTTTCCCTGACTTTCACACTTCGTGGAAGCTCCTCAGTTGTAGCAGATATTCCTTCTGCCAGCGCTTCCAAAAATCATTTGTCAGTTTAAGTCTCAGTTGGAATTCCTTTGTCAGCTCTTGCCTTTGGTCCAAAATTTTGGGTTCGGGACCAACTGGAATAACCAACAGTATTTATCCAATCAAGAAATGTGCTAGAGTGAGTGCTTCGGAGTCCTCGATCTGCGTGATATGTCTTGAACTAACGGCGGCATCAACACTAACTGGAGTAGTGTTTAGCTGCTCTTCAGTAACACTGGATTGCCCTAGAACCTTGAGTAAACAACGTTTTGTGGTGCTCACCATTCTCTCCCACCAAGCCGCCCGAGGTGCAATGAACTTCCAGATTATACCGTTTTGGGCGAGCAATTGGCGAGTGTTGCACGATGACAATGTTTGCCAAACTTCAATGAGCTCCGCGTTTGCGGCTTGAAATATCTTGGCATTGTCCGAGTAGATTGTGTATGGTAGATCTCGGCGACTGATGAATCGTTGCAATTCCATGAAAAATCTGTTGGTGCTCAAATTTGTGCACAATTCCAGATGCAATGCTCTGGTGGTGGCACAGGTGAAGAGGGTAATATAAGCTTTCTGCGTATCTCTCCCTACCTTGATATAAAGCGGATCAGCAAAGTCCATTCCAGTGTCTGAAAACGGACATGATGCCCTCAGTTAGTCGGTTCTGTAAAGCGATGGGAACCATCAAGGAGTAATGGATGGCGTTTTTCTCTACGAAGAGTACAATATTGCAGCCTGACACTTAGGTGAATGAGTCAATCGTCCAGAAAGGGGTTGAACTGTGAAATTCTCGAGTCTCTCAGAAGAGGTGAGTTCTTCTGCAGTGCATCAAGTTCGACCGCAAAGGCATCGCTTTGCATCACTCTTATCCAATACATGCGGGCAGCAAAGAGATCAGCAGTAGTTAGTTCTCCTTTGGCCTTTTCCCTTCCACGGACGTTTTGCAGGAAACGAAAAATCCACGCAGTGGTATAAAGCAGTCTCCAATAGGAGCTGAATTCAAAAGCATAAATTATTCCGGATGTAGATGTTGCAGTCATAAATAGACTGCGTTGCATTTCCTCTTGAAGTGTTTTTGTAGTGAAGGCTCTAGCTGATTATTCCTTTTCATGTTGTCGGATCCATGATGACCCATGCCACCAGATGTCCAAACTGTGTATCTGGTTACCAAACAGCCAGCTGGTCAGCAGGGTTTTCATATCCAGGGCAGTGTCTCCATTGTGTAGGATTAGTGTGTGTTTGTATCTCGGTAAGGAGGTTGCAGACAATCGTCTTCCATTGGTTTGGATAATTTCTTATTCATCCCAAGACCATCGTGGCATCTGTCCAAAGTGTTGCTCAGGAGATGTCGCAGCTGTACAAAAGTAGTTTAGTAATCACGTCCCCACCAGCGCTGCTAGAAGCTCTATTCGCGGGAGGGTAACTTGTTTGAGAGGAGATAGTCTACTTTTTCTGCAGACTATATGTACTTGAATGTCTTCTCCTTGGACTGAACGAATGTACACAGCTGCTCCGTATGCCCTCTCAGAGGTATCACAAAATACATATATGCTGAAGTGGTTATCGTTCTTAATTCTAACGCATCTCGGTAGATACGAGAGGTTTGATATCCAATCACATCAGCGAGTAGCGAGATGACTTGAAAGGATCTCATCCCAGATAATCCTCTAGTCCATGAATCTTGAAATAGAATCTTCCACATCAACGACACGGGCGTCAGAAGGCCCAGAGGATCATAAAGGCTGGCGGTGGCACGCAATAAAATTCTTTTGGCGACTATTTGTTCCTTCACTTTGTCAGCTGCTTCATCTTGTGTCAAAAAAAACGTATCGATGTCTGTACGCCATACATCTCGTAATACATGGGAGACAGGCAAAACTTCACGTCCTTCAGATTCCCTCTATACTTGAGATGTACTTTTGTATTAAACAGATGGTTAACCTGTGTCTTGAAAGGAAGACGTGTGTTGTTATTTCTCTCATTCTCGACATAATTTGGTGCCGATACCCGGAAATGAGAGCAATAACAACACTCGTCTTCCTTCCAAGACTCAGGTTAGCCAACTCTTTAATACAAAAGTACATCTCAAATTCAGAGAGAATAATGCACAGAGCAATATGCATAGTTATTCAAATGTTGTGGAGAGGGTCATGACTGGATCTTCAACACACATATTATGCCTGCTAGTTTTTATTCACTCTAGCATGTATGTGCAATGTCCTCAGTAGATAGAAAAGGTATTGTATTCTACTCACAATTTCAATACGACATTTCAACGGAAATATATGATTTGAGACTCCTTGTCTAAAAAACATGATTTTTATAAAACTGTTCGTTTGTGTCTGTCTGTGTGTCTCTGAATGAGAGCCATTTTAACGAAATCAAAATTTTCGATTTTTTCCCTTGAAAGTAGTTTGGTGTGGAGGGAAAAATCTTTGTTTCGCATTCCTGGAAGATATTAAACTTAAATAAAAGTTTAAAAGTTTAGTATTTTACCGATTTCTCGTTTTTGAGTTATCGTGTTTACAGGCACACGGACACATACACACACAGGGATCTTTTTCTAAAAAAAATTATTTTTAGATGCAGGGGAACCTGAAACGTGTATTCCCTTTGAAATATCGGTATCGAGTTTTTGGGTGGAATACAATACCTTCTCTATACGTTATGCACATAGTAGTGTGGAGAAAGTAAAAATTGTCTGGGAATAGATCTTAAGTTATCTTCATTGTGGATTATTTTTAGAAAACTTGTTAACTGTAACAAATATATAACAAAAAGTATACTTCGTTATGGCACTCAAGTTATGTCACATATATTTTTTGTGGAGATTTCTGGAACACTTGTTGGTATTGATTTCATTTTCTAACTTTTAACTCTTCTGAAAGAAAAGTCGTAATTTTTTTTTTTTTTTTTTTTTCTGGTTCTGATCAAACAAAGTAAACGAATTTTCAATAGCATCACTTAGTGATCCACGCATCACAGCGTTATATGTGGGAAGGCATTTAGGACATCCACATACTCAGTTGCTAATTTTGCTGTATATGACGATCCGCTCTCACAATGTAAATTAATGTTTCTTTTTCTTAGACAAAAAATATGACATGTCACATTCATATTACTTTCTCTACGAACTGTTGTTACAAAAGATTATTTCTTTATCTACATCGTGATAATCGAGATAAACATTAGCAGAAATTATTGTATTAGTTCCTTCTAAGCAGAAGGGAAATAAGGTAATACACTAAAGCTATAGTGAAACCTTTTAAAAAAAACCGATCGCAATTTGAAACAAAATTAGGCTCACTTTGCACGGCCAGGATTAAAACAAAAGAGATATGAAACAAAAGATAACCTCCCTTTGAGAAAAATTTAAGTAGCTTAAAAGTGAAAACAATAACATGGAATTTCTCATAAACGGTGAGAACTTTGGAAACTATATTTATTTATTTATTTATTAAGTTGTGTGTCTGAACGAGATCTTCAGAGGCTATTCCTATAAAATTCAGTATACATTTTATTTGTCATGTAAATATCTTTAGTATGCGGTATTTTAACAAAACAGAGCCGTTTTTGAGAAAAACGAAATTTAAAAACAAACTTTTACATTTAAAGCATAGTTTGTTTGGGTTTGGGATATTTTTTTTCAAAATCTTCGTGTCGCACCCTTGGGAGATACCAGAACTTATACACCATTTTAGTATTTAACTGTTTTTCGTTTTTTAGCTATACCGTCCATAGACACACATGACACAAACACAATCTCGGACTTTTTTATAAAAGTATTTTTTTGGTTTCAGGAGATATGAAATCATATATTTCCGATAAAATCTCGAAATCCAATTTTTGATTGGTTTACAATACCTTCTCTAAGTACTATATGCATGGTATTGTAGAGAAAGTAAACAACTAACTAATCATTTTTTTCCATAAATGCAAATTCCTTGAACCCATTGTAGGCTTGAGTTCTGTTTGAAAGACCAACTGAGCCGATTGACTTTACTTTCCAGGATTTTAACAACGAATACCAGAATCATCACCAGTTAGATTTTTCCAAACGATGTGCCTCTTCGCAAATTTATCCATTTTTCTGCACCAATTAATGCATTGTTGTTTTTGATCAGGAGTCAGTTTTTGGGAATCCGTTGATACGGGTTTCCTACGTTTAACTCTTGATGCAAAATGTTTTGCATTTACTCATACCAATGCCCAACATCACGCAAATAAAGGAATACAATGTTCGTCCAGCTTCTTCAAGCATTGCTCGACAGCGACAACGTTCCTTAAGTAACAGTAGATAGTTCTTGAGCGTTCTTTAATTTCTTTAAGAAAAAAAAAAAACAACAATCTATTTTGAAATCGCTGTACTAATTATAAATGCTTTCCTTAGATGGCGATTCATCGCTAAATGCATTTCCAAGCTGATTTTCCAATTGTTTATGCATAAATAAGGATTTAAAATCTTAAACATTCACAATGTTCTTTACTCAAATTAGTTTTTGGGAAAACACAGAATTTTTAAATGCTAATTAATATACTTAACAAACTATTACAATCACACTGCACGGCAATAAACTTACAAAGCATAAAAAAGTATTTGTCAGATATTAATAAACTTTATTTCTTTTTAGAAAAAACAATTTTATTTGGTTTTAGAAACTGCACCCTTGTCTGAGTCCTAACGATAACTAATGTGGCTGTGCGACAAGTGTGAGTTTATCATTCATAATTTTTAATATATATTTTTGACATCTTATTATATGTTCATTTGTTATATATTTGACGTCTTTGTTATTTTAGACGATTTAAGTATTGCTAAATTATAAAAAAGACAAACACAAATACATTTTATACACTAAATACAATGATTATAATGTTACTATAACTATAAAAATCAGATTGTTCCATTCACATAAATTTCCCTACATCGCTGTAACAGTGATAAATGCATGTTCTTCTATCTACTTTATGATAATCCAGTTAAACATTAGCAAAAGGTTTCTTAATTACTTGCTTCCTTGTAAGTAGAAGGCTATTTTAATGGAATACACTAAGCTAAAACGAATATCAAATCTCCTAAAAGCTGGTTGCCATGTGGTTGAAATCCGTTTTTATGCAGAAACCAGAAGTTTACAGCTTTTTGTGCGAGAAAAGTTTACGCTTTTTAAATCTGAAAACAATAACAATGAATATATCACATAAACTGACATAAACTGTGTGTTAGTGTGATTTACATTTTTTGTATAGTAAGTTTCTGTTTATCTCTTACCAGTTACGTAATTCTCAGGTAAATTCATTCAGAATAAAGAGGTCTGTAGCGGCTATTCCCAGAAAATTCAAGATAAACAATTTATTTGCCATATAAATATATTTAATATACGGTATTTTAGTTAGAGCCATTTTTGCTAAAATCAAAATTTCAGAATCTTTTTCCATGTAAAGGGTAGTTTGGGGTGGGAAGTTTTTCTCAAAATCTTTGTGTCGCATTCCTGTAAGATACTAAACTTGAATACTAAATTTGATATTGTACGGACGTTTCGTTTTTGAGTTATAGTGTTCACAAACACACGGACACATACACACACGGACCTTTTTCCAAAAATTCCCTTTTTGGATTCAGGGGGTCTTAAAACATGTATTTTCGGTTGAATCTTGGTATCGAATTTTTGGGTGGAATGCAATACTTTCTGTATACTCTATGTATATAGTACATGTAGAGAAAGTAAAAAAGATACAGTGAGTGACTGCAGAAGTAAAGAACCAGTAAATAAGATCTAAAAAGTGTTGGATAGCATTTTGGTACAGATTTTTAATATCTAGGCTGGGATATATATATATATATATATATATATATATATATATATATAATATGTGTGTGTCTTGATTATGATAATGAAGTATAAATGAAATTCAATATATTTCAAGTAATTTGGGCCCAAAATAAATAACATTTAAAAATGGAAAGAAAACTAAAATGTAACCTTTTAAATAAATGCAGTGCCAACTCTGATAGAAAGAAGTGAAGCCTGGGTACCAAGTCGGAGACAATCAAGTAAAATGCAACTTCGGAAGTGAAATTCATCATAAATGTAAAAGGCTGTACAATAATGGATAGAAAAAGAGGTGATGATATAAAAAATTAAAAATCTGATCTGTTCCATTTACATGACTTTCCTTAAATCTCGGTAACAAATTAGTTTTAAAAAGCTCTTTTACTATCCACTTCATGCTAATCAAGACAAACATTAGCAGAAATGGTCTTAATACTTGCTTTGTAGTAAGTAGAATGGAAATAAGGGAGCGCAATAGAGCTACGAAATAGTCACATTTTTTAAAAGCTGGTTGCTATGTGATTGAAATCCGTTGCTTTGCACAAAAAATCCCAATGAGATAAGTAGGTATTTTAAAACTGAAACCAATAACAAAGTAAGTCTCGGAAATGGTCAATTCCACGAAAAAATATACATGGTATGAATTGTGTTTTAATGAGATCTACAGTTTTTGTATAGTACATTTTCTGTACCTCTTATGGTTAACCAGCTATACCAAACTTATTCAGAATGAAGAGGAGTTTTCAGAGGTCATTTCCAGAAAAACACTTTATTTGTCATATAGGTATCTTTAATTTGTGGTATTTTAATAAAAATAATTACAGCCATTTTTGAGAACATGAAAATTAGGAACTTTTTGGCATGTAAAGAGTAGCTTGGGCTGGAAATATTGTTTTAAAAATCTTCATCGCATTCTTGGAAAAGTCTACGGAGTGTTTAACCGACTTTTCGTTTTTGAGTTATCGGGTTCACAGATACAATCACGACATGTTTTAAATATTTGTTTTTATTCAGGTGACTCTAAAACATGTATTTCCACTGAAATCCGATATCAAATTTTTGGGTCGAATGCAACATCTTCTCTACCTAGGTACTATGTAATAAGTAGAGAAAGTAAAAATAAAACGATTAAATAAAAACAAAATTAATCAAAGGCAAAATGGATAAATCTCTCGAAAGCATGGAAGGAAGGAAGATATCCGAATGCAGGACTTGAATATACACTGAAAGGGAAAAGTGGAAGAAGAAGAGGAAGACCTAGGAAATAATGGAGGGGCTATGAAGCTGGAACGGGCTATTAAGATTGAACCATGGAAAGGAAAAGGGAAGACTAACAAGAAGATGGCATTGTAAAATGTATCAGTTTCGCCCTTCTATCTAACAAATGTATTGTGCTGCCACATGAGCGGCTAAGCTTTTGATTTACCAACGTCGATTGAGATCCTTAAAGGTTACTCTTTGAAATGGTGGGGGTATTGATTTCAGTTTTAAAATACTTTTACATTTTTCAAATGGAAAATCGTTATTCATGTTTCTTTCTCCCCATAAAACAAAGATAACGGAATATCAATACTTAGCATAGCAATCAGCTCTTGAAAGAGTTTACTCTCTCTTTAGCCTAATGCAAGCGTAACCAACTGACTTGATTTAGTTCCGGAGCAAATAGTCTTAGAACGCAATGGGTAAACCGTGACAACAAGAATTGTGTTTCCTCTTTGTATAGTGTGTCGTGAGCTACATAAGCAAGTTTCTTAAAGACTTAGGGACAACTTCTAGGAAGCTACAATCGTATGTATTTTGAATAACCTTTTTTATAAAACACTCATTACTAATATATGTGTTTTAATCTTGATTACATTTTAAATTATAGTTTGAGAATCCGGCTCATAAAGTTACAGAAAATTTACAGGCAATGAAACAAATTCTGGAAAAAATTTAGTAATAATTAAACTCTGACTATCCCGAGCAAAATTGGTTTTTCACAATGACAGAATTTTGACTTGCCAAACGCATAATTTCCCCAATTTTACCCAAGCGGAAGATTCGCCCTTTGCCTAACCTAGGCGGCTACACAGCCAGTTTCGCTGTGCTTATTGATGAGAAGACCGTCGATGGCGATCTTCCGATCTGAACTGATTGGTTCTCTCCCACGATGGCTTGCTGAAGGCAGCGGAGGTTGAGCATTCTGCTTTTTCCCACCAGTTCGCAGCAAAGTTGCATATTGCGTCACTGTAGCAGTTGTATAGTGAGCTTGCTTCTGCCGTAATTGCTACGTAAGTGGTTACCTACAATGCGGGTTCAGTTAAGGAAGAAGGTAACGGCTCACAGTTCAGGAACAGAAAGCAATACAGCGTCAAACCACTGACTCCTACGTTTATGCCTCCTCAAAAGGAACCTTTCTGATATATAGAAAGTGGTTGAATAAATGTTTAGATTTTTACAAAGTCCTGCACTCAGGAAATTGAATTTGTAGCATCATTACGGGCTAGCAAGCCTGAACCATGGACTGCAGGAGGAGGAGGAGAAGAAGAGGAAGAAGAAACATTCTAAAATTGATCAGTTTCACTCTCCTAACCAACAAATGTATTGTGCTGCCACAAGATCATAATAAATTGCTAAGCCCTTGATTTATCAACGTCGATTGAAGTTCTCAAAGCTACTTTTTGAAATGGTGGGAGAATTGGTTTCAATATCTGAGATACTGAAAACCGCTGTGTACTGGCAGATTTCCACTGTTTCTTGGCAACTCCTGCCAAGAATGACATCTCAGATTCAGGTCATAAATAGCTCGGGACGACCAAAGCCAAGAAGGAGATGCACTTCAGCAGATAACCTCCAAACACTTCTGGTTTCACTAGTTTATTTTAATCAGCTTTCTTTAACCGAGTGTGTCTGTAAAATAAGATGATCTACCCTCGTATCACTTAATAGGCGATCTGCATTCACAGAAAAAGATAGCTCTCAAATATCTGAACGTTGTGCTTATTACTTTCTCTGCCATGTACACAATAGGTAGGGAAGGTATGATTTCAAACGAAGGATTTAAAACCTTATTTAATTATTTTGACCATGTTAATTTTAAGCATATTATTAATTTAAATATTTTATGTGGAGATATTTCATTAAATTAAACATAGAAACTAACGTAGCTTACGCTGGTTTAAATTCAGATTAATATTCCATCCAAAAGTTGAGCTTTCACCGGAAATATCCTGAATCCAAAATAGCCCTGTATATGTGTGAACAGGGATTCTTAATTGCTCCTTCTACCTTTATTTCCAAATGCAACAGGCAATTTTGTCTAAGTATGTGCCCTATTCAGTTTTCTTTCCTCCAACGAATTGTGTGTAAACTTGATTTCTTCTCACCCACTGTTTTCAGAACCTCTTCATATGTCACCATATCCATCTACTGCCGTCTCCAGCACCATATCACAAAACTCTTCAAATATATCTTCTATATTTTCCTCAAGTCCATGTTTCCAATCCGCAGTGATCCAAATGTAACACTTACCTGGTCAAGAGTATTCCCTTCTTTGTGAAGGATTTTTTGACCATGCCAATCTTGATCATATCTCCTTGGTGCAGAAGGCGTCCTTCTTCAGCAAAGTTCTTGAAGTGATTTACATGTTGCAATTCTGGATTTATAATGATACATTGGAGATTTTCTTCTATCTTTGATATCCATATTATATATTGGCTAAAACTAAATTTTTTTCAGGAAATAAAAATTATGTGGTAGTTTCTGATTTCCTTTCCAATACCGCCAAACCTATCCATTAGGTTGCGCCCAGCATATTCGATCAACAGTCACTTGGATCATCCAGTTGATATTAATGTTAGCACTAGTATCTAATGTGTTCCATTCACATTTCTTTTTCTATCTGTTCCAATATAAATATTGCTACAAAAGATTATTCTTTTATCTTCGTAATGCTAATCGAGATAAACATTAGCATAATTGGTCTTATTACTTGCTTCTTTGCAAGTAGGTGGGAAATAAGGGAATATATTAAGCTAAAGGGACAGTCAAATATTTTAAAAGTTGGTTGCTATGTGAAACAATTGAAGATCAGTTCGCTTTGCATGGCCAACAGTAAAACATCGAGAGAAGAAACGAAATATGTATTACCGTTTAAGAATAGTTAACCAATTAAAAATTCAAACCAAATACAACGAATATCTTGTATCGGTCAACTCTGCAACAAAAATGTGTATAACATAAATTGTGTATTTTAACGAGATCTACTTTTTTAATGTAGTAAGCTTTTGTCTTTGTCTTACAGTTTATCAGTTACACAAAATTCAGCAAAATTCATCCACACTGAAAAGGTCTTCAAAAGCTATTCCCAGAAAATTCAGGATATACATTTTAATTGTGATATTTTAATAAAAATCGTTAAAGACATTTTTGAGAAAAACAAAATTTACAAACTTTTCCACGTAAAGGTTAATTTGGGGTACGGGGATTTACGTGTCGCATCTTTGGAAATCCAAGTTTGGTATTTAACGGTATTTTAGTTTTTGAGCTATGCTGTCCACAGACACACATACGCACATAGACCGACACCGGCCTTTTTCTAAAAAAAAAAAAAATATTCAGTCGACCTCAAAACATATTTCCAGTGAAATCTCGTTATTGAAAATTTTGGTGGAATACAATACTACCTTCTCTATACACTATGTGCATAGTTAAGTGTGAGGATGGTCACGGACTTGAAAAATATAGACTCCGCATTTTAAGTGGATTTCTCCTCTGTAAAACTGAATTGCATTTGCGTCACATCTTACTTGGAAAAGTTATTGCACATATTGGAGCTGCAAAATAGATTTCTGGAATAGGAATAAAATCACATACCTATATGGTCAGACAATAACAATTGAGAAAGTTCCCTGATTCTGATGTGATGTTAAGTAAAGCATGGATTGCGTCTTCATTGCTTTTATTTAAAGCTGAACTGTGCTTTTGAAATACAGGTTACTTTCTTTGCAGTTTCGATCTGTTTGTATGATTTTTGTTATAACTTTTTAGTTAATTTTTGAGAGGTGATGTTCCTGTCTCTGTAGGGGCAGGCACCTCTCCAACTCGCGCCTATATAATACGGATGTAACTCTAATGATGTTTGGAATTATTGCTGACTCATTCAGTGCTTGTTTACATTGTGTATGTCAGTTCAGCAACAGCTTGAGTAACATGTAAACATTGATCACACGGTAAACAGCTGACTACTCTTTGGTACATATCTACGATAATTACAAACAAATATATTATGGACACTCATTTAGTTTACACTTTCAACACAAACTTTCTGCATATCTGAAAGCAATGTTAATAGAGTTTAAAAGATTGCGGGCTCTATACGTAAAGCTGTAAAATATATTATAAATTAAAACCAGTTTATAGTGTTCTAAATAACTTCAAATTTGCAAAAATTATTTTTCCTTATCATACTTTAGCACGCTGAGATGCAGATAATACTTTAAAAGCTTCTGCTAAATCTGCTACATGCTGTTTTATTAAGGATTTCAAATTGTTGTAAACAAATATTAATAAACACCGAGATTGAAATTTTAATTATGGATTACTGTAATTGCGTTACTGTTATGTTAATAAGAATAGCAAATACCATTCAAATTGGATGAACACTTTGTGAGATATAAATTAACGTCTTCATGGATGATAACCAAGTTAAATTGGAGCAGTAAAAATCCAAGCCTTCGGCCATCTTAACTTTGTGGTCTTCATCAGTAATTGCTGGAAACACACCTTTCTTTCTCAAGATCCTTTGATGTGCAGGAACTTCATATTCTTAAATGGTGACCTCACGGGATAACAGCTGAGTTAAATTGGAATTGTAAAAGTCCAAGCTTTCGGCCATCTTACCTCTGTGGTCTCATGTCAGGGAACACTCCAAATTATCTCAGTCGTTATCCCGTGAAGTCGTCATTAATAACTAGCACCAAATCTTTAATAATATATAACTTATTTCATAAATGTTGTTGTGTAAAATATATTTATTTTCACGGGCCTTAAATTTTGAGACAAATCGATGTTTTTTCTTTTTTAGCTGCAGCTTTGAACCACACACAAAAGCTTTACACGTTAATATTTCAATAATTTTTATTGCTGAATTATGATAATATTTGTTTTAAAGGTTAGAAATTCTAATCTCTGAAAATAATCGTGTTTTTCCTAAAATATTTTTAAGAAATTTCTGCTACTGCTAGGATAATTTTAATACGTGTAATACTACAATAGATACTTATGCACATTATGGGAACTTAAGTTGTATTTAAACAAACATTGGGAAGTGTGCAACATTTTGTAAGTGTGAACATGTAGTTTTGACCAAAACGCCGGTTTGCTATGAAACTGGGTGCTGTGTGGCTGTAGAGCCCGAAGCAAGGAGCAACAGTGTATCTTAATCGTACACAGAGGTTCTTTTTTATAGCAATTTTGATAAAAGGTGTAGATTATTGTTGTTTTGTGCAAACTATCCACCATACTTTAAATCACATATTTTCAAAATGTGATTCTCCTAAGATGGATGTAGCACATGTTTTTGACATAATTTTAAAGCTTTGAGTTATTTAAATGATTATGTATGTAAAGCTTAAAGCCATTTTTCTCAATTTCAGTTGTTTTTTTTTTTCATTATTTTCCCATATTCAAATCTATTTTCACTAAAATACTGCTACAGGTCTGGAAAGTTTCCCCAACATTCTTAGAATGTGTGCAGTAAAAGGATGTTTATGCAATTTTGATATTGCTTATAGTTTAGTTTTCAAAAAATAACTAACGTAATCACACTCTGCTTTTTCTCAGTTTTTCACTGGTATAAAATATTTTTAAACCCCATTAAATATGGGAAAATTCCAGTCAAACATTTTGTTGCAAAGGTATTCAGGAATGCCATTTTAAATAATGAGACTTCTGGTATACACTCTCGGAGAAAATAGATTTTGAATTTTGCTAATAAAATAGAATTAAATTAATTAATAGATCCAGGATGTCGTTATATATTGCGGTGAAACTTGGTATGGAGACTTCTTTTCTTGATACTAATGCCCGTGCAAAAAAATAAAGCTGTAACTCTAATACTTTAGAAAATGACTTCTAGCACTTGTATGTCCTTAGGACAATGCTATAGAATAACAAAATTCAGTATTCATTAAATCGTTAGGACATGGGGGATGTGGCAAGTTCACGAATTCAATATTTCATTGTCCCATATAACAAAACTCTACAACAATTCCATTCATATTCCTACATATTCTGGAACAAAATATTCGTATAAAAGCTTATTCTTTGGTCTAACTCTCTTTCTATCTACTAACCGAGATAGACGTGAGGACAAGTGCGTTTCCCCCTCCCGTTTCTTATATTGGTACAACGGGAAAAGGAAATGCTTTAAGCTAAAGCGTTAGTGCAATCTTTTAAACGTTGATCGCTGTGTAACGATAGTAAAATCCGATGAGTTCCATTCCCATGTCTTTCTCTACATCATTGTTATAAACGATTTTTGAAAAACTTATTCTTCTACTCATTTCAGGTATTCGAGATAAACGTCAGCAAAAATAGTCACATTACTTGCTTCTTTGTAAGTAGAAGGGAAATAAGGAATACGTTATGCTGAAGCGATAGTCAAATCTTTTAAAAACTGATCGCTATGTAAAACAATTGAAGAGCGATTCGCTTTGCATGGACAACAGTAAAAGAAGAGAGATGAAGAGAAAGTGACTTCCCGTTTGAGAAAGGTTTCATAGTTTAAAACTGAAACTAATAACAAGGAATACCTCTGTAACGGCCAACTCTAAAACGAAACGTACATACATTAGTAATGTGTTTTTATTTAGTAATGCAGATATCTTTAATATACGAAATTTTAATCAAAATCTTAAGAAGCATTTTTGAGAAAAATAATATTTTCAAAAATTTTTGCACGTAAGGGTTTTTTTTTTTTTTTTTGGAGAGGGGGTGTTTTATTGAAAACCTTTGTGTCGCATTCTTGAAAGATATTAAACATAAATACCAAGTTTTTGGGCTATGCTGTCGACACACACACACACACCAACATACATACAGACTGCCTCTGTGATCGAGTGGTTAGCGAGCTGACTTCTCACCCGGAGGTCCCGGGTGCGATTCCCGGCTGGGGCAGGGAATACTTGTTATCCAGAGTTATTCCCTATCCCTCACATTGTGCATGTGAAAGTGAAATGTGTGTGCTTAATGATATAAAATGATTAACCTAATGTCATAACCTATAGGTACTATAAAATTCTTCAAAAGTAAAAAGCCTCCGATATGACCATAACAGTTAAAGGAGAAAAATAAAAACCTAAGAAAATGAAACACAAACACACAAGGAACTTTTTCTAAAAGTGATTTTCTTTTTTAGTCAGGAGACTTCAAAACATGATATTTTCGATGAAATCTCGACATCGAATTCTGGGTGGAATACAATACGTTCTCTAGCTACTATGTACTTCGTATGTACATAAGTGCTACAGAAAGTAAAATATCACTCAAATTCCTCTAATATAAAGGCTTTGCTTGGCGTGTCCTCGTGATTACCTGGTTTCATCACCACAGAATTGTCATGTTTTTGTTCTTTCTTTCTGAATGCTTAATTCCTTCATCGTATTCGAATTCATTTACAATTTTTTCGAAATACCATACTTTTTGTGTTTTATATTTAATACGTAGGCCATGACATAGTCAAGTATGTCAAAAGAACCCGGATAGATTAGTAAAGAAGAAATAGAAGCGAAAGTGTTCTCTGTGAGTATGTTAGGGTTCTATCTAACAGGTGGCTAGGGGTTTAAGTGCAGAATTAGTAGTTGAAAATCGCGCTATGAAAAAAATTACATAAATATTTTCTTCATTTGCAGACTTATACTTTTATTCATATTAACTAAATACAATCACAGCCAATTTGTCAAAAAAAAAATCCATTTTATGGAAGTTTGAATTTCATTCCGAAAATCCCTTAACATGCCGAAAACTTTAGTATCGTAATAAAAAAAAAATAAGATGTGTTCACATGACTTTCTCAACCCGTTATGCAAACAAGCTATTCTTCCAAAGGAGTATATTGCCTAACAATATTGGCAATTATTTCCAAAACGGAAGAGCTATTCTTTCCCAATTACCCTGGTTACCAAGAAAAAGAATGTTACGAGAGAAGTTCATTGGGCTTCTCCCTTGTTTCACTATTGTTAGACAGCCAGAGTTCAGGTCTTTAATAATCGTCAGAACTAACACCCACTGCAAACGGCAAAAAGCATACAACTTCACAGAGTGTAATAAAGCGGTTTTGCTGAAGAGGAGAGAAATATGTTGGCCATCTCAGAGACAAAAACACTCCAACTACATTTCCCTTCCCCAAACTGAAACTTGCAGATAACGAAATGTTTAATGCAAATGGTTGTCTTCTTACGACAAATATAGAAATCTAAAAGAACGGCAGTGCATGGCAAGGGGATCATTTTTTGGTGTTCCATACTTACTCCAAATTGTAAAAGAGACCAGATTTAACACGACGCATGTTCATTAATGCCCAGCAACAACTTTTATTGATTCGGCCATGGCTTTTAATTATTTCTCTACCTTGTATAGTAGGTGATGTATAATGTTCTAACCAAAAATTCGAGGTTGAGGATACAACAAACATTTTTCTTTTCGGTTCTCCAAAATTCAAAAAAAGTGTATTAGTTAGCGCGCGCAGGTGTGTGTATGTGTGTGTGTGTGTGTGTGACTGTTTATCTGTTTGTCTGTGACCAGCATACACTTGGTATTTAAGTTCACTGTCTTCCAAGAATGGACAAACATTATCAAGAAAATCCCCGATCCCAAATAACCACTTACATGGGAAACGTTTCCTTAACATTGTAACTCAGCACCGCTGCTGTGTGCCCGCAGAGGGACTTCCGCCTGAGCTGATCGGCTATTGTTAAAATAGCACGGCCCTTTGTGTAACTTCCTTACAATTTAAGAAAAACAATCCCGAAGGTTTATAAGAGTCATTTCAAGAGCAGTCCATTTTTGCAATGTGATTTCTCGCAATTTCGACGACCGGAACCTTCTTTATGTACATAGTAGGCAGCGAAGGTATTGTATTACACCTAAAATCCGATACCAGATTTCACCAGAAATGCGCGTTTTTAGGGTCTTTGTATCCAAAAAATATATTTTTTTTAGAAATAGGTCCGTGTGTGTGTCCGTGTGCCTGTGATCACGATAACTTAAAAACGAAAAGTCGGTAAAATACCAAACAAGGTATTTATGTCTAATACCTTTCAAAGATGTCACACAGACTTTGAGGAAAATCCCCCACCCCATACTTCCCTTAAGAGGGAAAAATTTCGAAAATTTTGATTTTCTCAAAAATGGCTAATAATTTTGATTAAAATATCGCATATTAAATATATTTATATGACAACTAAATTGTAATCTTGAATTTTCGAGACATTTATCTGGAAACCTCTGTATTCTGGATTAATTTAGCTCAAGCTTACATAACTGGTAAACCGTAAGAGATAGACAAAAACTTAAAAAAAAAAAAAATGTAGATCTTTAAAACGCATAATTAATAACATTTTTTTTTCCCATGGAGTTTATTATCTTTATAGATATTCTTGTTTTTTACTTCTGTTTTAAAATACTTAAAACATTTTTCTGATGAGAATTTGTGAACTCTTAGAAAGGTATAGAACCGGATTTCAATCACAGAGCAACCAGCTTTTAAAAGATTTGACTAGGTATCGTTTTTAGCCTAGTATTTCCCTTCTACTTACAAAGCAGAAATGTATCTCGATTAGCACAAAGTACATAGAGGAATAAGCTTATTAACAACAATTTGTTTCAGGGATATAGAGAAAGATGTTTTAATAAGAAAAGTCTGTGGATATAGCACAGTAAAGTGTCATCCGTACTCTGTAACACTTTTACGTTGTAATATTAGTTGTATTCAAGCCGGCAGGTGCCTCTGTCCTGATTTACAGGCAGACCAAAGTGTTATTTACAGTTGATTGGACTGATTTTCTTGCTTGATCTGCAAACGACAGGCTTTCTGGCTTAACAAGTCTTCACAGACTATCCTGTTACTATACTAACGGTTAAAAGCGTTTCTACACTGCACATCAAAAGGTATATTATAGGAACCAATGCACATCAAAGCTTTCTAACAATCCACCCCTGCCACACATTTTCTGACCCAGAAAACTCAAAACTCTCTGTTTAAGTAAAATCGAATGCTTTACATTCATATGGCTTTTTCTACTTATTCTGCAACAAACTATTCCTACCAAAGCTTATAAATTTCTGTAGCACGTATGTAGAGTGAATATAGTAGATAGAGTAGGTATTGTATTCCACCCAAAAATTGCATATCGAGATTTCACGGGAAATTAATGTTTTGAGACTCCTGAAATAAAAAAAAGGAAGTTTTAGCAACATGTGTGTATGTGTGTGTAAGTGTGTGACAGTGCGTGTTTGTGTATGTGGGCATAATGGCGCATAAACGAAAATTCGTAAAAACACCTAACTTAGTATTTCAGTTCCACGGGAGTGGCATCGTGGCAGAGTGATTAGGCTGCTCTCCTCCCACTCAGGCAGCCCGGGTTCGATACCATGTGAGATTTATCGGGAGGAAACGGCGTCTGGGCGGGTTTTCTCCGGATCCTCCGGTTTCCCCGCCACACAACCACCAATTTCTCTATTATCATCTTTCCTATCATCTATTTCGCTTTCATTTCACATCATTCACTTCCTAACGGTTCGGGTCGACCACTCATTACAGACTCTTCATTCTGTGGTTGGCTCCCTGACCGGCCTCTAAGCCCACGACATAAAGATTCTGAAGAAAATCCTCTCACCCCTAATTTGTTTCTCTTTTGATTACCTGAGTAAAGCAAAAGAGAGGAAACGAATGTTGACTTTGCGCTTTAAAAAAAGTTATATCGTTTAAAATTGAAATCACTAATGAGGAATAACCTGGAAACGTTAATTCTACAAAAAATGTATTGCCGTATTTCACGTATGTAGATATCTCTTTGTGCCATAAAAACTTGCCAAATTCACAGAGTAATTGGAAGCAACTACTGGTTCAGTGGCGTGTGAGCAAATAACGCGAGCGATGTTCGTTGCGCACCTCTTGAATATCAGCGGAGAGTCGCGCCTCGCAGTTTCCAGTCCGGAATGATATCTAATGTTGTTAACTACTTTCCACTTCGGTTACAGAGCCTTTCTTTTTTACAGAATCAAGTTACCAATCAGTGTCCAGCAATAGTTAATTTTGTAATTGTACTCTTGTTTTGTACGCTCTTCTTGTTTAACAGAAGAGTAAATCAAAATATTAAGACACCGTAACAAAAACATGTATGAGAGCACGCAGCGTTTCACTGTATCATTATTACTATTATTATTATTATTATTATTGCACACGTGAAATACGGCGCTGTAGGCCACGTGGTATGACAAAAATTGTCTGTTTTAATGCTATAAATGTTTTTGTGTAGTGTTTGTCTATCTCTTAGTGCTTACGAGCTATACAGAAGTCATCCAGAATGTAGACATCTTCAGAGGTGATTCATAGAAAACTCAAGATATGCATTTCGTTTTTATAAAAATACCTTAAACGTGTGGCATTTTAATAAAAGTCGTTAGAGCCGTTTGTGAGAAAATCAAAATTTTCAAAATATTTCCATATGAAGAATAGATTAGGGTATAGGGAGATGTTTTTGTCTGTTTTGAAAATCTTTGTGTAATCCTTGGGAGATACCATACGTAGACACTAAGTTTGCTATTTAACGGGCTCTTCGGTTTTCAGTTCTGCTCTTAACAGAGACACATATACAGACACAGACAGGGACTTTTTTTTCTAAAAATGCTTGTCATGAATTCAGGGACCCTCGAAATATTTCGATGAAATCTCGGTATCGAGTTTTTGGTTGGAATACAATACCTTTATTACCTATTAAATACATTGTACATTAAGTGCTAGAGAAAGTAGGTATTTGAGCTCATGACTAAACTTTTGAGTTCTTGCTCCTGTGTCATTTGCTTTATTTTTTATTTCCCAAGCCATGGAATATATAGCACATCAAGAGTCAGTTTAATTGAATTCACTTTCCTAAACATTCAGTGCAACATTCAGCATTTTTTTATGTAAATTTTAAGAGCACATGGCTTTTGATCTCAAAATATATTAAAAAAATTAAATGGAAGACAATTAAATTTAAATTTGGCATCCTTACTTTCAAAGTCGAAATTTCACCAGAAAATACGTATATTTTTTTTCATCATCATTATACATTTATATAGTAATTTAAATAATTTGATTTTTTGTTTATTATATGAGTGATTTTATAAACTTGAATTTAAGTATTAGAATAATATTGGCTTCCTAGTTAAAATACCCCGTGAGTCCAAAACAGCATTTTTAGAAAACTGGTCTATGATTGCGTGTTTGTGTGTGTGTGTGTGTGTGTGTGTGTGTGCGCGCGCGCGCGTGTGTGTCTGTCTATCTGTGGACAGTATAGCTCAAAAACGAAAAGATCGTTAAACACCAAACTTGGTATTTAGGTTTTGTATCTCCTAAGCATGCTACATGAAGATTTTTAAGAAAATCCTCTCACCACAAACTACCTTTAAATACATCGCAAATTGTTCAAAAGCCATTAAAAAGTGCACTTGATTATGAGCATTATTTTTTTTTAAAAAATAACTATAACTGATATCAACATTCCAACCAGAGAGTATATTATCTACAGTCTTACCGAGCCAGATATTTCAGGTGTTTTGTCTGAGACTGGTATTCGGGAGCTCATGGGTTCGATTCCTGCGGCCGACCCTGACCAATAGTGTTTTCGGAGCTTTTCTCGGGTCACCAGGCGAATGCTGGAGAGGTTTCTTCATTCCCTCGAACTTCCTCTCACTTCATCTCACCTCCATTCATTTCAAGAGGTATTTTCAGGGTAGTTTTGATGTACTTTGGTGGTAGCATCCCTCTATGGTGATGAATGCGCTTTGCAAGTACAGCACTGGCGCTGCAGTTGGGAAGCTCAATCAGGACCAGAGCGGACTCCTAGCACTCCCCACGTTGAGATGAAGAACTACTTGAATTATGCTAGGGACCCATCGTGCTGTTTCTTTCCCTACGGCTGGTTTCCAATTCCCGTTAGACACACTCAGGCCATCCAGCCTTCTGTGATCTCGACCACATAAAGTCCAAAGTGGCTGCAGTTTGGAGCCTCTCTACATACACCCACTCACAGTCTTAAGTGCTCTGTAGAATATTTTCAGACCTCTGGCTATAATTTTGTGAGGAAAGAAGGGTTTTGAAAACGGGAAAATAAAAAACAACTTGAGTAAATAATACATCATTTACCTGAACAGAGAACAATTTAATAGTTCAGAACGTTATAAAATTCATAATTAAACATGTGCTATATCCGCCAAAGAGCATTAAAACGTCACAGATAATGTACAAGCGTGGACGTCCATTACTAACAATGTTGATGCTGGTGGCCTGGGTGCGTTTCGACAATTTTCACTGTCATCTTCTAGCAGGTTTGCAGACGTCAGTAATGGACGTCCAAGTTTGTACAACATGATAGCTTCACTCTATATAACAGCTTTAATTATCAATTTTATAACTTCGCAGATGTGTAATTTTAGACAAGGTACCTTTTTTGCACCAAAAATCTACTTTCTTTTTTGCCAAATCGGCTAAAAAAGTACTTCTGCATCCCTTTAAACTCCAAAATAGACCTGAAAATGTATTAGACTTTCTAGTAAACACATTATGGTGAAAAAATGTATAGATAGATTTAAAGGTAGTTTTGATTCTATTACGAATATAAACTAGAAATACAGGCATTATTACCATGTCCTCATACAGACACAAGAGAAGTGTCTGCTTGTTATGCCAAGTTGTGGTTTGTGGAGCCTCAGGTTGGGTGAGTCAGCGTTTGTTTCCCAGAAGTTGATTGTGGCTCTAAGCGTTACTAATGAAAATCAACCACTCTCAAAATGTTCCAGTGGAGTTACTGACCTCACTTGTCACACACAGCTGAGGTGATGGTTCAGCTTCAACTAACCATTCTTCCTGACCCTTCATTAAACACCAGTATAATTCAACCCAATTAACGCAATTAAATTCACAGGATTGCAAATATATATATATATATATATATATATATATATATATATATAAAAAGTTTAACTTTTTAATTTCTCTACACATACTAGATACATAGTAAAGATAAGGTATTGTACTCCGCCAAAAATCAAATATAAATATTTCACCGGAAATATGTTTTAAGGCCACCTGAAACCATAAAAAGAATGTCTACAAAAAGTTCCGCGTCAATTATTTGTCATTACCATAGCTTAAAAAGTCGATTAAATACCAAAATGATACTGTTCAGTGTATTTCAAGTAAAGGTATCCCCCACTATAAACTACCCTTTACATGGAAAATCTTTCGAAATGTTTATTTTCTCAGAAGTGGCTCTCACGATTTTGATTAGAATACCATAGATACGTTTAAGATATTTTCATAAGAAACTAAATGTATTTCTTGAATTTCCTGGGAATAGCCTCTGAAGACCTGCATGTCTCACAATGTTTAAGACCGTAAGAGATAATCAAAAACTTCATACGAAAAAATTGTTGATCTCGTTAAAATAATATGTCATATACATTTTTTATAGAATTGGCCATTGCCGATATATTATTTATCATTGGTTTCAGTATTAAAATATTTAAACGTAAGTCCTTATTCGTTGTATATCTCTTGTTTTACTCCTGGCATGCAGCTTTTAAAATATTTGACAATTGCCTTAGCCTACTCTATTCCCTTATTTCCCTTCTACTTACGATGAAGCAAGTAATAAGACACTTTCTGTTAACGTTTATCTCAATTAGCATTATATAGATAAAGGAATAATGTGTTGTAGGAATAGCGTTTTATGCAGAGCAGTTTGAGAAGGTTATGTGAACAGCACAAATGGGATTTTTTACTTTCTCTACCAAGTAATATGCAGCACGTACATAGTAAGTCTCGTAGAGAAGGTATTCAATTCCACCCAAAAATTCGATATCGAGATTTTACTGGAAATACATGTTTAGGTTACCCCTGAATCCAAGAAAACCACTTTTAGAAAAACGTCCGCGCGTTTGTGTGTGCAGCACCACTCAAAAACAAAAACTCTATCAAATACCAAAATTGGTATTATAAGTTTAATATCTACCAAGGATGTGACAAGAAGATTTTAGATTTTCCCAAAAATTGCTCTAACTGCTGTTTAAACTATCGTTTATTAAATATATTTAAATATGTATCTTGAATTTGTTGGGGATAGACCCTGAAGTGCTCCTCATTCAGAATGACCTTTGCATAAACCGTGAGAGATAGATCTCGTTAAAGCGCACAATTTATGTTATATACATGTTTTGTACTGCTAACCATTGACAAGATGTTTGTTGTTATACATATTCAATTTCAGATACTTTGTATGTTCACAATTAGGAAGTCGTTATGCAATCTTTTTTCCTTCCTGGACATGCAAAGAGAAAAAAATTTCGGTTACATCGCAGTAACTGGCTTTAAAATATTTAGTTATAAGAGTGTAATTTCTTATTTCCATTCTATTTAGAAAGAACTAAGTAATACAGCCATTTCTACTTATGCTTAGCTCGATTAGCACAAAGTAGTGAGAAGAATAGCTTCTATGAGAAGTTGATGCAGAATAGACAAAGATTCGTTTTTTCTGTAATCAGGATAGTGCAGTAATTAGCTTCAGTATTACCTATAACTATTTGGTAATTTAAGTTTCAGAATGCTTGTTGTTCCGATAATTATTTTGAGTCCGAACGTTAAGAAACAAATGATTATCTTATGACAACAACAGAAGTTTGAAATCTCACTTAAATTACGTAAGAATAATTATATACAAGAGGGGGTGTGTTAAGAGTGCTTTTTTTTAAAAATTTTAGTAAAAAATCTGATTTTTTGTTGTTTGGTGCAAATGCAAAAACATTACCATACTTCAAAGTACTTATAATGTTTGATTCTTCTAGAAAGGATATATAAGGGCCCGCCGTGGCCGATGGGTTAGACGGCCCAGGTTCCATTCCAAGCGACCACATGTGAGATTTGTGGTGGACAAAGTGGAGCAGGGGCCGGGTTTTCTCCGAGTTCTCCGGTTTCCGCATTCCACCGGTGCTCCATCTTCATCCATGTATTATTAGTGTCATCGCCTGTGGTGCCACCAGTAGTAAAATCAGGAGAGAGGATATAACACATGTTTTTGGCGCCGCTTAAAAGCGTAGCATTGGTTAAATGACTCTCTACACCTCATTTTAAAGCCATCTTTCTCAAGTTGAGTTTTTTTTTTTTTCCCCATGTTCATAATCTATCTTCTCCCACAAAAACGCTGCTACAGTTTGAAACTTTTCCCCAGGTATTTCAGGATTCTTGCAATAAGACGATATATTGGAAATCTGATATTGGTCATAGTTTAGTTTTAAAAAATGAATTAACTGCTAATCTCAGTTTTTTACCTTCCTATATAAAATGCATTTTAAATAAAAAAATCTGGTGTCACATTCACATCTCTATAATAAATTATCGTTAGGAAATGCTAAACGAGAAAAACATTAGCTGAATAGCCTTCTTACATGTTTCCTTTTAAGTAGAAGGGAATATCATAGGCTAATCTGATAGAAAAATCTTTTTGAAAACATCGGATGTGTTCCATTCACATGACTTTTTCTACTTTTGTGTAACAAATTATAGTTAACAAGCTTATTCCTCTATTTACTTCAAGCTAATCGAGAAAAAAAAAAGCAGAAATAGTCTTATTACTTGCTTCCTTGTAAGTAGAAGCGAAATATGGGAGTATCATAGGTTAAAGTGAAGGTAAAAGCTGGTTGCTAGGTGACTTTGTTTGTATGGACACAAGTTGACAAATTCCTGTATGAGAAAAGTCAAGTTTTTTAAACCTGAAGCCAAAAACAAGGAATATCTCAAAAACGATCAACTCCTCGAAAAAAATTGATATAACATTAATTGTATGTCTTAATGTGCTCTACATTTTTTGTGTGGTAAGTTTTTGTCTATTTCTTACGGTTTAGCAATTATGCAAAATTTCGTAAAATTCATCCAGAATAAAGTAGTCTTCAGAGGCTATTCCCAGAAAATTTAAGATATACATATTATTTGTCAGGTAAATGTCTTTAATACACACATTTTAATCAAAATCGTTAGAGCCATTTTTGAGAAAGTCAAAATTTTCGAAAAAAGTTCCATGTAAAGGGTAGTTGAGGGTGGGGGGGATTTTCTTAAAAATCTTCGTGTCGCATTTTTGGAAGATACCTAACTTAAATACCAAGTTTGGTATTTAACGGTCTTTTCGTTTTTGAGCTATGGTGTCCACAGACACACAAACACACACACACACACGCCCACACACGTGGACATTTTTCCAAAAATGCTTTTTTTGGATTCAGGGGACCCAAAACATGTATTTCCGGTGAAATCTCGGTATCGAATTTTTGGGTGCATTACAATATCTTCTCTATACACTATGTACATAGTACGTGTAGAGAAAGCAACTAGTTGCTCTGTGATTCAAATTCCTTTATTTGAATGACCAGGAGTTGACAAATTGCCGTATGAGAAAAGTAAAGGTATCTTAAAACTGAAGCCAATAACAAGGAATATTTTAAAAACGGCAAGCACTACTAAAGAAAAGCGTAGATACATTAATTATTTGTTTTAACAAGATCTACATGTTTTAGTATAATATATATTTTTTTTTCTATCTCTTGTGGTTATCTGTCGCAGAAGAAGGGTTAACACAATTTATATAAATTAATTAATTAATCCAGAATGACGTTACATGCTATGCTGAAACTTGGTACATGACACTTCGTTTGTTGGTATTAATGTCTGTGCTCTTCTAGCTCTAAGACTTTAGAAACTGACTTCCACTACTTCAGTATCCCGCTTAAGATAATTAGAGAGAGATTTCTAACACTTGTAATTTTAAGATAATCATTGAAGTTGCTTGTCTTCCTCTTATATGGCGTTACCATACTATAATGCAAATCCCTAGTCAATTCTAATCAGAGATTACAGAAATACAAAAAAATCTTATACCTATGTGCTATATTCACATGACTTTCTCTGCCCATTCTGGAAACAAACTATTGCTACAAAACGTTATTCTTCTATTTCATGTTAATCGATATAGACATTGCAGAAATATTCTTGTAACTTAGCTCCTTATAAGTAGAAGGTAATACTCTAGGCTAAGCCGATAATCAAATGCTTTAAAAACTGTTGCTAAGCTATTGCCTTAAAATTTGGATAAGGAGTAAAATAAAATAAAAACGGATGACGACTTTGTGTTTGAGAAAATTATGAGTATTTTAAAATTGAAACCAATAACAATTAGTATCTCTGAAACTGTTAGGTCCTCAAAAATATGTGTATGACATAAATCTGTCTTTGGGCCATCTAGGCACACACACACACACATATATATATTTATAGGTAGAAGTTTTTGTGCATCTCTTACTGTTTATCAGTTATGCAAATGCCATTTAAAATAAAGAGGAATTCAAAGGCTATTCCCAGAAAATGCGACATGTACGTTTTATTTGAAATATATATATAGTGTTTTAATGAAAACCATTAGAGCCATTTTTGAGAAAATCAAACACGTCTAAAAAAATGCATATAAAGTATAGTTTGGGGAAGAAAATTTTCCTGAAAATCTTCGTATCTTATGCTTTAAAAATGCTGAAGGAAAAACCAAATTGGGTATTTAACGGCTTTTTATTTTTGAGTTATGCTGTTCACACACACACACACACACACACACTCACACATGGATGAATTTCTAAAAATGCTTTTATGAATAAGGAGATCTCGTAGCATATTACTCTTGTGAAATCTTGACACCAAACGTTTGGATGGAATACGATACCTTGCTATCCCGTGTTAATTTTTAAGTATGCATTCTCTATCCTATCTATGACGTCACTCTTGTGGAGCAATCGGGAGCCCATTCGGTCGACTCAGTCCGCGCATATGAAGTCCGTGAAACCGAAGGACTCCGCATCCGTCGCGGAGAAGCTTAACCGATCATTCCTAATCTGTCCGACGCAGCTTCGCGCGAAAAGTCCGGAAGAGTAAGTTCAAATAGACTATGGCCTACAAACTCGTTTATTTTCTAATGACACTAGCCATGAAAGCTTCGTAGTTAAATTATATTCTATTCTCTGTTCCTCTGCGTAAATCTCCACCTTTTGTTTCTGTTGTTTCGGGAAAAAATGTTCTACAGACCACTGTACTTTTATTTTAATCTATTAAGTTCGTTATAATTTAATTGATCAAAATCATTCCGGGTTTAACAAAGCTTTCCTCCGCGCTCAGAAAACACCAAAAACTGATACTAAATTGGTCAATAACTTATTGCAAGAACGTGTGTCTCACCTGTTAAGACATCTACTGAGGTGATAAATTAGTAGACGCATTTCATGAAAATGAAAAATGGATTTTTATTTACGGACGTTCTTTAATTACTGCGGTTCTCAGCATCTCATTCTACGTTGGTCTTCATTTTGTTCAGAGGCCTCTCTATCAGACTTTAGGTTCTTTTACGATACGGGACTAACTACTTTACTTCCTTTCCGAAGAAAGCCATTGTAAGGATTTTTACTCCCGAAAAACCCTTGGACACAGAGACTAGCATGGTAGTCACTACACCGTGGAGGGTGACTGAAAGTAAGACGTGGCTACTTTGTATTCATTCAAAAACCTAAGATGCGTGTCATTACGTAAGCGAGTGTGATGTCGCAGACCAAGGTTCACTCCAACTTGAGTCATCGAGCTTTATTCATACCATCCAGTGCTTGTCAGGCGTGCGACCTCAGGCTTTAGCTTGTAAGTCCTCCATATGAGGAGTGTAAATAACTGTAGAAGAAGAATTATTGCTTTCACCAAAATTATAATTCATGAATACTAGAAGAATAAATGCGATTTTCACTTTCTATACATAGTACATGGTGCATAGATAAATACCATACCGAGATTTCTGTGGAAATACCCGTTCGAAAAAAGATTTTTAGAAAAATATGTGTTCGTGTGTAGTCGTGTGTTTGTATGTGCCCGCGCGTGCTGAGTGTGTCCGTGAACACAATCACTACAAAAATCTGATGTATTACACTCACTTGACTTTCTCTAGCTGCCTACAAACTTCTTACAAAAGATTATTCTTCTTTCTACACCATGCTAATCGAGATAAACATTAGCAGAAAGCTCTTATTACTTAGTTCCTTATAAGTAGAAGGGAACGAAAGGAATGCGTTGTGCTAAAGTGATAGTCAAATGTTTTAAAAGCTGTCGTTCTGTGATTGTCATAGCAAATCGCTTCTTTGCTTGACCAGGAGTAGAACACAGGATAAAGGACACTTCCTGCCTGAGAAAAGTATAACAACTTCAAACTGAAACTAATAACAAGGAATATCTCGAAAACGGTAAACTTCACGAAAAAAAATGCATATGACATATATTGTGTATTTTAATGACATTTACAGTTTAGTGTGTAAGTTTTTGCCTAACTCTTACGGTTTACTAGTTATGCAAAATTCAGCAAAATAAATCCAGAATAAACAGGTCTTCAGAAGCTATTCCCAGAAAGTTTAAGATGTATATTGTATTTGTGATACAAATGGCTTTAAAATGCGATATTTTAATAAAAATGGTTAGAGCCATTTTTAAGAAAAACAAAATTTTCGAAAATTGTTCCATTTAAAGGGTAATTAGGGGCGGGTAAATCTTCTTGAAAATTTTCGTGTCGCACCCTTGGAAGATACCAAACTTAAATACTAAGTTTGGTTTTTAACCGTCTTTTCGTTTTTGAGCTATGCTGTCCAAAGTCACATACACGCACGGACCATTTTCTGAAAATACTTTTTTTTTTTGGATTCAGGGGGCTCTAAAACATGTACTTCCAATGAAATCTCAGTATCGAATTTTTGGGTGGAATACAATACCACTATATCCACTATGCACATTGTAGATATGGGGCTATACAAAATAAAAAGGTCGGCAAAATACTAAACTTGGTATTTAAATTATCTTCCAAGGAAGCGACACGGAGATTTTGAAGAAAATCCCCCCCACATCGAACTACCCTTTAATTGGTAAAAATTTCTAAAATCTTGATTTTCTCGAAAAAGGTTATGAAGATAATAATGCCGTATATTAAAGATATTTACCTGAGAATTAAAATGTATATCTTGAATTTTCTGGGAATAACTTCTCCAGATCTCTTTGTTCTTGATAATTTTTTGCTGAATTTTATGTAACCGGTAAACTGTAACAGTATGCCAAAAACTTACAACAGAAAAACATAGATCTCGTTATAATGCACAATTTTATTTTACTTTTTATTATGGAGATTGAAATATTCCTTATTATTCCTTTCAGTTTTAAAATATTTAGAGCTTTCTCATATGAGAAGTTCTAAACTCCTGGCAAGGCAAATAAACGGATTTGAACCACTTGACAACCAACTTTTAAAAGATTTTTCTCGCCATAACGAAGTGTATTCGCTTATCTCTCTGCTACTTACAAGAAAGTAAGCAGTAAGACAATTTCTGCTAGTTTTTAACTCGATTAGCATGAAATAGATAGAAGAATAATCTTTTTGACAATAATTTGTTATAGAAATGTAGAGAAAGCTGTGTGAATGGAAAACATAACATTTTGTTAATAATATGCATATTATTCAATATACACAGACAGTTATTGCTCAAAACCTGAGGTAGGTGGAAATACACTACTGCCTCAGCAGTCTCTGAGAGGAAGTGGAGTTTTTACATTAGTCATATATTCCCTTTGTGTACGTGAATATTCAGTGAATGTTGCGCACAATGTTTGTAAAAACACGGGGTTCTCTGTCCGTCATATCACAACACAAAACAAACTGTATTTCTATTGTATTACTGACGTGTATGAATAATATGCGAGTGCTAACTATTGCCACTTGGTATGCATGCTCACAGAGTGAGGTAGATTGCTAATGCCGTAGCCAGCCAGTAATTACAACTATTGCATAATTAAGTTAGCGTAAACAACAACATTTCCGAAACGACGATCCTCTCTTCATCCAATTACCTGCGAGTTACAACACTTTAACACATAGCCGTTAACTCTGTGTATATAGTTAACAAGCAGTAATAGCGCTTTAGCTAACCATTTTTACCAATCACAGGCAGCTAATTACATCTAGCTAGCAAAAGTTGTTTAATTGGATTTGAAGTGATTACAGTAGTTTACGTTTTATCATAATATAAATCTATATACAGAATAATATAAACGCAGTGTGTTAACCTGTGTAGTAGTCTTGATAGCTGTTTTAATTAAAAATAATGTTATTATACAGCACTCTCCACTGAAATATTGCTCACAACACATAACGAAGTTTAGTATACATTAAATGCCAAATAAATGTGCACACCCATAATAAAGGTGAAGCGCAGTAACGCAATTGCGAATGCGTGCTCTGTGTGGTGTAGTACTGGCTGCTCGTTCCTTCTAGACGAATAACCTTTAGCGAAGATACCCTTGACAAACAGGTCAGCAAATAGTTTGTTATAATAACAAACAGCTCTGATTCTTTATGATTACGTTTTTGAGAGTACACAGCGTACAGAGTGTTGTGCGTTATGAGGTTATGCTGCAGCCAGTGTGTTAACGAGAGATGCTTATTAATGAAAATGACGGCAATTTAGAAGAAGATGCAGAAATGTCGGGAATAGAAAAAATACAAGAAAATTAGGTGAAAGTGTAGCGTAATCAGTAACTGAGGTTGAAAGCGAACACATCTGACTGACATCACTGGATGTGCTTTGCTTTGAAGTGACTATAAAATAACGTATATAGTATCTGACTGTCATTCCTGCTTCTGTGCACTTATGTTCCAGTAAAGGTCGCATCTAACCTCTCATTTAAAATGTCATAACCCCATGGCACGACAGCTCACGGGGAACCTTGGCCTACCGCCCGGCCGCTGCGCCCCCCATCTCGGCCCACTATAGACGTCATGGATGGGGTGCAGTATTGGAGGGTGAGGCGTGGTCAGCGCCTCGAGTCCCGGTGAATGCGGTCCTCATGACCTGGAGTCGCTACTTCTCCATCAAGTAGCTCCTCAATTGGCCCCCCCTCAGGGACCTTACGAGGCTTTGAGCACCCCGGGCCAGGTCTCCCAGCGGGGGAAAAATCCCCACGCCGGTACTGGGGATCGAAACCAAGCCTCCCGCTTGGTAAGCAGCTGCGCTACCACCGCGCTAAGGAGACGGCCTTTAAAATGTCATCCGTCAAGAAATGGTGCGCGACCTGTACGCGGTGTTTTCCGTTCCATAACTCTCGTGTTAATTACTAACGAGCGTTACATATGTGTAGGCTTGTTATTTATTTATTTTTATTGATGAGCGTTCTGTAACTGATGTGGATCGTGGCGTCTCGTTCCATATGGGCCTTAATTTTGCCAAGAAGCATCTTTATTAGGCTTGAGGCCCTTTTATGTCCATAAATCTACGACTTAGGACCAAAGACTTTATTTCTCTTCCGAAGGAAGCCATGCTAAGAATCTTTACGCTCAAAAATATCCATCGCCGGGTTTGATATCGTGACCTGGGAACCAGAGGCTAGCATGTTACCTAGACCACTGAGGACGACTAACATTGATTGCCGATTTTAACGAACACATTCTTGACATCGTCGGATGAAATTACCATTCACACGTATAAGTTGTTTTTACGTAATGTTCATAATTTCTGCACTATAGTCACACAGTAGTGTTTGAGTTTTAAACGTTTAGCAGCTGTATAAACAGAGGTTTGTAAAACACCACTTGCTGTGCAACACGGCTAAGACACTTCTTAGGTGAGTGTTGAAATGCAACACCAATTTCGTCTAGCTTTTCCTCTGTTAGAACATTTCGTTTTCGTTTTTGGTTAAGCGTTGTTCTAAAGTTATTGACCAAACATCTCACAGTGTCTCTGCCAAGAACTGGATAACCAGGAAATGCTACTGAAATTATCTACGCACCTCTCTACATGATTCTGTTTTCACGTATGTGTCATACAGAAAAATACGTTGTTTGATCGTGAATGTATTGGCAGGCATTCTTCGACTAATAAATGAATAACATTCCTAAGGAAATTGCACACAACACACTTACTGTCGAAAAACTTCACAACACGAAGACAAAGTAACGGCCGAGACAGCTCACAGCTGATAAACGTACCCTTGACATGTCCCGCGCCGATTCTGCGTATTTGCACAATACCGAGAATCACTGCCGTCTCGGTTGATATGCATGTCAGGCGGTCGTGGCCTTGCCATAAAGCGAAATCGCTGTGTTTGTATGGCTATTTGAGAATAGAGTAATGAACATTATATAAATAATTGCTTAATTTTCGGAATAACAATTTTACTTATCAAGAGGAGTATACTTTCAGGTTACTTAGTACCTCCAAGTAGGCATGTTTACTTTTACCAAGAGCGAGAGACCAAAGCCATAACGCTGAAGTTGCAGGCCCCGCGGTAGCAATGTTGTATCGAACTGAGTTCGAATGCTCTTCAAGGCAAATGACCTCACACTAAAAAGACCAGCAGGTCACGTATTCAGGTGAGAAAACGTGGAAAAAAAAAAAAAAAAAAAAGCCGGATAGTCGATACTGACATATTTTGTTCATTTCGCGGCACATTTAAGACCACGCAAAAAGCATCAGATGGTGAATCATGTGATAGGTTTGTGTTAAAATTGATAGATGAGAAAAACCAACCTGAGTGATTACAAAATAAGATACAATTTATTAAAATATCTGTATCCATACCCCTAGCAGCCTTTATAAACAGAACACTTGGAAAATTTAGTTTTGTTTATGAACTTTCTTTAACTACTGTGGTTCTCAATGTTAGTTTTGAAAGACGCTTAATTTTGCTCAGAGACCTTGAAGCTCTTTTGTGTACCGTAAATCCACGACACGGGACCAACGGCATTACTGCCCATCTGAAGGAAGCGATGATAGGGGATTTACGACCTTGCCTTCCGCAAGGTTTGAACTTAGAACTCATTCATTCGAATTCAAAGCTCATTTCAATAATGTAAAATTTAGGTTATGTTAAAGCCTCTGGGTAAAATTTTTCAAATATTTTATGTTTTATTTTACATTTTAATATTAAACTGAATTTTAATTTCCAGTTCCTGTCCATTCAGCAGGATCAGCGAATAACTATATTTTTCTAGTTTTGATACTGCTTTGTTTTCTGAAGTGGCCTACTGGTTTCTAAGCAACAGCAGTAAAGTAATTTTTGCATGGCCACCTTTCAGAATTTGAACTTTTATTAAGTTAAATTAATTAAAATTTGCACAATGTTATTTTAAAATTTTCAAATGGTAGCAAATGTATGGACATCTCAGAACCTGATTAAAGTTTAACTATAACAAGAATATTTATTATACTTAACCAAATAGCGTGCAAATGCGTTATATGAATAAATTATATTGTGAGATATGAGATTTTAGCAGATCACCTAAGCTAACCTAACAGCAAAAAGTCTGATGTGCTCCATCACATGACTTTCTCTAGCTGTTACACAAACAAATTCCTTACAAAAGACATTCTTTTATCTATGACATGCTAATAAAGGCAAACATTACCAGAAATTGTATTATTATTATTATTATTATTATTATTATTATTATTATTTGCTTCGTCGTAAGTAGAAGGGAGATATGGGAAGGCAATGGGCTAAAGTAATAGTCAAATCTCTTAAAAGCTGGTCCTTGTGTCTCAGTTGAAGTTCGGTTCGCTTTGTATGGCCTGCTGTAAACCAAGAGAGATGAAACGAAATGTCACTTCCGGTTTGATGAAAGTTTAAGTAGTTTAAAATTGAAACCAATAACTAGAAATATCACAGAAGCGATCAACTCTACAAAAAACAAACAAAACAAAAACGTATATGACATAAATTATGTGATTTAACGAGATCGACATTTTTATGTAGTAAATGTTAACGGTTATGCAAAATTCTGCAGAATAAAGAACTCTTCAATTGTTACTCCCCAAAAATTCAAAATATAAGTTCCATTTTTTGTTGGAAATATCATTAATATACGGCACTTTAATCAAAATCGTTATAGCTATTTTTGAGAAAATCAAACATTTAAAAAATATTCCTTGTAAAGAGTAGTTTGGGGTGGGGGGAATTTCTTGAAAATCTTCGTGTCGCATCCTTGGGAGATACTAAAGATAAATAACGGTCTTTTCGTTTTTGAGCTATGCAGTCCATAGACTCTCATACACACTCACACGCACAACGATATTTTGCCAAAAATACTGTTTTCGCACAGAGGGTGCCTCAAATCATATGGTTCTTTAAAATCTCGAAATCGAATTTTTGGCTAGAATACAATACTTCTCTACCCACTATGTACTTATACATACGGGCTAGAGAAAGTAAAAAATAAATTAAAATCAATGTATTTCGGCTGTCGTGATAGCAATTTATTGCATATTTTGTTTGTTACTTCTCATTTTGAAGTTAAATCAGATAAGCTATGCCTACCAAAATGCCTTAGGCAAAAATATATAATCTATCTAGACACATTCCGATAGCAAAATATGAAACAATTCGTCGAAACAAACGTACATCACAAAATATTAAGTCGAAATCTATTTTCGATCCAAAGCACTTGTAATCTTACGAACTTAACGTTGCTGATGCAACTGGGCACCTCGAATCAGAGTGATTTTCAACCAACTGGAGCAGTGAATAGGTCCTTCTTCCACAAAGAGCTTACCCTGTAATTATAATAAAAATATTAATTATGCTATTCAAGTAGCATAGAAATAAATTCCACCATTAACATCTCCCCAAAATTTCGCGCGCAGAAAAAAATTAAAAGACAAGCCAAATGGTTTTATTGTGCCTCAGGCAAACTTTATATTCCAGATACAAAAGAACCCTAAGAATCAATAGAGATAGAGGGGTTGCCAAGAGGGGTTTTATCGCAAATCCTTTCCTTTATCTCTTATAATTGTAATTTTAACAGACACTGAAAAAGATGTGAAACATTGTTGGAATGCGCAACTGCTCAACCCTCCATTCGATAGTCTTCCAACTTCTGTGTAGCCATAGAAAGAAAATTTGAAAACACGGTTATGTTAAACATATTGGAGGTTATCGAGATAATTTTGTATACACACAAAATGCTAATCAATGTCAACCAATATGGGCGCAGGCCAAGCGAGTAAAAGCTAGAAATAAACCCCACAGTATATGGTACATTGATCCCCTAGACCAACGGTTCCCAACCGGTGTGCCCCGGCACCCTAGTGTGCCGTGTGATTGGCTAAGGGGTGCCGCGAGATATTGAGATAAACAAAAAAAAAATACCTTCTACTGAAGCCTTAAATCTTGTAAGGTCTTGAAATAAAATAAATCAAATCAATTACTCTCATGCACGGCAGATGGTGATAGTGGTCGATTCATTGCAATAATTCAGTTATACTAGTATCCCACAGATGGCATTACAGCTATACCCTGCCGAACATTCCCGAGAAGAGGACTCCGGTCCATATATTCTGTATGTCGACGTTTCCCTTTGAGGCTACTACATGAAGTTTCGGCCCTCCCATATGTGGAAGATGTTATTAGGCGCCGGGCTCAAAAATTCTACGCCAGATTGGGCGAACATGAGAACGCTCTTGTCAGATCTCTGGGGGAGTACTTACCCTCTGAACGCCGAAAAAGGTGGTTCCGGGTTCCCCGCATGGCTTGTGGGCACCCCCGGTAACAACGGCTTTAAACCAGCCAACAGCGTATTAGCTGAACAAAGCACTCCCCCCCCCTCCCATAGGGAGAGGTCTATCAAAATTCATCACTATATTTAAATAAATAAATAAACACCAGCGGAGCAGAGGAAAGGATGCTGCTCCTACAAATGCAACCGCTCGAAGAGCCTACCAGCGCTACCTCCTTAACACCAACACTCGAAACCTCAAACAAAACCTTAACCATCACCTCATGCCTGTGGTTAAACCCTTACCAGGGTAGGTACACAGCAACAACACCCAGGCTCACAAAGAGCCTACCAGACACGCACGCACGCACGCACGCTTTCAGTTGTCTTCCTCGAGTTGATTCACAGTGTTTAGCTATGGATAAGTTCATTGTTAAACGTAAACGCCAGGACATGAAAGTGAACAGTCGGCTCTACTGCTTGCTTTAAGAAGCCAAATCTTACAGTTTCTCCTGCACCGTCGAATTCACCACATCAAGAAGAAGACAAGCGAAAGAAAAGAACATACCAGGACAGTTACTTAGCGTATGGATTTAAGTGGAATAACAATGAGGAAAACCCTATCCCTGTGTGTTTAGTTTGTGGCGAAACACTTAGCAACGAGGCCATGGTACCTAGCAAACTGAAGCGGCATCTTACAACCAAGCATCCTAGAGTGTCACAGAAAAGTGTAATGTATTTTTCACATATATTAGAAGGGGAGAAGAAAACAGCTGTGCGAATGGTAAAGAGAATGACCATAGGCGATACTGCTCTTGAAGCCTGATTTAAAATAGCAGAACTGATAGCTAAAAAAAAGAAACCTCATACTCTTGGAGAGGAAATCATTGGCCCTGCATGTCAAGTTATAGTTTCAACAATACTTGGCGAAGGAGCAGCTAATCAAATTTCGAAAGTTCCTCTGTCCAACAACACAATCAGACGCAGGATATCTGAAATGTCATGCAATATCAACGAACAAGTCACGGAGAAAATAAAAACTTATAGAACATTTGCTTTGCAAGTAGATGAGAGTCTCGATATTGGTGACAAGCCGCAACTCCTTGGTTTTATCAGATATATTGATGAAAAAGATATTAGTGAACAGTTTCTGTTCTGTAGACCGCTGGAGACTACAACCACAGGCCATGATATTTTCGTTTCTATTATTCCTATCTCAATGACCATGATCTTTCATGGAAAGACTGTTGTGGTATATGTACAGATGGTGCACCATCTATGTCTGGGAAAAGGTTTTACTGCCAGAGCTCTCAATGAAAATCCATCCATTATTATAAGTCAGTTTTCTGCACAGAGAGGCATTAGTCGTGAAAGCGTGTACTGAAGATTTTGCTGAAGTGTTTAACCAAGTTGTGAAAATGGTGAACTATATGAAATCTCGACCTTTAAAGTGCAGAATTTTTGAACAGTTATGTCGCGCAATGGATGCAGCCCTCTTTGTTACTTCACACAGAAGTAAGGTGGTTGTCGCGGGGTCGTGTATTGAACCGGTTTCTCGAACTTAAAGAACAGCTAAAAACTTTTTTTAAGGATGAAAATCAAGACACATTTCATGAGCTCTTACCAAGTGATTCTTGGTGTTTTGAACTGTCGTATCTGGCAGATATTTTTCATAAGCTGAATGAACTGAATGTTTCGATGCAGGGTTGACATGAAACAATAATCTCCTCAACCAATAAAATGAAAGGTTTTAAAAGAAAACTTAGTTCTTGGAAGTCTGCAGTTCAAAAAGGAGATTTGTCGAACTTTCCATCTCTTCTTAATGTGGCAGGAGATAAAGATCTGGGTAAACTGAAAGACCGCATTTGTGATCAGTTATCAAGATTGCAAGATGCAATAGATGCGTACTTTCCAACTATTTCCACTACGAATCTCGACTGGGTTGTCTCACCATTTGATTGCGTAGATAGTGCAGAGGAAATAGATTTCACTTCTTGCGAACGAGATGAATTTATTGATCTTTGCGCTGATTCCACACTCAAAGGTAAGTTCGCCAAGAGTGAGGCATCGGTGGCTAGTTGTTGGCTTCAACGGAGAGAGGAGTACCCTAACCTAATGAAGAAAGCAATTAACGCACTGTTGCCCTTTTCAACATCCTATCTATGCGAGCAAGCCTTCTCTGCTATGGTGACAATAAAATGCAAAGCAAGAAATATACTGAATAACCTTGAGGATGATTTGCGTGTTTCACTGTCAACTGTAAGACCCGACATCACATATCTGTGCTCTAAGCATCAATCACAAGTTTCACATTAATCATTAATCGAACAAAATTTATTGATGTATTTTTACTCAGTGATTGTAGTAAAGTTTACTGTATTATGTTATGGTGTACGTTATTATTATATAATATTTCAATAAATTAACATATTAAGCTTAATTTTCTTTTAATTCAAGGAAGGGTGGTGTTTAATGTTATTCCCAAGGGTGCCGTGAACTTCAAAAGGTTGGGAAACACTGCCCTAGACCATAAGCTTTTCACTTTCAGGTACCCAACTTTTAACTCCCTCAGTCTAGCAGTTAGTTAGAATGATTTTCAATCTGGTGCTTTTCACGAAACATTCGAAAACTGAACAGAATCAAGTACTACATATTGTATTGTGGCCGATGGTGTATACCGTCGGACGCAAAAATCCTTAACAAGGCTGCGTTCGGAAGGGAAGTAAAGGCGGTCGACCTGTGCAACGTTTATTTGCACATAAAAGAAGCCCATACCTTGAAAGAAGAAACTTTCTTGTCAAAATTCCGCCATTTCGCGCACACTAGTCGTGATTTACTCGGCTCGTCTGTGGGCGACGAGCCGATTCCATACCTTGGCGCATAGCGGCGAACTCACGCACTAGAAATTCAAATCAGTAACGATAGCCTTTGTTCCACTTAGGAGCTAGAGGAAAAATTATCTGTGTATTGTATTCCATCCTAAAAGTTGATACCGAGATTTCATCGGAAATACATGTATGAGGACCCTTGACACTTTAAGAAAAGGGTCCGCGCGTATGTATGTGTGTGGAGAGCATAACTCAAAAACAAAAAGAACGTTAATAGCATACCTAGTACTTAAGTTTAGTATCTTCCAATGATGTGATATGTACATTTTTAGGAAAATGTTATTTACACCCTAATCTACGCTTTACATGGAACATTTTTCGAGATTTTAGATTTTCTTAGAAGTGGCTCTAACGACTTTAATTATATATATATATATATATATATATATTGAAGTTTTTTGCGAATAGCCTCATAGTTCTGTTCATTCAGAACGATTTTTTTTTTTGCCTACTGAAGAACTGCAAGAGAGAAAATCCTACCTAAAAAAATCTGATGTGTTCCATTCACATGACGTACTCTACATAGCTGTAACAAATTATTGTTAAAAAGCTTATTCTTCTATCTACCTTATGATAATTGAGATAAATATGAGAAAAAAAAAAGCTTAATTACTTGCTTCATTGTAAGTAGATGGTAAATTAAGGGATACAATAGGCTAAAACGATAGTCAAATCTTTTAAAAGCTGGTTGTTATGTGATTCAAATCCGTTTCTGTGCATGGCCAGGAGTTTACAAATTTCCATGGGAGAAAAGTTTAAGTATTTTAAATCTGAACAAACAACTAGGAATATCTCACAAATGGTCAATTTCACGAAAAAAAAAACGCCACACAAACGTTTATGACATAAATCATGTATTTTAACGATATCTACAGATTTTGTGTAGTAAGTTTCTATCTCTTATGGTTTACCAGATACGCCAAATTCTTCCACAATAAAGAGGTCTTGAGCGCCTATTTCCAGAAAATTCAAAATATACATTTATTTGCCATGCAAACGTCTTTAATACAGGATATTTTAATCAAAAGCATAAGACCCATCTTTGATAAAATCAAAATGTTCTAAACTTTTTCCACGTAAAGGGTAGTTTGGGGTGGGAATATTTTTCTCAAAATCTTCGTGTAGCATTCCTGGAAGATACTAAACTTAAATACTAAGTGTGATATTCTACCGAGTTTATGTTTTTGAGTTATCGTGTTTGCGGACACATGGACACAAACACGGATCTTTTTCTAAAATATTTTTTTGGATACAGGAGATCCTAAAACGTGTATTTACGGTGAAATCTTGTTATCAGATGTTTTTGTGGAATCCAATACCTTCTCGGTACACTATGTAGGTACATAGGACGTTTAGAGAAAGTAAAAAGGTAGATCTCGTCAACATACATAATTTATGGCCAATATATTTTGTTGTGCAGCTACATTTCGAAGATGTCGCTTCACATTTTTATCCTGGTCAGAGAGAATGGACTTTTGATAGCACCAGTTTTCAAAAGAGTTGACTATCGCTTTAGCTTTTTATATTTCTGTATTTTCTTTGTAAAAGGAAATAATATAATACAACCATTTCTCCTAACATTTATCTTGATATGCTTGTAGGTAGAAGAATAAGCTTTTTGTTTTTTAAGAATGGTTTGTTGCAGTATAGGTAGAGAAAGTAATATTAATGTAGCATATCAGATTTTTTTATATTTGTACTTTGTTTTCTTGTACATATCTGTGTGCGGTGCACGTGTTTCTATATTCTGCTGAACTGCTTCTCTATCTCTTGTCTTGTCTAAAGTTTACAGGAATGAAATCGTTGCTGAATATTGACTTAAGATGATTGCTAAGCTCTCCAGCAACGGTTTCCAATATCCTCCTGAGCGTTCATAATAAATAAGAATCGATTTATATGCTTCCCTGCCGTCTTCGGCTTCTTCGGACCCGCTTCACTATTACCATAAGTTATCGAAAGGCGCTGCGGGCGTTTGCTAAAGGCAGATTCTCTGTTATCTTACATTTCTACTTCTTTTCCTTTCTTTTCTTTACCCCATGGTGCTGCATACCTAACTACCTGCTTATAATTATCCTCCGTAGACAAATTACCGTCAGCCTTGTCGGTCTTCAGAGAGTAAATAGTGACTACGTCATGTGGCTGTAATCACCGATCGTGTGTGAACGCTTTTTTCGTAAGTTATAGTTGATTGTAGGTATCCATTGGTACGACTACATTTGTAGACACGTGTGCCTGCGACATTCTTTTGACATTGTTACACCGTTCGAGTGGACACGAGTGTTGTTCTTTGACGTCGAAGCCCAGCATTCTTACACCCAGCATTTTGGGTGTTGTGATACATGCGGCGGTTTTGTAGTGTAATTGCTTCTGGAAATTTCCTGCCACGTGACCGACAGGTATAAAGAGGGGGACGAAGCCCTGCCCAGAGTTCAGTTTAGATGGGAAATTCGTAGCGAACAGTAGCATACGTCGCCGCAGCGAAACTATATGGTAGAATTGTTACAGAAGAGCCGAAGCATTTGGGTATACAAACCTTTTCTACCTACTATGTACATGACATGTACTTGGTAGGGAAATTAAAAGGGTGTTTGAGTAATACGTTGAATGCATTTTAAATGACGAATGCTTGTATGCTTCTAGGACCGTGGCGGCGATAACTTGGCCATGCCTTTTTAGAACATGAAGTAGGGTATAAGTACCCGTAAAATGTTAACACTGATCCTAGTGCTTTAACGGATCTTCTTATTGTGTGTTTTATGGTGCTCTACATTTGTTGTGTGGTAAGTTTTTGTCCATTTCTTATGGTTTAGAAGTTAAGTAAAATTCCGTAAAATTGACCCAGAATAAAGTAGTCTTCAGAGGCTACTCCCAGAAAATTCAAAATATACATTTTATTTGTCATTTAAATATCTTTAATATACGCCATTTTAATCAAAATCGTTAGGGTCATTTTTTAGAAAATCAAAATTTTCGAAAAAAAGTTCCATGTAAAGGATAGTTGCGGGTGGGGGATTTTTCTCAAAATCTTCGTATCGCATTCCTGGAAGATACTAAACTTAAATACCAGGTTTGGTATTTTACTGATTTTTTGTTTTTGAGTTATCGTGTTCACAGACACACGGACACACGGACACACTGACACACGGAAAATACTTTTTTTTGGATACAGGGGACCCTAAAACATATATTTCCGGTGAAATCTCGGTATCGAATTTTTTGGTGGAGTGCAATACCTTCTCTATACACTAAGTACATAGTACATATAGAGAAAGTAAAAATCGTTTAATTTTTCGAATGGCCGGTTACTTATGAAAGACCCTGTGTTATAATTCACAATTCCAAAGTAATTTTTCACTTAAGACTATTTATTAGAACCTCTTAATTATTTTTCTATTTCCCTTAACTACATATTACACTCAATAATGTTACCTTAATTGGATATGGGTTCAGCACTTAAGAAGAACCTTTTTGGTCTTATCACTCCCCATTTTTCCTGTGATCTATTACATCTTGATAACTTAACAATGCAATACACGCAAAGAACTTCTAAACATCACAACCATCTCAGAAACCCGAAACCTAGAAACTGAAAACTTCCACAGAGCACGACCCATTATCTCTCCTTGAAATGTCATACCATATCTGTTTTTATAATCTCCAGGACACGAGTACCAACTATAGGTCGTGAGGCGAGACATGAACAAATCTTGTGCATAGAGGACGTTGTCTTCCAAAGTGCAACAACTGAGAGCGGTAATAGAGATGGCAGCTTGGCGCGAATAACACAACCACAACAGCGTGCAGCGTTAAACAATTATCGCAGTTCACATGAAAGTAATTGTAGACACATATTCACAGTTATGACGTAATCACTTTGTTTGAAATAAAACTAATTTCTACATATATAATATGTCATTAACAATATGTAGAGCGTGAAACGGATTGTTTTGCTTGGAGGAATGTTGTGTATATTTTTGGTTGCGATCCAGCTTATCACACAATAAGTTTGGTAACTATGAACATAGCCAATATTACTGCATCTACTCACAACATGTTTCTGCAGCTGCGGAATCTTCGTCCTCATAGCCAGCAACATTACTGATGTCCGCATCACTGTCTTCTTCCACATTAACTATAATCTCTGAGTGTTTATTTGCATGAACACTTAAAATGTTGCGCTAAAACCTGCGCAAGCGCACTTCAAAATTGGACAGAACCGTTATGACTTCTAAAGCTTATTTAGCCTTAAGTTGATCCTCGCTAAAACAAAACCCAGGCGACCAGTGCTCCGTTATAATGTAAACTTCCGCCATTCGCGCCAGAATTGCTGTCATTCTTTCACAATCACGCGGCATATTGTAATGTAACACGAAAACTTTCCTTATTCCCACAACTTAAACGGTGACTAAAATATTCTGTAAGGTATAATAGTGATAGTCATAACTCTAAAAAACTCGAGCGAAAAAATAAATATCATGTATGCGACAACTTACATTAATTCGCAGTTCGGAAGCGACTCTATTCCCTCCAGATCAGAATCGTTGTCTGAGATATTTGATGCTGATTTCCTCTCAGTGGTTGTTAACCAGGTTATCAATAATGGTGGAACTTAAACCATCCATCTCCCAAAACAACGCTTCTTTTTTTGTTACATGCAGCACTTTATTAACTGTTGGCGGCTCATTTAAATATATATATATATATATATATATATATATATATATATATATGTATATATTGTGCACTACTACACGAATTGCATTCTTCACAAAATCACCACATTCTTGCATCGTATATTTTACACGGCTTTCTTTTCTCCCGGTTGCAACCACTTTTTCCGTTTCAGGTTTTGCTTTATGAGCACTGTTTATATTTATTGCCTAAACACTGGTGAACTCAGAAGTCAATTTCATCACTTCTTTCACGGGAATTGTTGGATATTTCTCGCAAAACTTACCACACGTTTTCAACACTATAGTTTTTTCACCACTAGTCAACGGTTTACCAAACTTGTGCTTTGTAAAACTCGAAAGTTGCAAGAGAAAACTCCCAGTGATTATTAGCACGATATTACATTCTTGCGCGCACTACTACTTTGTTGTACCGCGGTGCACTGACCACGTGGATCTGTTTTGGCGCGGATCAACCTAAGAGTGAATAGAAAATACGCATACATGTTGGCGCAATTTCTCCCACCATCATTCCTTTAGGTATAGAGTTGCCACTGTGTAATTTAATGTTTTGCTCTTGTCTCACCTCACTACTCATATTGGCGAGTAAGTCTTGTGCCATACATTCATTTAAATGACAATCGCATAGTGACAGCTTTTAAAGGATTTTACTATTACTATAGCCTAGTGTAGATATTCCCTTAATTTCCATCTATTTAAAAGGGTCTAAGTAATGTGAGTTTTTCTGGTAATGTTTATCTCGATTAGCATGAAGCAGATAAAAGAACATTCTTTTTTAGGAATAGTTTGTTTGTAGAACAGGAAGACAAATTATGTAAATGGAATACATCAGATTTTTAATTTATTTACACGTACTACATACATAGTGTATAGGGAAGGTATTGCATTCCATCCAAAAATTCGATACTGAGGTTTCACCGAAAATACACTCTGTAACCAAAAATATTTTTAGAAAGAGGTCCATGTGTGTCCGTGTGTCTGTGAACACCATACTTAAAAACGAAAAGCCAGTAAAATACCAAAATTGGTATTTAAGTATTTTGTTTAAAATATCGTATATTAAATATACTTAACTCACAAATAAAATGTTAATGTTAAATTTCTGGGAATAGCCTCTGCAGACTGCTTTGTTCAGGATGAATGTTTCTGAATTTTGTATAACTGGTAAACCGTAAGAGATAGACAAATACTTACCTACTACACAAAATATAGATCGTTAAAACACACAAGTTTATGTCATGTATATACATTATTTCGTGAAGTTGATCATTTCTAAGGTATTCATAGTTATTTGTTTCAGTTTTAAAATACTTTTCTTATACGGAAAGTTGTCAACTCCTGGCCATGCAAAGAGACGGATTTCAACCACATGGCACCCAAGTTTTAAAAGATTGGGCTATCGCTTATCCTAGCGTGTTCCCTTATTCCCTTCGACTTACAAGCAAGCAAGTAATAAAGACACTTTCTGTTAATGTTTATCCATTATAAAATAGAAGAATAAACTTTTAACAATAATTTATCATACAGATGTAGAGAATGTCGCGTGAATCGTTGTTTCCTTTCAAAACCGTGTTTTAACATTTGGAATGAGAAAGTAGTTTAATATCTGCTTTCAATATAAATTTAATCTTAATTATTTTAAAAATGTATTGATAATTAAATTAAGGGCTTTTCTTGCAAATAATCGTGATGAACAAGTTTTATACCGAAATGCACATTCCTATTTTATCTTAGTCACGTGTGATAACACACACATTTGGCAACGACGCACTTGATTCTTCTGTAAGAAAATCATTGTTCTATGTGCGCACATTGTCTTCATGATGTGAAAACCACTTTAGGAAGTTCTAGGAAGTTCTTAGGATAACCGCTGATCATTTTGACTCTCCGTGGAATTTATTAAGCGATAGTGGTAGTGAAATTTCAAATTTCTATATTTATATTTGGATTGTTTTGAAACTTTTACTGTGATTTCGTAGTAATTATATTAATGTGAATATCAGATTTCATTAAAATTTGATAAATACTTTGCAAGATATTAATTATTTCATAAATTTTATTATATAAATATAATAATATAATCAAAATATGCCACGCGCATTTTCTAAGCTGGAGCTTTGAACCGAACACAAAAATTTTAATCTATAATATTTCAATAACTACTGTTATTGAATTTCTATAACTTTGGAAAATAATAGTTAGAAATATTAATCTCTAGAAATAATTATTTTTGATAAAAATATATTTAAAATAATATTGAAGTTAGAATAATTTTGTATTTTTAATGTTAAATAAATACTTCTGAACATTTTAATAATATTAAAAAAAACTGAGACCGTAGATATTTTGAAAGTGTGCAAATGTAGACTTAAGACAAGCGTTGTTTTATAAAATATTATGCTAGGAAACACGTGTATGTATGACATTTAAATGTAGTCTTAAGACAGGCGCTGTTTTATAAAATATTATGCTAGGAAACACGTGTATGTATGACATTTAAATGTAGTCTTAAGACAAGCGCTGTTTTATAAAATATTATGCTAGGAAACACGTGTATGTATGACATTTAAATGTAGTCTTAAGACAGGCGTTGTTTTATAAAATATTATGCTAGGAAACACGTGTATGTATGACATTTAAATGTAGTCTTAAGACAGGCGCTGTTTTATAAAATATTATGCTAGGAAACAGGTGTGTGTATGACATTTAAATGTAGTCTTAAGACAGGCGCTGTTTTATAAAATATTATGCTAGGAAACAGGTGTGTGTATGACATTTAAATGTAGTCTTAAGACAGGCGCTGTTTTATAAAATATTATGCTAGGAAACAGGTGTGTGTATGACATTTAAATGTAGTCTTAAGACAGGCGCTGTTTTATAAAATATTATGCTAGGAAACACGTGTATGTATGACATTTAAATGTAGTCTTAAGACAAGCGTTGTTTTATAAAATATTATGCTAGGAAACACGTGTATGTATGACATTTAAATGTAGTCTTAAGACAGGCGCTGTTTTATAAAATATTATGCTAGGAAACAGGTGTGTGTATGACATTTAAATGTAGTCTTAAGACAGGCGCTGTTTTATAAAATATTATGCTAGGAAACAGGTGTGTGTATGACATTTAAATGTAGTCTTAAGACAGGCGCTGTTTTATAAAATATTATGCTAGGAAACAGGTGTGTGTATGACATTTAAATGTAGTCTTAAGACAAGCGTTGTTTTATAAAATATTATGCTAGGAAACACGTGTATGTATGACATTTAAATGTAGTCTTAAGACAGGCGCTGTTTTATAAAATATTATGCTAGGAAACACGTGTATGTATGACATTTAAATGTAGTCTTAAGACAGGCGCTGTTTTATAAAATATTATGCTAGGAAACACGTGTATGTATGACATTTAAATGTAGTCTTAAGACAAGCGTTGTTTTATAAAATATTATGCTAGGAAACACGTGTATGTATGACATTTAAATGTAGTCTTAAGACAAGCGTTGTTTTATAAAATATTATGCTAGGAAACACGTGTATGTATGACATTTAAATGTAGTCTTAAGACAAGCGTTGTTTTATAAAATATTATGCTAGGAAACAGGTGTGTGTATGACATTTAAATGGCTACAGAGCCCGAAGCAAAGGGAGGGCAGGTCAATGTTTTATAGATGTCCAAAGGTTCCAGCAACTATTTGCAATAAGAAAGCAATTTTCGATCTTTTGATCGGATGTTCCTAAAGTTTCACTCCCAGTGTTCCTTAAAATAGTCACATTGCATGGCTACTATGTTAACTAATGCCTTAACACAGCTTTCAGAACTTTCAGTATATTTTACCATATTTATCTAAAGAAGAACGATGAAAATAAAAAAGCTACTACGACATTAGGATTCTAAACAATGTTGGAAGTAGAACTCTATTTTGCATCATTGTTATATGCAAAGCATGTATTCCACATCAGACCTATTGAAAGTAAGGTATTGATATCTTAATAATAAGATTAAAGTAAATGAGAGATTCCTTCAAAATCCTCTAATACATTTTACTGAAGTTTCTGGAAACAAACACGATGAGACAGTTCATTTGGCCGATAAACCACCAACCATATATAAAGTAAATGTTTAAAGAATGAATAAATTAATAGAGGTAATAAATGAGGTGATGAATATGATTAAAAATGAGTAAAGACATAAGAGAGTCTGAATGTTAAATCACATCCAGCAGAGTATAGTGTCCAAAAAGTACACTAAACGGGGAGTGTTGCACATCGGTGATATACATGTTGCAAGAAAGATCGCTCTGTCAGGAATTTAGAGAAACTTAAATAAATAATTAGTGGTCGAGGATAACGAGGGTGCCGCGTCGCTTACACGGAGAAGAAAAGGTAGTACCTGCATTGTTCGGAAATGATAACTAGACCGCTGTTGTAGACCAGACAGTGATAAGAGATGGGTGTTATTCTTAAAGTATTTAGACAATAAGAAAAAAGGGGCCCGCCTCTGTAATTGTGGGTAGCGTGTCTGCTTCACCTTCAAATGTCCAGAGTTCGAATCTCATATAAGGATTTTTCCGGGTTTTCCCTTATTCTGAAAAGACAAATTCCAGTAACTTAAGCTCCATAGACCCAGGTTTTATTTGAGTATAATTTCTTCCTATACATGAGATTATTCTTTATTTCAAGATTGAGTCATTGCTAAAACGTTCCGAGGCTAATTGGGCGAACCTGGTCACGTTTCCAAACAGGTTAATAAAAATAAGCTATTCTTACAAAATATATTCTTTAATTTAATCGAAGTAAAAATTATCAGAAATTTTTCTTATTTTTTCTTTCCTTCTAAGCAGAAGCGAATTAAAAAATACACCAGGCTAAAGCGATAGCCAAATCTTTTAAAAACTGGTCGATATATGAACAACTGGACTTCGGTTCGCTTTGAATTGCCAGTAAAACAAGAGAGATGAAGCGAAAAGTGAATCCGTTTGAGAAAAATTAGGTGGCTTAAAATCGAAACCAATAACAAGGAATTTCTCGGGAACGGACAACTGTTCAAGAAAAATGCTTATGATATTGTGTATTTTAACGAGATATATATTTTTTATCTACTTCGTCAAGAATGAAGAGATCTTCAGAAGCTATTCCCAAAAAAATTCAAGATATACATTTTATTTATCATGAAATAACTTTAATATAATAAAAATCATTAGAGACATATCTGAGAAAAAAAGAAAGATTCAAAATTTTTTCCATCTATAGAAGTATTTGGGCTTGAGGATTTTTTTTTGAAAATCTTTGTGTCGCATCCTTGGAAGATACTTAACATAAATACCAAATTTGGTATTTAAAGCTCTTTTCATTTTTGAGCTATGCTGTCCACAGACACAGTCACACATAGGTCTTTTTCTAAACATGTCTTTTTTCGGACCTCAAAACATATTTCTGGTGATATCTCGACATCGAATTTTTGTGTGGAATACCACACCTTCTCTATACACAATGTACATAGTACGTATAGAGAAAGTAAACACATAAGATGCTACCTGGAATAGATTCTGGGCAGAAACAAACGCGACACATCTAACATTTTTCTGTTAAGTGTGCAGGTTATTTCCAGTTTTTCGTAATAAATAAATAAATAAATAAATAAGTTGAACGTTTTGAATTCTGGGACAGGCAACAAACAGATGACACTTAAGATTTTTCTGCAACCGGATGGACATTTCACGGAATTATATTTTCGTTGCACTTGAGAAAGTTGAACATTGTTGTCGTCGATTGCTGTGGCATTGTGCTGCTTGTAAATATGACCATATAATTTAGACGTTGACGAGTGGGGACAGAGTATCAAAATACAAATATTAGTCAGTTTTCGTACCTACTTAGAAATCTATGTAAAAAGGGCATATGTCACGGAAACAAACAGATTTCTCCTTGTTCGTTTCAGCAAACCTGTCAGTTTTCGAGTAAAGCCTCCAAGGACACCTACCTAGTCAAAAGACTACATGTGAGGTTATTGAATGTGAAACACATCTATTTTTACCTAACCACGAGTATTATTTTGCTTACTATCCTAATAATTTTGTAATTATCCTAATAGTAAACTTTCAACAACTTACTAGAAACAACAAGAACTTATTGTTAGATGTAGACATGTATCGTTTAGTGCAACGACTTAAAGGCAGTAAAATAAATTGCTTGTTTCATTGAGAAAGCGATTTATCTTTGTTCCAATGTAGGTATCTATATTCCTTTGTTAGTATATTCTTGTCCGTGTTATTTTTATCAATTCCTTGCCTCCATCTTCAAGATCACTAACTTTATATTTCCTCTAAAAGTTACCATTAGTGACGTATGTACCCAACTTACTTTCCCAGCCACTTCCTTTCATCCGTTATGATGAAATTCAATATTGAAGAATAAACAAATAACTAAATGTACATGCTTTTAAGCGAAGTTTCGTAAAACAGTGTTGACTGACCACTGTGAAATATGTCGGTATGTTTATGAAAACACTGCAAAAGCACGTGACTCGGAGTTTCTCAAGCTACATGGGTCTCATCCAATAGCGTGGTCCAGGCGCGCGGCTTTTTTCTTAGTTAATCCACGCTAACCAATAGGCGTTTTGTTGATGTAAGTTTATTGGCATTGAAAACACTAAAAGCGGCTTGAAACATACTGTATAAAATAGCAATAATAGCCAGATCTCCAGGACTGTTCACAATGTGTGCACGCTGTGAATACAGAAGGGCTGAATGAGCTACCTGCAACAGTAAAAAAGCTAGCTGTCACAGAGGTATACAAACGTACTAACAAATTGTTTTTATAATGGTGTCTAAATTATTAAAAGTCTTTGAGAATCGTACTGTAGGACTGGATACATAACACAATAACCTTCACAAAACACATTTATGCTAATAAAAGTACATGTCTACATGCTCAAAGTCAGTGTAATTTTTGAACTCATTAAAACTTATAGGAACATACATTTTAAACCTTTCACGTTTGAGCCACCTCCTTCTGTTACTTCAATAATATCTGTAGTTTGAAAATTCTCTCCACTTCACATTATGTTATAGGGACAAACATAAAACGTGGTTGATGATATTACGTTGTAAGTGATATTTCATTATTACTTTGTAATGATGTTTAACATTTTCTATTTTCAAATATATTGGATTTTGCTCATGGACATTTTTCATTTTCATGTCATGGACTACTTCTTCTACGAGCCTTATGGATTAAGCATTTTAAGCCTTTTCTAAATATATTATGATTATATACAAGTCTAAAAATGTGTTTTAATGAACCACAAATCTTCAAGTAGTGTGTTGGAAATCTGCTAGTCTGCGTCTGCAGTGCTGTGATCGTTGTCTAAGAATTTAGGTAACTATACTGAAAAAATGCGCATATTACAGAACAGCATTAAACCAGGAGCTGTAACAGGATGAGTAGGTAAAAGCATATTAGGTGTAATCTCTTTAAAGTTTTGTTTTCAGCTTCCAGCTTTCAATTTTTTTTTATTAAAATGTCTTTATCAAGGTATGATTACAATTGCATTGGCTACACAGCACGCCCCGGCCTGCCAGTAACGGCGGCGTCCAGTGAGCATACGGTCCTGAGTGAGTTGTTAACAAAAAATGAATAGAATTTTATTAAAAATGTTATGTGTAACACTCACCTCTAGCTGTTCTACACATAATCTTCTTACAAAAGATTATTCTGCTTTTTAAATCATGCTAATCAGCTGCAATTAGAGAATATACTTATTACTTAGTTCCTTTTAAGTAGAAGGGCACTAAAGGAGTGCCATAGATAAAGTGATAGGCAAATGTTTTAAAAGCTGTTGTTATGTGGATGTCTTTGCAATTCGCTTCTTTGCTTGGCCAGCGGTAGAACAAAAGTAAAACGGACACTTCTTGTCTGAAAAAGTATCTTAAAATTGAAACAAGTAACAAGGAATATCTTGGTAACGGTCAACTCTACAAAAATGTATATGACACAAATCGTGTGTTTTAACAAGGTCTACATGTTTTGTATCGTAAGTTTTTGTCTATCTCTTACGGTTTCCTAGTTATTCAAAATACAGAACATTTTCTCCATAATAAACAGGTCTTCAAAAGTTATTCCCAGAAAATTGAAGATATACATTTTATTTGTGATGTAAATATCTATAATATACGGTATTTTAATCAAAACGTTACAGCCATTTTTTAGAAAAACAAAATTTTAGAAACATTTTTCCATGTAAAGGATAGTATGTGGTGAAAATCTTCGTGACGCGTCCTTGGAAGATACTAAACCTAAATACTAAGTTAGGTATTTAGCGGTATTTTTGTTTTTGAGCCATGTTGTCCAACACGCACACACACACACACACAGGTACCTTTTCTAAAAAAAAAAAATTTTCGGATTCACGGGGCCCCAAAACATATATTTCCGGTGAAATCACGACATTAAATTTTTGGAATGAATGCAATACCTTCTCTATCCACTATATATGTTGTATATGAGGGGATAAAGAAAGTAAAAATACGGTATAAGCAAAACAACTGATAATACCTACATACATTCAAAAATAAAGAAATAATTGGAAACTTAAGAATTGTGACAACACAATAAAAATAAAAAATGTATATCTTTACAAACATTAGGAAAGCTATTTACAGAATGTAAAAGGTTTATATCATCAAAGAAGGAAATGTAAATATAAAAGAAATTTATATATGCCAGCAATGGAAATTAAAGAAATAAAATTTCGGACATGACGTTTGTCTTACGTCGCGTCGAAACAAACTGGACTGTCTCGATAGGTCTTAAAAGTCCTAGCTCTTGTTTGGGGAGGTTCTGAAAGTTTTATTGGTCTACAAAAATGTTTCCATACTTGGCAAAAACATCCTCAAGTAATTTCTGTCCTTAACCACTTTACGATTTCACTTCGAGTTTTGCTAACTTTCCCAAGCATATAAGCACTTCAGTTATATTGCAGCCCTTCTTTACTTGAATGATGGGATTCGCGGAGGTCAAAAAGCAATTTTGCAGACTCAACTGGCTGAATGTTGCTGATCCAGGAAAATATATCTTAGAAGGGTTATCGATAGTCAAGAACATCGATTATTATTATTATTATTATTATTATTATTATTATTTTATTATTATTATTATTATTATTATTTTGGCCACAATTCAACTACAATATTGAGGGGAGCTAGATATTTATTATCCACAAGATAATATTTTCATCATCATCATCATCATCATCATCTCATCTTAGCATAATAGGCCTGTTTCAACTCAGAGAGAATTCAGCCCTATATTAGGAAATCACATTAGTAATTTATGATACATGGCACGAGTGAGCGTTACCGTACAAAGGAGATGCGTTCGACAGTCATATTAAGATTATCCACGAGTCTGATAAACGTTTTATGTATTCTTAGCTTTGTAAATTGTAAGAAATAAATGAGAAGAAATTCACTTCCTTAACTGAAATAAAGGGATTGTCTTTATATGTTTGTAAATAAGACGTTAGTTCTCCCTCTGCATTTCATTTATTGCTTGGCGTGTTGAACCAATAACCAAATACATTCTTCCTTGGAGATACGTGAGAACCGATTTATGAATGTCCATATTATCAGTTCGACTACAGGACGTCCAACATCTCTATTGCTCTCTGGTGTGTATTTTAATAATGTTTCCTTATTCTAATATCGGCCATTGTAATAGGTATTTGACCATGTCACATAGTTTTGTTTGAACTATTTTTTCAGTCAAGTTAAATATATTTAATTTATTTATGATTATATTACTATTTACCTATTCAAACAGTATAAAGCTATAAACTTTTCTTAAAAACTTCATTTAATTTATTTCAATTTTTATTTTGTCAGGAATTTAGTTTCTTAAAGTACTGTTCATTGTACCGCACATGTGCACATTCATTTGTCTCATCATATGGTACATCGCACCCAAGATAATAAAAATCTGATGTGTTACAATCACATGATTTTCTCTAGCTGTTCTACAAACTTCATACATAAGATTCTTCTTCTTTCTGGACCTTGCTAATAGTGGTACTCATTAGCACAATGTTCTTATTATTTAGTTCCGTATAAGTACGAAGAAAATAAGGGAATACACTAGACTAAACCAATAGTCAAATGTTTTAAAAGCTGTCATTATGCGATTGTCATTACAAATCGCTTCTTTTCTTGGCCAGGAGTAGAACAAAAGAAAAACGGACACTCCCGTCTGAGAAAGGTATAAGTACTTCACAACTGAAACTAATAACAACGAGTACCTCGAAAACGGTAAGCTCCACAAGAAAAATGTATATAACTTGTGTATTTTAACAAGACCTAACTTTTTTGTATAGTAAGTTTTTGTCTACCTCTTACGGTTTACTAGTTATGCCAAATTAAGCAAAATTCATCCAGAATAAACAGGTCTTCAGAAGCTATTCCCAAAAAATTCAAGATATACATTTTATTTGTTAGATAAATATCATTAATATATGATATTTTAATCAAAATCGTTAGAGCAATTTTTAAGAAAATAAAAATTTTCGAAAAAAGTTCAATGTAAAGGGTAGTTTGGGGTGGGGGAATGTTTCTCAAAATATTCGTGTCGCATCCCTGGATGATACTAAACTTAAATACCAAGTTTGGTATTTTAGCTACTTTTCGTTTTTGAGTTATCGTTTTCACAGACACACACACACACACACACACACACACACACACACACACACGGATCTTTTTCTCAAAATGCGTTTTTTGGATACAGGGGGTCCTAAAACATGTATTTCCAGTGAAATCTCGGTCTCGAATTTTTGGGTGGAATGCAATACTTCTCTATCCCTATGTACATTGTACATATGGGGCTAGAGAAAGTAAAAATTTGATGAGTTCTCTTTACATGACTTTCCCTAACTGTTACACAAACTATTCTTACAAAAGATTATTCTTTTATCTATATCATGCTAATTGAGATAAACATTAGTAGATATTGTCTTATTTTTTTCTTCCTTCTAAGCAGAAAGGAAATAAAGAAATACACCAGGCTAAAACGATAGTTAATTCTTCTAAAAGCTATCAACATTTGAAACAACTGAAATCGGTACTCTTTTGCATTCCCGCGATTAAAACAAGAGATGAAACGAACGTTGACTTCGACAAGTTTAAGTAGTTTAAAATTGACACTAATAACAAGGAACATCTCGGAAACGGTTAATTCTACAATAAAAATGTATATGACATAAATTGTGTGTTTTAATGAGATGTACAATTTTAGTGTATTAAATTTTGTCTATCTCTTATGGTTTACGAGTTAAACAACAGTCATCCAAAATGAAGTGGTCTTCAGAGGTTATTCTCAAAAAATTCAAGATATATATTTCATTTGTCATGAAAATATCTTGAACATATGACATTTTAATCAAAATCATTAAAGCCATTTTTCAGAAATTCAAAGTTTTCGAAAAATTTTCCATGTAAAGTGTAGTTGCATTTGGGGATTTACTTTCAAATCTTCGCATTGCATCCTTTAAGGACACTACACTTAAATACCAAATTTGTGGTGTTTAACGGAGTTTTCATTTTGAGCTATACTGCGCACAGACACACACGGACATATGTCTAAAAATACTTTTGTTTTATTCAGGGAGTCTCAAAACATGTAATTTTCGGTGAAATCTTGATATAGAATTTTTGGGTGAAATATACCTTCTATCTACTATGTACATTGTAATACATGCTAGAGAAAGTAAAAACGAGAGTCTTGCTCTACTTGTTCATTGTGTACAAATATTTTTTATCTCAAATTATTCTTCTTACTTAAGATGGACACATTATAAGTAGTTGTAGCTTTGCGTAATTGGAGAGTAGCCATTTGTACTGATTCTCTGTCTGAACAAATAAAACCTGGTCATTAGCAAATAATATACTGTGACTACACCTTGTAAACGTACTCGCAGCACTGTGTGAGAGGTTTGTTTAGGAAGTCATAGGTGATTGTTGCCGTGCATTGTTACACCTGAATGAGGGGATTCGTTCCTGTCGGCAAGCTCTTTTACATTGAAGCCGTCACTGTGGTATCTGCGTGAGTTTGTAAAACCTATTGTGGTTTGCAAGTGCAACTGAATACCTCAGAGGCTATTCCCAGAAAATTCAAGATATACATTTTATTTGCCATGTAAATTTTAATCAACATCATTAGGACCATTTGTTAAAAAATACCAAATTACGAAACATTTTCGTTGTAAAGAAAGGGTCTTTTGGGGTAGGTAGATTTTCTTAAAAATCTTCGTGTCGCATCTTTGGAAGGTACCGAACCTAATTATCAAGTCTGGTATTTAAACCGACTTTTCGATTTTAACACATGTTTTCACACATAGATACACACGTGCGCGTGCGCGGTGGATTTTATATAAATGTTTTTAACGGAGGGTCTTGAAACGTGTATTTCCAGTAAAATCCCGGTATTCAATTTTTGGGTGGAATGTAATACCTTTTATACTTAAGTACTATGGACCTACTAAGTAGAGAAAGTAATAATCTTTTGTAAGAATAATTTCGTTTCAAAATTGATCGAAAATGTCAAGTGAAGTTTTTACAAATACAGATGCATACCATTTCTAGAGCTCATGCTGGAGTATTAAGCCAATGTGTGAAGTCAGTCTTGGTCCAATGATCACTATAGCCAACGTAAGAAACGAAGGCGGTAATTGACAGGGGAAGTACTGCGTTGCGACATTTTTCTAGAGACTGAGGGAAATGTTCACAAGCACTGGCAGTTGATGCGAACCGAAATTATGCATTCCTTTGTTGTTAAAGTCATAAAACTATATAAAGGCATATTATCTTACTTTTCTCTCTGTCACTTTTTCACTATAAGCCTATTTTTAAACATGCCATCATTCATTTCTGTATGATGGTTAGATGGGGGCTTAGATTTAGAGGGAAAAATTAATTTTCTTTCTTAGATGAAACCTCAGTCGGCGGAACTATGTAGTATGGCATCAAATCAGGTGACCTCCTTTGACCTCCCGTCCTCATCTGCCAGCAAGCTGAACTGGTATGATTTTTCTTTACATAGGTTTCATCCAGGCAATACATTTTAGTGTCACCCCGGTATCTAATGGTATGCATTGTTCTGAGAAACACAACTCTTGCGGCTACAATGTCGCTACGTTCCATTATTAATTTTCTTCCGTCTCTGCATTTCCTGTAACAAAATCCCATTTCCCTCAAAATGCGGAGTATGGAAGATTCACTGCCTTCTTGTTTAATTTCGATCACAAGCTTTTACTTCACTTACAATTCTTTCTACGGTGAGCATACCCACCTGACAAGCGTCAGCTGTTTTCCTGCAACAATGGGCAACCTGTTTACAGTGCTGCCCGCTTCTTCCATCTTCTCCCGTTTCTCGGTCTTGATTGTGAAGAAAACAATTTTGTTTTTGCTTCAGGTATAGTCGGAGCTGTTAACGGACTGTTTACTACCTATTTACACAATGACATCGATTTATAGCTCGGAATTATTAAATTTCAGTGTTAAACTGGAGACAAGTTCTCTCAAACACGGTCTGAAGCAGACTGCGTCTGATTGGCCGGAAACCACGTGTCTATGACGTCGTTGTGTATTTATATATTGCGCAACCGCCTTCATTAATGACGGATACTTTCTTTTTTCTAAACTCCGGTAGGGGGAACCAGTCTTGATTCCACCACCACAAACAAAGTTATACGTGCCACTTTACTATAGCATCTTAAAACAATTTAACTCTCAATGATTACAATGACCATTCGCATTCATTATTATGTATCTAATTAGGCAAATATATATCTTTGTTGGTGTCAAATTATTCACACACTTACCGCATGTGTGGTTGACCGCGTATTTCAAATACTAACTAAAGGTGAAAAAAGAAAGAAATAGGGAAACATAAAGGAAAGAAAGAACAAAAAATAGAGCTATATTACTCTAACTGAACAACATTGATCTGTCTTCGCGTACTTTTGCCAGGAAATTGTCCCTATGTTTTGCTAGTTCCTCTGGTCAGCCAGTAGATCCCAAAATGACAATTTTCTTCTTATAGGACTTAAACATTTTTCTTTGAGTTTAATTGTTCGCTGGTTCTCCGACCATTCCGCCAAAATGTGTAGGCAGGCTTCATCCAAACAATAGAAGGAGTAAATTTTCCTGCCGGAATTATCGGTCATTTTCTGGACCCTCCAACCTCCCAGCCTAAACCATTCCATTCCTGATCTTTCCTTTCATGTTAAGTGAGGTATATGTGCCTCGTAACCCCAATTAAATTTTATTTCGTTTGATGGCTCTAACAATTTTGATTAAAATATCGTATATTTAAGATATTTACCTGACAAATAAAATGTATATCTTGAATTTTCTGGGAATAGCCTATGAAGACTATTTTATTCTAAATGAATTTTAAGGAATTTTGCATAAGTGCTAAACCGTAAGTGAGACACAAAAACTTACCACACAAAAAATGTAGAGCACATTAAAACACACAATTTAAGTTGTATACATTTTTTCGTGGAGTTGATAGAGCTAGAGAGGTTTTAATTTTACAGCTCGATTTAGTTCCCTGTTGCCCGATGTCTATTAATCTTCTTTTGACACGTTTCTTTCTCATTTGTTTCACCTCTTTACTATACTGATGCATGCATATTCTTCTCAAATGTTTTTCGATTCAGCTGCCTAAGACTGAAGAGATAGGGTTTCTCTCTGGTATTTATAGCATGTGGATCGAGTGTGGAGTTATCTCTGTACATCAGTCTCAGCCGGTACTTCACTGCTTGTATTTTACTGTTTTTATGAAGATAACATCCCACCTTCCGCAGAATTCCAGAATTTGATGTGCCTTTCTCTTCCATATAGTATTGTCAGCCTTATAATACATTTTTTAATGTACGAGGGCGGATCGAAAAGTAATGCACAATATTTTTTTTTTTTACAAAAAAGTTTAATAGTTCAAAAAACAAAACAAAGAATCACAAATGAACTGACACCTTTTACTACTTTTCGACATAGTCACCAACATTCTCAACACATTTTTCCCATCGTGATACCAGTTTCAATGTGCCCTGTTCGTAGAAGTCCATTTCTCCGGAATGCTGATTTCACTTCCGCATCTGTCGCAGAGCGATGGCTGGCCAGGAAATTCTTCATTTGATCAAACTGAAGAAAGTCCAACGGTACAAGGTCCGGACTATATAACGGATGCTGAAACATATCCCAATGAAATTTGGTGCTTTTCTGACGATCAGCAGCAGCGGCATGGGGGCTAGTATTTTCATGAAGAAGTTTGGCATCGTCAGCATTAATGTTTTTTTGTTAAGAAGGGCACAACGCGATTTCACCAAAGTTTTAATGTAGGCTGCTGCATTCACAGTGGTCCCGTGTTCAGCAATAAAACACCACACATATCCTAGAACACTATCACAAGCACTTCCTAGTAGATTGAGTCATCTCAAATTTTTTCTTTACTGGGGGACCAGCATGTTTCCATTGCATACTTACCTGGTTTGTTCCGGGCGTGTAGCGGTATGCCCACGACCCATTACCAGTGACGATTCCTTTCAGAAAGGCATGCCCTTCTAGGTTAAGTGATCCAAGTTTGTCATCATTCGCTGGCCCTTGCGGTTGACTGTTAGGTTCTTAGTCACCCTCCGAGCATTAACTTTACGAAATTTCAATGTATCATGAACAAAATCATACACTATCATATAAAATGCTGAACTTTTGTGATAAGATCCGCAGTTGCACACGCCGGTCGTTCAAAGTTACCACCTCAATGCCTCTTGACTTCTGCGGGGTTGGAGCTGTCACCGGCCTCCCGGAGAGAGACTAATCACTAAGGTAGACTTGGCTCTCTTGGAAGAACGCACACCACCTGGAGACATTGCTGCGGTCCATACAATCATCCCCATACATGCCACGCACGTCCCTGTAAATTTCACTCAGTCCCATAAATATCGAACCACACCTTTCTGCTCTTCACAGGTGGACGACACTAGCATGCACACCATCTTTTTTTTTTTTTTTTTTTTTTTTTTGTGTAGTTCACGCTTCTCTCACTAGAGCGGCACATGAAAAAATACCCTCTGTAGTGAAGACTTAAAACTATATCTGTGTGAAATTGCAACATTCCAGCTGCAATACCAAGGTAGAAAAAAGAATTATTGTACGTTACTTTTCGATCCACCCTTGTATTTTTGGCACGTCAGGTATAAGCGTGTTATAGCATAATATTTCTTTTAACCCTCCTCGTGCTTTATAATGACTGATAGATATTTGTTCCATTTTCCCCTCATATTAACGCAACTCCTAATTTTTAGCCCTTCGTAATACCATTCTTCCTTCCTGCCATACATATAACCATTTTGAAGCCATTGTTTTCGTTTTGTTGACGTTATGCATAAGGGCTAAATTCGTACATAGCACAAAAAGACGCCATAAACAGATATCAATGCTTATGAATAAAATGTTATAGAAAAAGCAAACACATGCACAGTTGCGTACAAAGATTTCCTATAAAAGCATGGCCAACCTTAAAAGACAAATAAAATCAAATAAATAAAAAAAAACTGAAATTTCATACCCCGCTACCTAGTTTCTAAAACGGGACATACAATCTAAAGTCTTATTCCATTATTTTTTAATTTAATTTATAAATCCATACAACATTATTTTACAGGTACTAAATTAAACTAAAAGTAAAATAAAATAAAACTATACCTTTCAGTTTCAATAACTTTCTATTTTTTTCTTTTTCCCTTCCTTTCTCAAATTTTACAATATCTTTCATTATTTATTGTACTTAATTAGGAAGAATGATTGTATGTTTAAAATGTTACCTCATATAATAACGTTAATAACTTATTTCAATTAATTAGTTATCTCATGTATGGTTTTTATTGCGGCGCCTTAATGTTTTGATTTAAACTTATAGTGGGTCTAGTCTCTAATGTCAAATAACAACAGCGTGTTACACAAGTAAAAAACTAGCTATTGGCTTATTTGATTCGTGAAGTAACTTGTCAATTACTTATGGATATAAAATGTGACATTCCCTGAAAAGTAAACGCACTGTGACTGATGTGGAAAGCATGTTAACTTCTTCCGCATTTTTACATTGTTCCTATATATAATCACGGACTCTAGTACTAGTTTCGGAACCACCTATCAATGAGCGGAACTCCTTCATCGTTTACGTTGATATGCAGAAGGAGAAGAACGAAGGTCGCTTGGGTTTACCTTGTAAAGTTATATAATTCTTTATAACGCACGAAGGGTTATCTGCACATGCGAAATACGGCGCTACTGGGCCACATGTATATTCAGACTTATTGCAAACAAGCGCTAATGCCTTTGACAGGTTTACTGGGAATATACATCTATGTATCGATATCGCTCTTGGTTCTTTCATTTAGCACTTCTAACCACGTTGCAGTATTATTTTGACTTTTGCATTGTCTATACGGGAAAAGTTTCGCTTATCTACCATCGCAAAAAGTAGGACGAGTAAATTAAATTGTGTTTTATTTATGGACGTTCTTTATATCCTGCGGTTTTTAGCGGCCCATTCTTTATTAGGCGTTGAAAGACCGCTTAATTTTGCTCATAGGTCTTACTTCAGGCTGAGGTTCCTTTTGCGTGTCATAAATCTACAACACGGGACCACCGACATTACCTCCGTTCTTATAAGTCATGCTAAGGAGTTTTACGCCCGAAAATATCTATCTATACGCCCTCTGCCGAGTTTGAGTAATCGCGTGGGATACAATGATAACTAATTACAACGACAATATGCCTACTATAATAAATCCAGTAACTTGTCGATATATATGAATAAACAATGTTCTAGAGGTACAGAAATCGCCAATTCTCTTAATTCACTAGCAGTTGTGAATGAACAGAAACAAAATGACTGGGTTACTACACCAGTAACACGCGCGACTACTCCAGGGTTGAAGTACAACATCCCCTGTGATAAATATTTGAAAACATCTCTTGAATGCCACATTTAATGTTCCTCTAGGCATACCGAATGGAAGGGAAGTCCTTACATTAATTTAAACCAATGATGGTTCTCGGCATTTGGAACACATTTTGTGTTTCACGTTGGTTTTTTTTTTTTTATTTTTTTTTTATTTTTTTTTTTTTTTTAGAAAACAAGAAACAGACAAGCTCGCAACGCTGCAGGTTGTGTGGATGTTATTTGCACTAGGTCAGTACATAAACATACAGGCCTCGCTGCTGGTACTACAGATTGCCAATCAGAGTGGCAGTTGCATTTGTTATATCCCAAAGCATTACACCACCCTGCGCGCGACATTGCAGCTTCTAGTTCAGTTTTAGATTTGATTCTGCCATTGGTCGATTGACCAACATGACTGCAGATGAGCAAGCAGACAGAACGAATGGAAGTCTGTGAATTTCACATTGGAGAACAGAACCGATTTTCAGAAAGTCCATTTTTACCCCTTATTTTGATTCAGTTCATTTACATAAACCTAACGTAACCTCACGCAGCCTAACCTCACGAAATCTCGAAACCTGTCATTCACCTGTCATGTGGCCATATTGTCTCCGTAACCAATAGGAAAGGCTCAGGAAAGAACCTTAGTCTAAAGCTGAACTAGAATCTGGAACCTCGCAACCTCGCCGTGTTTGCAAACGACCGACGTGTTTACATCCAGAAGTTTCAGATCCCTGACCAACCTCAAGGCAAAGTTGCCGAGTTATTTCACGTCTGTAAAAGTTGGTCGGAATATTTCTTTAATTCTTTTAAGTGATTAATTATTTCGAAACTCTGTGTGATCTCCACAATTCCTACCGAAACTAATGACAGAAATATGTTAAATGCGCATCTTACAAGTAAATAATTATTATCTTCGTACATTCTTGTGGAATTACGCATCCAATTTGGAACAAAAACATTTATTTTCTTCGAAAACGGTTGATCAAAGAACATGCCATTGGACTTTTTTGTTTATAATGCTTCAATGAAGCATATATTAGAAGGAATGCAATAAGTTCACTTCTACGCAGTGTATAGTAAAACAAGGGGTTGATATAGGATTTACGCACATATTATTAAAAAACTAGATGTTTGAATGTTAGGAAAATAAGCTTCTTACCTTGAAATGAAGCAAAGATTTGCGTTCAGAGGCAGTACAAAGACAACATATCGACCGTATGATTCTCCGCTTGCTTTATATGATGCTTTGCTTTTGGGAGGTCATTCGTAAGGAAGCCTCCTATTGAAGAAAAGTCTCCTGCTCTTTCTGATAAAAGCACATTCACTTCTTGTACGAAACATTTCCGTGGAATGGATTTTCCTGCTGCTGTCGCTGAAATGAACAACGGCTATAGATTCTGGTACTGTAGGTATCTGCAATACCTTGTTATTTTCTTTACAAAGTACGTAGTAGATAGAACATATTATGTATTCCACCCAAAAATTCCTTACCGGGATTTTACCGCAAATGCATGTTTTGGAGTACCCTAAATCAAAAAAGAGCATGTATATCTGAATAAAAATATAAATAAATAGTTTTCGTCCAGCATAGGTATCGAAGTATTGCATTTAACCCGAAATTTTAATCTTCAATGGAAGTATGTACACGTTTTAGGGCCCCCTGAATGAAAAAGAAAAGAAAAAGGCCCGCGCTCATCTGTGTGTATGCATGTGTGCGTGTATTAGTTTGTTGGTGTATTATTATATTTATTATTATCATTATTATTATTATTATTATTACTGTTAAGCTAACAAGCTTGTTCGCAGTAGAAGGAAGTCCTCACTTGTAGTTGCAAAATGTCATTACTTACCTCAACCTGAAAGGACCATATGGAATAAATGAGACACCTCTGTCTCTATCTAACGCATACATCTTGCAATTAGCTTCGTCCTTTTCTGATATTTGCTGTTTTTGTGATTATCACGGAGTAACTAATAAACTAAAGATCAGAACATACCTAACTATATTTTTCCAAGCTAGAGTAAACTAGACCTAACCTAGTCCGACCTCTGTATATTTAATAAGATGAGCGCTATGATTTTTTAACATTCTCACCAAAATTCTATACCTATGCAATAGAAAAGTCAACAGCCACATTTTTCTTATTTGGTTTACGAAGGGAACCGGGCAAAAGAAAATGTTGACATACGATTTAGAAGTTTTTAAAAGTTTTTTTTTAACTTCTTCTTGCTATGGCAAACAACAATCATTCACCTATTCAGCACAAGGCACAAAATAGCAGGCAGATAATTTATGATAGTGTTTAAAGCCCGGTTTACTGCTAAGCACCGCAGGCGAGACACTGATGATACAGGAAATGAAGGTGGAGCACCGGTGAAATGCGATGGTGGGGGAAACCGCAGAAAAACTTCCTTACACCGCTTTGTTCACCACAAATCCTACATGAGATCGCCAGGGATCGAACCGGGCCGCCTTGGTGAATGGCCAGTGGTCTAACCACTCGGCTACGGCTCGGCCACACAACAGGCAGGTTAAATAAGTTTCTAAGGAATTTTATAGGAGGAGAATGATGTGAAATGTTAATGTAGATTATTTATTTTGTACGAGAGTCAGCAGATAAATCCCTGGCCTCACACAGATATGGCGCCACTAGGCCATAGTTACATGTCAATAGCTTGTTTAGTTTTTGAATGACAACATTTTAAACAAGACAACTTTAGAATTGTCATAAAAATGGAGGATTTGGAAAAACGAGCAGTGATTAAATACTTTCATTTGAGGGGCTTAATGCCTAAAGAAATCAAGGAGGAAATGGACAGTACATTGAAAGACTCTGCCCCTTCATATTCAATGATTTAAAGGTGGGTTGCAGAGTTTAAAATGGGACGTACGAGCATTAGTGATGAGCCTCGTCCTGGACGCCCTGTAGAAGTGACAACTCCAGAGATCGTTGAAACAATTCATCGTTTAGTACTGGAAGACCACAGATTAAAGTTGTTTCAAATAGCAGAGGCTGTAAGCATATCAAAAGAACGTGCAAGTAATTTTAAGTAATGTTTTGAGCTTTCACAAGGTCTGGGTATGATGGGTGCCGCGTTTGCTGACACCTGAGCAAAACTTGCAAAGAAAAACCGTTTCTGTTAAGAATGTGGAGCTCTACCGTAGTGAATTTTTGAGACGGATTATTATCATGGATGAAACTTGGATACATCACTACACTCCAGAAAGTAAATCAGTCAAGACAGTGAATTGTGCCAGGAGAACCAACTCTAGAAAGGGCAAAGTCAATTTTGTCAGCTAACAAGGTTATGGCGAGTGTTTTCTGGGATGCACAGAGAATTATTTTTATTGATTACTTAGAAAAGGGTAAAAGTATCACTGGTGACTACTACGCGAGCTTACTGCAACGTTTCAGTGATGAGGTGAAAAGAAAAAGACCTCATTTGGCTCCGGCCCATCGCTCAGTCATTGCAATGGGAAAAATGTGCGAATTAAAGTTGGAATCGCTTGAACATCCACCCTATTTGCCAGATCTAACAGCCAGTGACTACCACTTGTTCCCAAACCTCAAGAAAATTCTTGGAGGACGAAGATTTCACAGCAACCAGGTCATTGTTGGGGTAAATATCTTTTTCGAGGAGCTTGATAAATCGTTCTATACGTTTAGTCAAATTAGAACACCGATATGACAAATTTATTAGCCTTTCTGGAGATTATGTTGAGAAATAAACAAAAAGAACATTTTTAAATGTTGTTTTCATTGGGAGGCCCGGAACTTATCAGCCGAACCTAGTATTTTACATAAATGTTTATACCTAGTTATGGAGTTACAGAAACTTGGAAAAGATGAAATGTCGTAAACTAAGAAAAAACGCAGTGTAATAAATGGGTTAGATTATTCAGTAAAATGAGTGTTAGTAAGGGAATAAATAAAATAGCTAAAACTACCAGGTGTTCAGAAACAATACATTGCAATAGCACAAGTGGGGCGCATCGTTAATTCATTTTTAAAACATTCCACGCATCCGAATGCAACTTTGCAACAGTAAACATTGATGATAGCCAACAAAATTAAAGTTTTATCATTTTATATTTCTATAATTTATATATTTTAAGATGATACAGAATATGCTTATTTTTTTTTTTTTTTTTTAGCGATTTTGGATAAAAAAATTGGTTTTTGTTTTTTCGGTGCAAGAAATGCACCATACTTTTAAGAACATATATTTTCAACGATTGTTTCTCCTTGGACAGAAGTAACACACTTCTTGGAAGTCGCTGTTAAATGAATCAGTGTGTCAATCTTTAAAGTAATTTTTCATAGGTTCCAATTTGTTATTTTCCCATACTCAAATCTAGCTTCTCCTACAAAAATGCAGCTAGAGCTCTGAAACACTTTCTCAAAGCACTGCAGAAAATGTGTAATAAAATATCTGATTCTAATTTTGATATTGGTCATAGATTAGTTTTAAAATAATAATTGCGCCGTTGCTTTGCAGTTTTTTTCCACTTTGTGACATAAAATATGTTAAAAAAACCGGACTTCATCACGTCCATCTTCATTGCCTCAGGAAGCTGAACAGTCCTACCTGTTAGCCACATTTCCAAAATACTTTTTAAATAGTCAGTCAAATGTTCAAGTTCTCAACCCAACCACACAAATTTGGAGAGATATATTAATTCTGAACCAACATATTGATACCACTTTGTGCAATTTAAATATTCGGGACTTGGATGGTAGTCGTTAAGGTGGAGGCAGTGTTTCCTGCTGACCTGAAAGCGGTAGAATATGCTGCAGTCAATGACATTCCTACCGCAGAGAAGCAGTTGTGACATGGGATGCTTACATGTAACGACTGTGGGTTTGCACGAAACCAGACATTATCATCCTTAGTTCACCATCAATGAAAACAAACACAATAGAATGCCACGGTTCTGATTGGTAGCTGAACGTGTTACCGCTTTTTCCATTAAAAACTAGTTCCTCTTAAGTTTCTGAGAAATGTACATAAATTAATTAAACTATGCAATGTTGTTTAATTACCATAATATTGATTAAGGGATAAAAATACCGAATCTGAATCTCTATTCCTTTAAGTAACAATGCGCATACTTTGCAAAGCTGATAGTACCGACTGCTTCCAGCCAGTATGTGAAGAGACTGAAGTTTAAATGATGGCAGAGGCGTTGGGTACCGTTTTAGTCAAACATATGCAAGGAAAACCCTCACAAAATGAAGAAAGAAGAATTGTTTTTAATGGTGTAATAAGTTTTGTAAAAAGTACCTTACTCTTGCATTAGACGACATTCTTAGTTTAACGGCCAAATTTACTGGTGTTTCCGAAAGCAGCATATAGTGTACAAAACTTTTTAATGCGACATCTTGTGCAGCAAGTGAACAAGCCACACATTGCTCGAGATGAACAAAGAAAACGGGATTTGGAGGGAATGATGACCATTATCGTTGACAGATTAAACTATCAATCCCGTTGATGACTCATACAATTCGAGTGCAACACATGAATCGAATTTTGAAGAAGTGGAACCTCTTCCACTTCCGATTAGCTCTTCTGGGTAACCCACTGTATTATGGCATTATATTAAAAATCAACAAGCTGGTGTGTTCCAATCATATGACTTTTTCTACATCTTTGTAACAAATTATTGTTAAAAAGCTTATTCTTCTATCTGCTTCATGTTAATCGAGATAAACATTAGCAGAAACGGTCTTATTGCTTAGTTCCTTATAAGCAGAAGGGAAATAAGGGAATACACTAGGCTAAAGCGATAGTCAAATATTTTAAAAGCTGGTTATCATGAGGTTGAAATCCGTTTCTTTGCAGGTCAGGAGTTCACAAATTCCCGTATGAGAAATATTTAAGTCCAACCTACGACAAAAAATGTACATGACATAAATTATGTGTTTTAGTGAGCTGAAGATACTGAACTTAAACAACAATTTTGGTATCTTGCCGACTTTTCGGTTTTGAGATATTGTGTTCACAGTCACACGGATAAAATAAACGAAAAGAATAACATACTGTTAAACCTGTAGAAAAAAATACAAGAAATACATAAATATATTTAAATTTCTTAAAGAAACTACATACACACATGCATACTAAAAATACTTTTTTTTTTTATATGCAGGGGATCCTAAAACCTGTATTTCCGGTGAAATATCGTTATCGAATTTTTGGATGGAATGCAATAGCTCTTATATTTAATATGTACATTGTGAATACGTGTTAGAGAAAGTAACAAAACATAAACATATTCAAACAGCGTATCTTAAATTTAGAACACACAATAAATGGCAAATACTAATCGGATACATTAGTGCCCTATTATAGTAAACAGAGCAATACATAAATAGAACACTAACAATGGTCAGGGCCGCGACGTGACCGAGTAGTTAGGCCACTCGCCTCTCCCCTAGACGGGCTGTGGGTTCGATCCCAAGTGACCTAATGAGACTTGTGGTGGACAAAGCGGCGCAGGGTAGGATTTTTCTCGGGTTCTCCAGTTTCCACCGCCATCCATTCCATTTGTGCTCCATCTTCATTCATGTATCATCAGTGTCATCGCCTGCGGTGACACAAGTAGCAAAAGTGGGCGTTAAACACTACCAGAATGGCCGAAAATGGCATAAAATAGCACTATCATCCCTTTTTATCTCTTCTTTCCGTCCCAGCGAGCAGCGACATGCAAGCCGTCAGCTGTCTAGCATAGAAAGTCGAGTGAATTATAGATAGCAGTGAACTAAATTCTTTAGTTGTAACCAATTTTAAATCAATAAAGACATTTTTACAAAGGCTTATTTACAAGTGTCAGTCTTAGTGGTAATAATACGAAAATATATATAGCTTGAATGAGCGTGTGAATATACTGATCATTTTTCTTTTCAGAAGTAAATTAACGCTGATCTGTAAAGCACATTAGTAATCACTAACTTGCTTCAACATACCATTGAAAGAAAATGTATCTAGCATTTTATAAAGTCTGCGGAGACAAAGAAATCAAGAAAAACTTATTGCAATAAAGAGAAGAATGGAGAATGAAAAAAAAAAAGAGGAAGCTGCAAAGGTATATTCATAGGCGCCGGAAAGATGCACTTATCTGTGTACTGGAATATCTTTGTGATCTATCTCTTTGCTTTGGGTTGGCTCCGGAATGGAAGCATTTCCTTACCTAAAAGCTTTGCATGTGACGTCAGATACTCTTTATTCCGTGGCGATGGTTCGGTTTAGAGTCTAGTAGAGATGTGGTAGCAGGTTGGTGTATGTTAGCGAAACAGCTGACGGCTTGAGTCCGGGTTTTCTTCCATTAGTGATGTGAGTACCTATCCGTATTTTAGTAATTTAGCTTCAGCAAGATTATTGTGGGTTTTAGTTCCTACACCAGGGGAAATTCGCAGCCGTAATTAATGTTATTATGGGTTTGGAATTGTATTCATTAAAGGGACTTTTAAGAACATTTGTTAACTTGGGTGATCTGTGTGTATCCTCTATACTGGACATTAGGTGTCACTAAAATTGTTAAGAAATTTAAATTCCGTTAATTTCTTAGTTTTCATTTTAAAGTCACCTCCATTCTTTTATACAACCTTAAGCGACATTCCACTCATGTGGCCTGGATACACCAGGCACGATACAGCTGTAAATTCGGAATGTATACATAAAACATATTACATATTTGATACCATTTTGCGCATTGTTTTGTCGACGCTACAACTTTTTGTGATATAAATGTCAGTAAACATAAGGGAGTGCACAGCTTACTGGTTTGCCAACTGCAGATGTGCTCTTGTAAACAAACTCCTGCCTTTGTTAATTGAGTGACGGCAAATCGGTGTTTACTATCACAAATTAAATTGACACAAATCCGTCAGGTGTTCTGTCCCCGTCGGTTTGGTACACGTTGTTAACATCACAATATGTAAGCCTCAAATTTACCATTGAAAAGCATTAGACAAATCGTCTGTGTTCCATTTGCATGACTTTCTCTATATGTTCTGCAAACAAAGAATTCTTACAAAAGATTGTTCTTTTATCTACACAATACTAATAAAGTTAAACATTACTAGAAAAGGTCGTATTACTGAGTTCCTTATAAGTAGAAGAAGAACAAAGGAATAATACACAAGGCTAAAACGACATTAAAAACTGGTTGCCATGTGGATGAAATCCGTTTCTATATATTGCCACCAGTTCACAAATTCCCGTATATGAAAAGTTTTAAACAAATAACAAGCGACTGCCTTCGTGGTCGAGTGGTCAGCGAGCACCCGGGTCCCGGGTTCGATTCCCGGCCGAGGAATTTTTATTTAGCGAGAATTATTCTCTATCCCCCACGGAGTCTGGAAGTATGTATGTGAGAGTCAATGTGTGTGTGTGTTTGAGAAAAATGAAATGATTTAAACCAAACGCAAAAGAATCTACAGGCGAGTTGTTTCAAGTGCAAAGCTCTCGATATGACCTTACATGTTAAGTGGACTATATAAATGAAAAATAAATAAATAAATGACAAGCAATATCTCAAAAAAATGTGTATGACATAAATTGTGTAGTAGTTCTTGTCTATCTCTTAAGGTTTACTAGTTATGCAAAATACAGCAAAATTCATCAGATGCTATTCCCATAAAATTCAAGGTATACGTTTTATTTGCCGTGTACAATGTCTTTAATATACGGTATTTTAATCAAAACCGTTAGAGCCATGTTGCATCTTTGGAAGTTTTATATATCTAGTTTGGTATTTTACCGACTTTTCCTTTTTGAGTTATCGTGTTCACAGACACACTGTCACACGGACACACACATACGCAGACCTTTTTCTAAAAATGTTTTTTTTTGCATACAGGGAATCTAAAACGCCTATTTCCGGTGAAATATCGGTATCAAATTTTTGTGTGGAATGCAATACCTTCTCTATACACTATGTACATAGTCGTGTAGAGAAAGTAATAAAATGTATTATATGAAATGGGTTAGGGCCACCCGCTTTAATGAGTTTTAAGTATTTTGAAATTGAAACCAATAAAGGTAATATCTCTGAAATGGCTAGCGCTACAGAAAAGTAAAACAAAGAAAAGAAAAGGGGTTTTATTGAGATGTACATTTTTGTAGTAACTTTTTGTCTATCCTTTACGATTTACCAATTATGCAAAAATTATCATGTTTAAAATACCGTATTAATTCATCCTCATAGTATTTTTTTAAAAATTGAAAATTTAGAAAAATGCTCCATATAAACGGTAGTTTGGGGGAGGGATCTTCCTGAAATTGTTCGTGTTGTGTCTTTGAAATGTATTAAACTTAAATACCAATTTCAGAAATTTCGATTTTGAGTTATGCTGTCTACACACGCATACACACACTCATATATAGACATGCACAGACTATTTTCTAAAATGCTTCTTTTTTTCTTTTTCTTTTTGTCTTTTTTTTTGAGATTCAGGGATACTCAAAACATGTATTTCTGGTGAAATCTTATCGAACATTTGGATGGATTACAATGCTTTCATTATTATGTACATTGTACATGCGTGCTAGATGTGGATTATTTTTGTTAGCATCCTACATACGCAGGAAAGTTGATCCTTAGCCATAGTCCACATTGTCCATTGTCATTTTACGCCACCCGTTAGGAAATATTAATTTATTTCTTATACTTTTTGCCAGCATTATTGAATTGCATTATAAATTCCACATTGTTGTATGTTTGCAACCAGAATATTACACTACACAGGATGAGTTCAGAAACATGAACTACTTCAAATAATAATCTAAGTAAGTGCAATAAATATTTACGACCTAGGACGCGTATAATACACATACTTACCGGAAGTATTCTGCCTCGAAGACGAGCTTAAGCTCAACAAAAAAAGGTATGGTAATACTTTTTGAAGAATGAATAGATGAGAATAAGTTTGACAATGGTTCTAGTTCGGATGAAGCAATTGGCAAAGTACAGACAGATGGAGTTATAATAACTGATACAAACCATGAAGAGAGTTCAGGATCTAACCAGTGATCTAACCAGTCTCGAGGACTCTCCCGTACTTGGATAATGAAGACATGACCGCAAAGTCTTGATCATTCTAGAAGAATCTGAAAAGAGGAGAATGGATTTCCTTGCCTCCATGAACCGAATCTGAAACTGAATTCGGGAGGTCATGCGCGAGATTCCAGCTGTCCCATGGGTTCTTTTTGTCGGTTTTCCCGAGTTACTAGCGAATGTTGGGGTGGTTTCTTAGGGGTTATAAGCGTCGGCGAAGACTTATTGCCTACTTCTGCGGTGGTGAAGACGTTTTGGAACTACATCTCTCGGCGGCGGGATGGCGTTGGAGACGTCTGTAGGAATAGAAAGTTCGGTCAGACCTAGAGCGCGGGCTCTTAGCGCTTTCCGCCAAGTTGGATCTTTCCCCGTGGTCGAATTTCGCCGCCCGTCAATATTATTCTCATATCACCCTATCCTCCTGGGCTCTGACGCACAATAGGAATGACACAAACATACTAGCAGACCACACACATACTACCACGAAATACAAATATTACACATTTACCAAAAAAAGCTTTTAAAAGAAAACAGGAATAAAATTGTTGCTAGTCCGCTAAATGCTCCTTACATTTCAGATGTTGCATGTCAAGCAGAAGCATAATGCACTTAATTTTTTGGACAGTCCAACAGGACTAAACATCACTCAGGGGACATCATCTATATTTTTCATTTCTCTATGAAACATAGTATGTAGAGAAGGTATTGCATTCCGCTGAAAGTTCAATAATAAGGTTTCGCTGGAAATATATGTTTGGGTGTACATTTGTGTGTGTGTGTGTGTGTGTGTGTGTTCATGTGTCTAAGAGCAGCATAACTCAAAAACGAGAAGTCCGTTAAATACTAAACGTGATATTTAAGGCTATGATATGATCATTTTCAGGAAAATATCGTCATCCGCACTACCCCTTATATAGAAAACATTTTCGCAAATTTTCATCTTCTCAAAAATAACCCTAACGATTTTCATTAAAATACCATATGATTAAGACTTTTTATGACAAATGAAACTTATTTTCAATTTTTTGGGAATAGCTTCTGAACTCCTATTCATTCTAGGTAACTTTTATACAACTAGTAAACCGTAAAAGATAGATTAAACTTACTGGCCAGTAGTCACGTGTTACTGACATTGTTAAATGAATCAGTCCTAACATTTCCTACAAAATGAATTCGATTGAAATATGAGCTACACAAAATACTTCATTTCTAAGGTTTTAACCCGAAGGGAAGTATAAACGGAACTAGAGTCGACGTAAAGGGATTGCTCCCTTTCGTTCTTGACGTTTTAAAGGTGGGCTGTTGAGTACATCCAATCAAACTAATGAGTGCTCAGAGCGTCCCAAAACCGCTACCACCGACTTGTGTTAAAAATACACAATACCGTACTCTGTGATCGCCAAATGAAGGTACAGGAACTGACTGGCATTTGTCACATCCATTACTCCCACGGCGCCAAAAACAACCCACGCGACTTGACCGTGGCTCATGGTTCTATGTACACACAACATTTACATTTTATTTTTTCCCCAATTGTGAACATTCTGCACAATAGCAACTAAGTTTTTATGAGCTCATGGAAACTCTTATAATTAACATATAATTTTTAAATTTTGTTTTTCTTTTCTTCTCAATTGTAAACATAAAAGTTTATATTAGTACTATGTACAATGTTTACAATGGAGGAAAATAGAAGATTTAAAGATAACATGTTAATTATAAGTTTCCAGAGGTTTATAAAGGTGTATGTTACTACTATACATGTTTAGAACTAAGAAACAAAAAATTAAAGATATGTTAAATATAACAGTTTACAGAAGTTTATATACATTTATAATAGTTCTTTATATGACTTTCTGAAAACGCTTCTATAATTAACATATAACTTTGAAATTTCCTTTGTCTTCCATTGTAAATATTATATATACATATACAGTATAAACTTGTGGAAACTCTTATAAATAACATGTAATATTTATATGTGCTTTTTTCTTCAATTGTAAATATTATACCTAGTAGTAACATAAAACTTTATAAACTTCTGAAAACTTTTAAGTGGCATTGGAAATTCAAATTTCTATATTTCTGTATATATTTTCTAAATGTTTTACTGCGATTACAAATTTAATTCAAATTGGATACATGTTTTGGAAGATATAAACGATTTCATAAGTTTTATTATTAAATATGATGCATAATCAAAATACCCCATGTCTCAACATTTCAGAAAATTGGTTGCCGTTTTCTGAATTGAAGCTTTGAACCATAATCTCTAAAATTAATCATTTTCATACAAATATACCTTTTAAAAATAATGTTGCTGTTAAGATAATGTTACTCTTTTTATATTGTGATTGATACTTCTAATTGTAGTAGCATTGAAACAAAAACTGAAACGCGTGAACACTTTGAAAATGTGGTTTTGAGAAACAACGCAGTTAATAAAATGGTGTCCTAGAAAACAAACACACTCTACGATCTCTAAATGGCTGTAGAGCGCGAGGGCCAGTTAAATGTTATCTATAGATGCCCAAAACATCCAACAACTATAAAAATGCAATTTTCAACTTTTGGATCGATAGTAGACAAAATTTCACTCCCAGGGCCACTTAAACTACTATATTAAATCCTCAAAATGGTTTAAGTGCCGAAGCTTTTTCTGTTATCAATTTACTATATATATAGCAATATTCTGTTAAAACTATAAAATATAAACAACAATTAAATCATATGATTTTATCAACCTTCATTCATAAATACATTTACAACGTTTCGTTAACATAGTGTTTGTAATTTATCATTTATTGATTTACCCTACATTTACAAGATGTTGACTCACCAAATTACATGTTTAACTGACCGAAATTTAAATACTCCTTCTTTGATTCAGCAGGAGGTGGAGATCCTATTTTATATCAACATCTAGGTTTGTTAAAAAAATGATAGAGGTAATATGATAGTGTAAATGAGGAAGTAGGGTAATCTACAGTCACTTTTTCTTTTACGATAGTGTTGTTCGTTTTCTCGTATTGTTAATGCAGTTTTTCAGATGAAATATGTCGCTTCGTGTTGCCTCGGGTTACTGCACTAACTTTTCTTCTTCTTCTTCTTCTTCTTCTTCTTCTTCTTCAATGTCTATTCTTATTACAACACACACACGCTAACTAGTAAATTAAAATCAGAACGCAAGCGTATATATTGAATTTTCTGGGAACGTCTCTGAAGACACATGCATTTGAATTAATTTTACATTACCAATAAAGTGAGAAATAGCAAAATACTTACTGCATAAAAAAATGTAGATCTCGTTAAAACACACTATTTATGTTAAAATATTTGAATATCGCTTTAGCCTAGTTATTACCTTATTTCCATTGTTCTTGCACGGAAGCAAGTAATACAACAATTTCTACTAATGATTATCTGAATTACCACAATGAGATAAAGTGAATAGTGTTTTTTAATAATAATTTGTAGAGAAAGTCACGGAACATATCAGTTTTTTTTTTTCATAAAAACAGCAGACTAAATTGCTGATATCCGTCTATTTTGAGCTCTCTATTTTTAATAAGATGACAGTTATGATTATTAACATTCCATACCTATACATGTTACATTCGCTTAGTACCATATCTTAGATACTGCCTAATGGAAAGAGGAGCGAATATAATGAGAAAAAAAATAAGCTCACAATAATTGTTTCGAATGACAAACTTCGTCTGCTTCCTCTACACCACCTTGTTGAGTAGACGCGCTATGAATTGGAGTATCCAGGGATGAAATCAGCCCAAAACCTCGTATGAACCGGAGGAAGTAGATGATATGAAGCGTAGACGAAATGTATGACAGAAAAGTTGGTGGTGGTGGTGATGATGATGATGATGATGATGACGACGACGACGACGATAAGTAGGGTTAAGGGTGCTCAACTGCATTGATTATTAGCACGCTCCGAAAAACGATCGTACCTAAAACCAAGAAATAAAATCAGTAATTTGAATTAAAAACATAATTTGGGCATAAAACCAGTACAAATAAAACTACTCATAGTAAAACATAGGGATCCTAAAAACAATTAGAAACGCTTAAAAAAGTGGAACTAAAACTGAATCCTTATTGCTCAAAACGCAGTGCTTAAAAATTAAAAACTCGAGAAAAAAAAACCACAGCTATCTCTGCAGGAAAGAGATAGAATTAAAATGAAAATAAAACTAGATTAAAAGGCACTTTAAATAAAAATGTTAATGTCTATCTATCGCTCTGAAAGGTGATGGTAGAACAATTGGTGGGATGAAAGACCAGAAGACTCTTGAGAAAACCCGCTCAGACGCCTCTTGGTCTTCTACAATTCCTACATCCAACTGAAGCCGCCCTGGTGGGAGGTGAGGGGCCTGTGGTGTCGTCCCTCGAATCGCTTAAATATTGGAGTGTCATTGTGTATGGACGTTGAAAAACTGGATGAATAGACCCATCTTATTCTTGCGATAATATAATTCCCATTGCTGTCAATAAACCAAATGCAAGGCATTTTGTTCCTGGGTTGCTTATTCTAAGAAGCTTAATTTGATTTTAAGTTGCTTTATTTCTCCTCTCATGTTTTACATCATAATTACTGTTAAGTTTTACTCTATCTACCAAATATAACGTACATACATAGTAAGTAGAGAAGGTATTGTATTTTACTCACAATTCGATACCCAGATTTTACCGGAAACATAAAAATAAGAACACAAAAAATAGAAAAAGTTCCATGTGTGTGAGTTTGTGCATTTCAATGGACAGCACAACCCAAAAATTAACAAACCTCGTACTTCATTTTGGTGTCTTCTAATAATGCGACACGAAGATTTTTAAGATAATCACCCCACACCAACTACAGTTAACATGGAAGATTTTTCGAAATTTTCAATTTTTCAAAAATGGCTATCATTTTTTATTAAAATACCGTATATTAAAGATATTTACATGACAAAAACATTTTCAATTTTCTGGGAAGAGTCTCTGAAGACATCTTCATTGTGAAAATCTTCCATAACTGGTAAACTATAAGGAATATACAAACTTTTACTACATAAAAATGTAGATCTCGTTAAAACACAATTTATATCATACAAGTTGTTTAGAGTTATCCAATTCCGAGATATTCCTTATTTGTGAACTAATTGTTTCTTTTGAACCAGTCGTATGTAGGACAGACATTGGAAAGGTAGATTCAGGCCGTAAACTCATTCTTATTTGAACCATGGATCTGCTGGTTTCCTTTAAGAGACTTTAATGAGGTACCAGCATGTTTCCATGGTTGCTCGTGATCAGAGCAACTAAACAGAAATCAGGTGATCAGTAGTTAAAATCCTGGCTATGAAAATTAATTTTTCAGTCTGACTCCACCGTTCCCTATTCCTCGTTATTAGTTTAAAATGCTTAAAATTTTCTCAAACTGGAATTTGTCATTCCTTTTTCTTTTGTTTCACTCCTGGCCATGTAAAGAGAAACTAATTTAAATCACATAGCAACCGTCTTTTTAAGGACTTCACTATCGCTTTGGCCTATTTTATTCCCTTATTTGCCTTCTGCTTACAAGAAAGTAAGTTATAATACAATTTCTATTGATTTAATTGTTTTTCACACAAGTCGAGTGTAGGACAAAATTTAGATAGGTAGAGTCAGATTGAAAAATTCAATGTCATAGTTAGGATTTGAACCACGGATCTGCCGGTGTCTAGCCGTTTGCTTTACCACAGAGCTACCATGTTAATTTGCCGGCACGGCATTAAATTTCAGTGTTATTCTGCCTATCCAACTCCTGTCCTCGACACGGCTTGTGTGAAAAAATAATTAAACCAATACCAATTGATATTAATAGTTCGCTATTCTATGAATCCTGGAGCTTAAAGTACTTAAAACATTGTAAGTCGCCATTGGGGTTGTAATCTCAAAATAATTTGAGATCACCTTGTGGTTTACATGACAGTCAGTTGAGAAATTCAATGTTGTGCCGGCATGTTGCCATGGTAGCTCAGTAGTAGAGTAGCCGGCTAGAGACCGAGAGATCCGTGGTTCAAATCCCGGCTATGGCATTGAATTTTTCAGTCTGACTTTACTTATCCAACACCATTTCAATTAATGTTTTTCTGATTATCATGAGGTACATAAAAGGGTAAGAATAGTAAGCTACAGAGTAGGTAGAGAAAGTGGAGTCAGTTTTTTCCAGCTTATGTGTGCTGGAAGCATGTTAGGGACTCTTGCCAGATTCCTCTGCAATGACAGATGAGCGAGCATATTGCCACAGCGCTGCAGTTGTTATCTTGGACACAAGCCATGAATTGGTTCAAGTATTATTAATGTCCTGCTACAGAACAATAAGACTGCTGTGATGTGAGATCAACTCGCTTCACAGCAGTTAAGGCGATGCATCTGAAATTTGAACAAAAATCGTGAAAAGTTAAAAAACTCTTTTGTGTCATAAATAAAACGTTATGTATTTTAAACTTTGAGAAATATATAATTTTCCCTACTTGGCGCACTTTAACTACCAATTAACTGAAGCAACCTTATTTCCACGCAAACATTTTTCCAACACTTTTCCATACTCAAAATGTTTAATATGTTGCAATTTTCAGTATAATTTGCTTAAACATTTGTATAATTCCTCTCTTAAACTCATTTAAGTAAACGGTCATGTTACATTTGGAAATAATGATCCAGGATTGATAAATAAATTATTAAATTTTGAAAAATAAATTGTCTTAGCGAGTACGAAATGTAACAAAATTTCTCCACTTAAATTCATTTTTTGTAAAACTGGATTTTTATGTGTAAATTTTTACAAATGCATCACGTGTCTCATTTTTAGTAGAACAATGAATTTAGAAATTAAATAATCTTAAGCTACAGAGCGCGGTGGCGCCTCGGTAACGTGTCCGACTCGCATTCGAGAGGTAGCGGATTCGATCCTCATCGACCGCGCAGTCTGACTTGCTGGTTTTGGGTCCCACCTTGTCAATTAGATGAATTCTGGGATGCTCATTCTGCACTACTTCCTTTCCATCATTTTCCTTTCATGCTATATCTTCATCATATTCCAGGCGTGCTTCTAGGCTCATTCTGTCAGACACTTCTGACAGGTAGCGCGCGGTGCATGTGCACTATAAATGCTGTTCTCGGCATTGAAATGGTGCTGTGGAGCTCTCCCCGCGGGAACGGGGACGGATCCCTGTTGTTGCCGGATCTTGGGCCGGGATGAAGAACTTTCAGCCAGTAAGTTAGAGACTTCCGCGTGTCAGTGTGGCCTGTCTGCCGCTAGCTTGTCAGCACACAACAGACCTTCATAGGTCGCAATGCATGAGGTGTTTCCTACCGATGTCGATCCTTTACCTTTAAGAGATATTTACTTTCTCTACACGTACTATGTACATAATGTATAGAAAAGGTATTGTATTGCACCCAAAAATTCGATAACCAGATTTCACCGGAAATACATGTTTTGGGTTTCCCTGAATCCAAAAAAAGCATTTTTGGAAAAACATCCATGTGTGCGTGTGTGTTTGTGTTTGTGTGTGTGTCTGTGGACAGCATAGCTCAAAAACGAAAAGACCGTTAAATACCAAACTTGGTATTTAAGTTTGGTATCTTCCAATGATGCGACACAAAGATTTTCAAGAAAATTCTCCCACCCCAACTACCCTTTACATGGAATTTTTTTCGAAAATTTTGATTTTCTCAAAAATGGCTCTAACGACTTTGATTAAAATATCGTATATTAAACTTATTTACTTAAAAAATAATATGTATATCTCGAATTTTCTGGAAATAGCCTCTGAAGACTATTTTATTCTGGATGAATTTTACGAAATGCTGCACAACTGCTAAACCGAAAGTCACCTAGTAACCTGCTTTTGACTACACTTTAACCTAAGATACTCCCATATTTCGCTTCTACTTACAAGGAAGCAAGTAATGAGACTGTTTCTGCTAATTTTTTCTCGATTAGCATGAAGTAAATAGAAGAATAAGCCTAATATCAATATTTTGTTACACAGAAGTAGAGAAAGTCATGTGAATGGAACACATCAGATTTTTTTTTATTTCTCTACCGCATACCTTACGCATAAAAATTGGACATCGAGATTTCGCTGGGAATACACGTTCTCAGGTATTCTGAATCAAACAGTGTGAGTGTGGTATGTTTGTGTGAACTTGATCTTCAAGTTCAGTACTGCCCAATTATGCGGCACGAAGATTTTCAAGAAAATCCCCCGTATTCCTAAGCTATACGTTTTGAGAACATTTTTGAAAATTTTGATTTTGCAAAACTAGTTCTTTTGGTTTCGCAAAACAAACTAGTTCAACTATGAATGTGATTGTATTAAGGTTATGCAATGCTCTCTGAGTACAGGAGCCATATTATCTATATCAAATCCAACAGTGATAGTCTATATTTCACTCTAACAAGGGCTTGAAAAAAAAAAAGTGTATCTGCTGAAGGCAGAGCCGTCGCCTCCCCCATTACTCTTCTCTTTACTCTATACGCCTTCATACATGCGGAGTTAACCAAAACAGTTCCAATATTGTTCTCCTTTTTTGCCTTCAGTTTTCGTTCTAATAAAGATATATTGTTTGTGTCTATGTTCAACTTTCGCACAACTTTCTCATATATCTGTGTTTTATATCAACATTTCATCTCCCTAAGCGCGTTTGATTGTATTCCGGAGAAGTTTGTACTCCGTTGACTGGCTTTTATTAAAACTCTCTTAGTTCTCTGTGACGTTTCTCTGCCACGCGTGAGCCTCAGGAGTACAATAATTTCATAGTAATTTAACTTTTCAATATTGTCTGCTCTGCGTGTTTACTTTCTCTAAAAGATATGTACATACAATGAAGGTATTGTATTCCACCCAAACATTTGATATAGAGATTTCACCGGATATAAGTTTTGAAATCCCCGCAGTCCCAAAAAAGCATTTTTACTTTATATATACAATATATAGTGCTTAGAGAAGGTACTGTATTGCACCCAAAAATCGATGTCGAGATTTTTTCGAAAATACATGTTTTAAGACCCTCCGAATCAAAAACATGATTTTAGGAACATGTCCGTGTGTGTGTGTGTGTGTGTGTGTGTGTGTGTGTGTGTGTTTGTGTGTGTGTGTTTCTGTGGGCAGCATATCTCAAAAACGAAAAATCAGTTAAACACCAATTTAAGTTCAGCATCTTCCAAGGATGCGATACGACGATTTTTAACAAAATCCCCTTACCTGCAACTACCTTTACATTGAATACTTTTGATTCTCTCAAAAATGGCTCCTAACGATTTTGATTAAAATGTCATGTGTTTAAGATAATTTCGTTGCATATGACATATATATCTTGAGTTTTCTGGGAATAGCATCTGGAGAATTCTTTATTCTAGGTGACTTTTATATAACTTTTGTATAACTCGTAAACCGTAGGAGATAGACGAAAAATTACTCCACAAAAATGTAGACCTGGTCAAAACACACAACTTATTTCATATAAATTGTTTTTTTAGATTTCACCGTTTTAGTGATATTCCGATTTGTTGGCTTCAGTTTAATATGCTTAAACTTTTCTCAAAAGGAAAGTCATTTCTGACAAGCAAAGAGAAGGAATTTTAATTGTTTCATATAGCGACCGACTTTTGAAAGATTTGATTAACTCTTTAGCCTGTGTATTTCCTTATTTCCCTTCTACTTACAAACAAGCAAGTAATAAGACCAATTCTGCTAATGTTTATCTCGATTAGCATGTTGCCGATAAAGAATAATATTTTGTAAGAAAATTTGTTTGTGGAAAAACTCGAGAAAATCATATGAATGAAACACATCAAACTTTTAGAAAATGGTCCGTGTGTGTATGTGTGTGTATGTCTGGGGACAGCACAGCTGAAAATCGAAAATACCGTTAAATACCAGACTTGGTGCTTATGTTTAGTATGTTCAAAGGATGCAACAAGAACATCCCCCACCACAATCTACCTTTTACATGTACAGATGTTTGAAAGTTCTGCTTTTCTCAAAAATCCCTCTAACAATTTTAATTGCATTACCGTATATTAAAGGTACTTATATAAAAAATAAAATGTATACTATGAATCTTCTGCGAATAACTTCCGAAGACCTGATTATTCTGGATGAATTTTGATAATTGTGTATGACTGTTAAATCCTTAGAGGCAGAAACTTACTGTACCAAAAATGTTGATCTCGTTAAAACACATGATTATTCATATTCGTTGTTCATGTATAGTGGACCGTTTTTTTGAGATATTTCTTGTTATTATCTTCCATTTTAAACTCCTAACGTTTGTCATACGGGCTATGCAAAGCGAACCGAACCTCAATTATTTCGCATAGTGACAGTTTTTAAAAGTTTTGAATATCGCCTTAGCACGATGCATTTCCTTATTTCCTTTCTACTTACTAGGAAGCAAGTAATAAGTCCAGTTCTGCTAATGTTTATCTCGATTAGCATGATGTAGATAAAAGAAAAATCTGTTGCAAGAAAGCTTTGTATATGGAACAGCTAGAGAATGTTATGTGAATGATATACGTCATATTTTTTTGTGAAGGTTACCCCGTTATATTATCGTATAACGCAATTTTAGACATTTGAGGCGCTAATGTTACTCTTTGCTGATAGAAAGTTTAGCCCTCTGTTCGTTTCTCTCTTCATGTGTGCTTCAACGTATATGGTCATAATTGGGAGCTGACAGTGTTCGTTTTGCCAGTATTTTATTCAAAGAACATGATATTAGACAGTTTTTATGAGCAACTTCAGATATAACCTAAATAAATTAATTTCTCCAGTGCAAATATTTTTCACTCGAATGTAGTCAGTGTATCTATTGCTTCTTTTTACCATCTTCGGAAGTGAAAATTTGAGGCACTTGCAATGTACTGCAAGCGGCCCTTTTCATTGGTGTCAAATAAATCGTCGACGCTCTCATCGGATGAGAGAGAGAGAGAAAAAAAAAACAACATATATGTTCCATTCGACTTTCTCTACTTATTCTGCAATAAATTATTCTTATAGAAGCTTATTCTTCTATCTTATGCTAATCGAGGTAAACATGAGCAGAAGTTGTTTTATTACTTAGATTCTTATAAGTAGAAGAGAAATAAGGCAATTCACTACGTTAAAGTGATGGTCAAATATTTTAAAAGCTGGTGGCTATGTGGTAGGTTTTACTCTCTGCTTGACAAGGAGAAAGAAAAACGAATAACGGCAGCCCATTTGGGGAAAGTATAAATTTTAAAATTAAACCAACAATAAGGCATTTCTCGTAAATGGTTTGATCCACATGAACTGTGTGCATTGTTAAGATTTAAATTTTTGGTGTAGTAAAATGTTATCTATCTTCTTGGTTTAACGGTTATACAAAAGTCATCCAGAATGAAAAGAGCTTCATACATTATTACCAGAAAATTTAATATATATATACATATATATTATTTGTCAAATAGCTTTAAAGCAAAGTCGTTAGAGCCATTTTCAAGAAAAGTCAAAATTTTTTTTGTAAATCTTCGTATCCTTGAAAGATGTCGAACTTGAATACAAAGTTACTCACATGCAGACACATAAGGGTCATTTTATAAAAATGTTTTTCATCCAAGGGCCGTCAAAACATGCATTTCCGGTGAAATCTCGGTATCGAGTTTTTTGTTAGAATACAATAGCTTCTCTACGTACTATTTTCATTGTATAAACGTGCTAGGGAAAGTAAAACGTTAATCTGAACATAGGTGTGAACATCATTTTTGCTGAGTTACAACGGGTCCCTCCTGCTTCGATGCATATTCGAACCCTTTATCCATGCGATCGAAGCTGCAAATATGTGAAATGTTTCTTATGTATTCAAACCCCGCTATCTGAGTATCCATATCCGGTGCAGAAGTCACATAAACCAAGGACTCTAAATTGTCCTCTAAACCAAGGACTCTAAATTGTCCTCTGACGAAGGAATCCATAGAATTCAAATCAGGAGACCGAGCAGGCCATGCAATGAAAATCCTCAACCTTTCTATCTATATAGATTTATCATTCAAGAAATTACGTTTTATTTGACAGAAAATAACTGACACAGCACTTCTGGATGACGTACGAGGCAAATGATGCAACTGATTTCTGAAAAGCTGCAGATACGTCTCTGCTCTCAGGCGCGAGGAAACATTGAAACCACAATTAATTGTCCCAATGCTAAAAGTAGTGAAATCATACATATATTAATATATTAATATACTATGAGGCACTGTACAAATATGAAGAAAAAAGTGTGATACATTTACATGACTTTCTCTACCACTTCCTCAATTTCTTCTTAAAAATGCGTATATCCATCTAACTCATGTTCTTTTATAAAATTAAAATTTACATAAATGCTATTATTACATATTACTTTGTAGTAGGAATAAGGGAATACATTAGTCTTAAGCGATAATGAAATCTTTCAGAACCGGTCGCTATGTGACAGCTTTGAAATTCCGTTATTTTTGCTTGACCAGTATCAGGTAAAGCTAATGTCCCGATTGATGGAAGTAGAGGTATTTTAAAATTGAAACCAATCACAAGAAAATGGTTAATTCCAAAAAAAATCTATTTGACTAAATTGTGAGCTTTAACGAGATCTAGGTTTGTATGTGGTAATGTTTTGTCTCTCCCTTATGGTTTACCAGTTGTGCAAAACTCATCCAGAATGAAGAGGGCTTGTGGGACTATACCCAAAAAGTTCAAGATGTACATTTTATCTGTCAAGAAAATGTCTTAAACATGTGATACTTAAATAAAAGACGTTAGAAATATTTCTGAGAAAATCAAAATGTTTGAAAACTTTTCTAAATAAAGGATAGTTAAGGAAGGTAAGTTGTCTGAAAAAAATCTTCCGGTCAAATTCTTTTAAGATGCTAAACTTAAATATCAAGTTTGGTATTCAACCGTGTTTTCGTTTTTAATTTATGCTGCTCAGACACCACGCGATTTTTTTTCTAAACATAAATTTTTATTTAGCGACCCCGAAACGTGAATTGGCAGTGAAATCTTGCTATCAAATTTTTGGATGGAATACAATACCTTATCTACCTACTACGTACGTGGTAAAGAAAGTATATTGTATGTTTGACAATAATGAATTAATAACATTCTTTTTCAATAAATCCCGTTACATACTAAAGCAACAATAAAAACTTATGATGCTTTCTCTAGCTGTTCCAAAAACAAAATGTTCTTACAAACGATTATTCTGCTATCTACGTCCTGCTAATCGAGGTAAATATTAACAGAAACAATAAATTATATTTCCCTACAAACAGTAAAAGGGAAATAAGAAAATACACAGACTAAAGTGACAGTCTCGCCCTTTAAAAGCCGATCGCTATGTGAAACAATTCAAAGTGCAATATCTTTCCTTGCCAGGAGTAAACAAGCGAGAAACGAAGAAAAAGATGGTCTGCCCGTTTGAGAAAGGTTTAAGTGGTTAACTCAACAATCAAACAAACAAAACAAATGTATCACAAATTGTGTGTTTTAATGAGATCTACATTTTTTGTGTAGGAAGTTTTCGTATATCTTTTACGGTTTGCCAGTTATATAGAAGTCATCCAAAATGAAGAGGTCTTCGGAGGCTATTCCCAGAAAATTGAAGATATACATTTAGTTTCCATATAAATAAGATATTTTAATCAAAACCGTTAGAGCCAGGTTTGAGAAAAATAACATTTTCGAAAAATGTTCTGTGTAAAGGGTAGTTTGTGGTGGGGGGATTTTCATGAAAATATTCGTGTCGCATCCTTGGAAGATACCAAACTTAAATACCAAGTTTGGTATTCAACAGTATTTCGCTTTTGAGCTCAACTGTCCACAGACACACATACACACACAAGCACATGCACGCACATATAGACAGCTACTTTTTTTCTAATTTTTTTTTTTTATTCTTAAGCATTTATTTTCGGTGAAATATCGGTATCGCATTTTTTGGGTGTTTTACAATACCTTCTCTATACCCATGTATATGTGCATGTAGAGAAATTGAAAATGCTTTTTTGGACTCAGGGTACCTCGAAACATATATTTTCGGAAATCTCGGTAACGAATTTTGGGTTGGAATACAATGTCTTCTCCATACACTATGTACGTTGTATGTGCATACGTCCTAGAGAAAGTAAAAGGAAATGTGGTATTGAAAATAAAAACTTATAGGTAATCCCCAATAAATGCATTAATAAATCTTGGATGTGGAAGGTAGAATCAGACAAAACATTTAATGCTATAGCAGGGACTTTAATCTGAAATTTGAGTTTTCATTTACATGGTTTTATCTTTAATTCACATTCTACAAAAAAATAAGTTAGTTGATTGTACGTGATTACAGGATATGCATCTAAGTCCTCGCCCTCGCAGTTTCATAAGGTGTGTAGCATTGTCAGCACCTCTTATTATAAATATATATTCCTCTTTGTCTTTCTAATGCGAAATGTACCACTAGATAAGAGTACACTTCCCTCCAAGCTTCCTGTTTCTTTACAATATCTGCACATTCTGCCACTCGACTACCTCATAATATCGGTTTACATTCAATTAATAAAATAAATTGCTCGATATCCATCACCTTTTGCTCTGCTGGTGTTGTCAAATTGACCGTGTGAAAGGCTCCGTTCCTTCAGTTGCTTGGAAGTGGTGTGTCGTTCCAATCAGTTTCTGCTATTGCCTTCGGTGTTGCCAAAGCTGCAGGCAGGAAGTTGTTCGTCTGAACACTAGACTTTGAATCCGGTACTCTGGTTTCCTTTGGATTTTATTCATTAGATCACGCACACAGACACACACACACACACACACACACACACACACACACATCTATACTCTCATCAATACTTATAGACTGTGGTAAGGATTCATGTAGGTTTTCATAGCCCCAGTTATGAACATTATGGCAAATGAAGATACCGAGGTGAGTTTATGATGCATACTAAGAAATTCATAAACATAGTACAGTTCTGTATCGTTGATGGGAGAAGGTTCTCTTGACTCAAAGTCCGTCATGTTTAATCCTTGAATCCGTTGAAGATGATACGGATGCAGAAGATTTGTACTAAAATTCTCCAGATATTCATGTGACTAACGCCTTTCCTTACTGCAGTGCACCTTGAGTTATCTGATGGGTTTGAATTCACATCACGAAGAACAGCCGGTCCCCATGGCCGAACTCGCTAAAGTGTCTCGCTGTGGGCTTCGTGGCGCAGGAGATAGTGGGTTAGAATCTCGCCTTGGGCATGGGTGTTCATATGTTTGTGAAGTGTGTGTATGTGTGTGTATTGGAAGAAAACAGCAAAAACTGCAACCAAACCGAAAACAAGGTAAAAATGTTAGAAAATGTAAAAAGAGGAAACAGGGTATACAGCGCCAGGAGTTCCCAGCAGATTTTGGAACTGTATTTACAAAAAGGAAAAATAAATCGTTCTTCAATGTCAATACTTCCTACCTCTTGTTTCTCAACGTATTGAACACTTTTTACAAATGAGTCATATATATATATATATATATATATATATATATATATATATATATATATATATCCTCTCAAGCATTAGTGAATTCGTGAGAATGTTCATAAAAAAGATTATTTGCCTATTGGGCTATTTCACTATAAAGCTCACGTACTCGTGTTGCATTCAATTCTACAAGGTCATATATATATATATATATATATATATATATATATATATATATATATATATATATCGTTGTGTTTATTCACAGAATACATTTTCTTCTGACTTTCTTGCTCTACAACAAACAAACAAAATTCAAAGAATCAGCGGAAAACCTTTAATTCAGGTTTCAATGAAGGAGAAAATCCTTAAAGACCTCTCTTAGAAATTATTTTTACACCTATATTCATATGAAGTTATTTTAGTTAGGAGAACTTGACACTAATATAGCTTCATCCTGCAGAGCACCAATTGCTGATTTAGTGCAACATGTCAACAGAAAGCTCCAATTTAGCGTGTTTCACATTAATCGATGGGATTCGCTTGTTAGCTAGTGCAATAAACTATTTGGGATTCAAACAGAATTTTATATATACGCATTTGCATTTCTGTCTGTGATTAAAGCTATGAGGTCCTCGCGGAGTATTACGAGAGTTTAGAAGCATGAGTTACACACCGACCTGCAGCGTCGGAAAATACATTCAAAAATCAGATGTGTTAGCATTCATGTAACCTTCTCTAGCCACTCATAGTGCCTATTAAGAAATACAATTTCATAGGTTAAAAGTTCCTAGAACTCCCTCCCCCGCCCTTCCATGTTTATCCCGCTAGCGCCCCTTATGACTCTCTACGAGACCACTCATATCTCCTTTTCTGTACATCAAAGCTCTTCAAACATTTTTTTTTTGTTTTTCTTTTTTACTTCTGAGATTGTGTTATACAAAAAATGGTTCAAATGTTAGCGATCATTAAAGTTTTATTAGATTGGTTTAATTGTTTTTTCTCACAAGCTGTGTGTAGAACAGGAGTTGGATAGGTAGAGTCAGACTGAAACATTCAATGCCATAGCCGGGATTTGAACCACGGACCTCGCGATCTCTAGCCGGTTGCTCTGCCTCTGAGCTACCATGGCAACATGCCGGCATTCCATTGCATTTCTCAACTGACCCACATATTTCCCGGTAAACCACAAGGTGATCTCAAATTATTTTGAGATGACCACCCCAATGGCGACCCACAATGTTGTAAATACTTAAGTTCAAGGACTCATGGAACAGCCAACTATTATGGTCAATTCAATGCTATGCCCGTATGTTGCCATGGTAGCTCGGTGAAAGAGCAACCGGCTAGAGACCGGGAGATCAGTGGTTCAAATCCCGGTTTTATTAGATATATACAACAGATCGAGAAATCATCTTTACTGCTGTTTTTACTTTGTAAAAGTTTTCACTAGTAGACTTTTACAGAATATTTCAAATAAATGTTTCAGAACAGCATTTCAACTTTTTTTACGTACATAAGGCTATATTTATATGAAAAATAAGGCGAGGGGAGGCGCATAATGGGAGGTGCACGCATTGGCTGATGCGACCTACGTGGCGTGACAGCTCGCTCCCTTGCCGTCCATCTAGGTATTACTGACCTACTATTCGCGTAATTTACGAGCGATTAATATTAACACTCTTTCTATTCAGTGCCATTGTACATTGTAGTAGAAGTAGTCTAACTTGTCTAACTCTCTAAAATATTGTAATACCCTTTTCAAAGATTTCCTGATTCATAGTTGCAGTATTTTGAAAATGATAAGACTAAACAATGCAAGTTTTAAAGTCGGAGGGTGGAGGAATTGCCGTTAACCTATGTCGGGTTTTTCCATTATCCACCACATATGGATTAACTTTTTTTCGGCAACAACCGGAATCTGTAGAACTTATGCCGTTTATTTATTGACATCATAACAAGTTAAAAAAATTAGCATTTTCACTGCATACTGGACTTCCTATCCATCAATATAATTATACTGATTAATGTCTCTCTGAGTTCGTACTTTTTATTTTGATTCTATTTACAGCAATTACAAGTTGAACATTTAATTTTGTTATTTGAGCGCCTCTTTAGTGATGATCAGGTAAGGGCCTTTTTTGTTTTGTTTAATTATCTTTCAAATTTGAATATTGCATTCAACTGTCACTCAGGATTATTCTTAAATAATGAATTATAGCCAGTATTGAACCTTTTACTATAAACTGGAGCTAATTTTGTCTTTAGGATTTCTTTGATCTAAATTTGGAAATACATTATTTTATAAATATACACACACAGATTTTTTTAATATTGTATTCAATGTGAAAATTGTCTTTATTGCTCTACTACATAGAGAAGCTCAATGTTTGAAGAAATCGATTAATTTTGGAGTTTATGACAACTCAACACCATGACTACCAGAATTCATATTCTTAAAATAATAAGATTTCACCAATTGTGGGCCTTCTGATTATATAAGAATAATAATTAACATATTATAATATTTTATTTGGATTCAGTATAAAATAAGATGTATAATTTCCAAATATGCTTTTTATTTTATTATACGTTCAATGTAAAATTTAATACATTATTATTCTTATATAATAGGAGGACCCAATATTGGGGAAATGCGGGTTTTTAAACTTAGGGTGTTCGTGGTTTTGTTCGTGGTATTTAAATCTCATTATTATAAAATTAATAATTTTCCAAAATGTGAGCTCTTCTACATAATATGAGAACAATAATTCCAATTTTTACATATAATACAGCATAAAATAAAATGTAGTTGTATATTTATAAAGTAATATATCTTCTAAATTTGTCACAGTAACTAATTAAGGGCCAAATTAGCTCCAGTTTGTGGCGAAAGGCTAATTGTGTATTATGTATTATGTTAATAAATGCAGTAACAAATAATATTCAAATTTGAAACTTAATTTAACAAACAACATGTCCAGAGTTAACGCCACTACTGTATTAACGGGACAGAGTATTCTTATTCACTATTAATGACGTCATCTGTTGCGTTGCTAATTCCTATTAACGCGTTATTGGGTGAGAGTCCTTACAATGTCCACACATTTGCAAAAATTCTAATCAGGCCTTTCGACTCTCACAATATTTTCCACACGCGATTCGAAGAAACAGGAGGCAATATACAATATGGCGTTTGGTGCAAAACTCTTAAACGTGTTTGGTTGCAAAAATCTTTCCCCTCCGTCTTCTAATCCTGCTTCCATAATCTATTATCCCCATTCAGTTACCAGCAAACTATTTCTAAGCCATTTCTACTCTTGTAGATATATCGTGAATAGATTCTTGCTAACATGTCTCTGCTGTTGCTATTAGACTTATGTGATCGAAGAGCATTTGAAATATCGGGCTTCGTTTAAGTCAGCACACTGACTGCCTCATTGTCTCGTAAATAGAATCGCTAGAGCTTCTATTAACAGAATATTATTATTAATCAACTTCGCCTATTCTTTCCGTGGTCCTCAGTAAACGTTGAAGATATCCTAGACAATCCACAATGGGAAAAAGTTGGGTAGTTAGAGGAATGACAGTGCATTTGAGGAAATTACGGTTCTATTTTAACTGCAAAGAAGACGGCTTTATGTTTCCCAGGTGAGCTCTCGTTTCCCAATTTCAACTTTTTTCCAGCTTTCTTTCCCGAAGTGTTGGGAAATGGAAGTAGCTGTACCTATAGATGTGCCATCCTTAAGTTTCCCTGATTATACCTCAGGGGCACATTAGAGAATAAAACAGCATCTTATGGAACCTTGAAAATATTCTTTCAAAATATTATATTACTTCAGCACAATGAACTTAGAACGTTAACTACAAGGATTGAATCTTTCAGAAACTGCTCATTCCGTCTTCTTATGGTCTTCTGACATTTATTCTCCCTTTTGGCTTACCAGAAAAGGTTGCTCTGATTATTCTTCCTTTTGGCATTCTTAATATGATATAGCCAATTTCTCTTTACTGTTTATTAAGTTCATTTAGACTGAAAACCTTTCTTTCCTAATTTAATCATGTCTAATGTAGTCCAGAAATGTGTATTTGGCTATATTTCAAAGAAGTTTACTTTCAGATTATTCTTCTCGTTTGATCTTTGGTTAATATCTGGCATTCACTTCTGTATAGGTTCGAGAACCATTCTTTTGTGCATACAGCTTAATAATAGTTTCTTTCCTAACCTTATTACTTTCTCTACAGGTACTAAAAATAAAATAAAATAAAATAAAATCTGTAATACAACATCCTGGCATCTTGTTCCCTATACCAGGACGTATATTGCAAACTTTGTAATTTATTTCCCACTTTTAAATTATTGTTATACATAATTATTTTACGGATAATACTTATACACTAATAACTCAAAATTTAATTTCAAACAAAAACAAATTAATATAAACTGAAATAAAATAAGTTCCAGCCATAAAACAACTTTCACTAACACTAAATCATCTATTATTAATTACTAGAATCCAGTAACACAAATAACTGGTAACCAGCTATTTACCCATAAAACTATGCTCTAGATTATTAAAATAAATAAAAAACTAATCCTATACTACTGGTATCCAGCAGAATATGCATTGGTTACCAGCGCAACTAAATAATTATATTATACAATAATTTATTTACATTGTAGTAAACTGTAGTAAATTGTCTTTTACTTCCTTTGGCTAATATCTGTTACTAATTATACCTAATCTTTTACATCATCATTACACTAAACTCACTGTATTTAACTTTTTAACTCTATTTAGCACTTCACTAACACTTCCTCCTCAACGTCATCTCCCCTTGCTTCGTACTGTCCACCGCCAGAAGTCCATAATCCACCATTCCTGCTCTCACCCGCCCTCTGCATCCCTCTTTATCACTCTGGTCTACACCGGCTCCTTCCTCTTCGCCTCCTTCTACTATGCTCGGCTCCACTTCATCTTCCATTACTCTCCAGTCTACATTTAGAATTAGTTTGCATTATTTATTCTTCCTCTTCTTCCTATAAACTTTCTCCCTTGGGTTCATAGCTATTTAAGTTGCAATAGTATTTGCTTATATTTCTGTGATTAAGCTTTTATCAGAGTGTCAGTTATAAGTTTAAGTTTACTGATTTCGAATTCTGTCGGATCTTCTTAATTCGTCTCTGGCTAGTGCACGGGTTGGTATTTCCACTTGTTCAATTCTCTCTTACCAAGAAATTTTACTAATTATGTTCGCTAACTTCTCTAGGTGGATATATAAGTCTTTATTTCTTAATATGTCCGCTATTTCTGTGCCCAGTTAGTTCAGTTCGTAATTGAGTTATTTGTTCACCTTGTCGCGGACATTCAAACGTGTTTGGGTGTATCTTGTTTGTTACAAATAGCACAATTATCATTTAAGGTTTAATTAATCTTCTTCCAATATGTTTTGTAAGGTCTATGTCCGGTGATGTAATGGATTAGTCCTCTAGTAGGATGAATATGTTTAAGTCTAAGTCTTTCGTTGATGTCACTAAATACATTATGCACTCTCCTTCCCATTCCGTTATGTCCCATTCTTGTTGCCAGCTTATTTTCAAAAACCTCTTAATTTCAGCTACATTTTCACATCTTCTTCCAATTATTTGTGTTACCATTCCAAATTCATTCTTCTTCAACCAAAAGTTTGCTCCTTTAAGTTTAATTAAAAGGTCTATTGACCAAATTCCTGTCGCAACTAGGAGGGCCATAGTCGGAGTGGTTTTAACTGCTCCAGTAAATCGTAGCTAAATTTTTCTTTGAGTTCTCCTTAGTAAGCTCCTTATATGAACGTCCTGCATCCGAGTGGCCCAAACACTAGCGCCATATGCTATACAAAAATACTGTTATGATATGTTGAGATTGTGGTTAACGATATTTTAAAAATTGATTGCATAATTCGGGCCAATTTCATCATCACGGTATCGGATTTATTTCTTATATACTCTGTGTGCTTCCTAAAGTTTAATTTCTCATCTAAATATATTCCGAGGTATTTGGCCTCCTTTTGTCTTCTTATGATTTGATTATTAAATTTTATGCTTGGATCACTTTTTAAACTACCCCTCAAAAGCATATAATTTGATGTGTGTACTATGTACACAGTGTATAGAGAAGGTATTGCATTCCACCAAAAAATTTGATACCGAGATTTCACCGGAAATATATGTTTTGTGGTTCCCTGTATAAAAAAAGCAACTTCAGAAAAAGGTCCGTATGTGTGTGTCCATGAGTCCGTGTGTCAGTGTGTCCGTATGTCTGTGAACAAGATAACTCAAAAACGAAAAGTCGGTAAAATACCAAACTTGGTATTTAAGTTTAGTATTTTCCAGGGATGCGACACGAAGATTTTGAGAAAAATCCCCTACCCCAAACTACCCTTTATATGGAACTTTTTTCGAACATTTTGATTTTCTCAAAAATGACTCTAACGATTTTGTTTAAAGTCTCTTATATATAAGATATTTACATGGCAAATGAAATGTATATCTTGAATTTTCTGAGAATACCCTCTGAGGACCTCTTTATTGTGGATGATGTTTTCTGAATTCTGCATAACTAAGAAACCGTAGGAAGTAGATGTACTACCAACGGATGTAAATCTCGTTAAAACATTCAATTTATGTCATATACATCTTTTCCTGAAGTTGATCGTTTTTGAGGTATTCTCTTGTTATTGATTTCAATTTTAAAGTAATTAAACTCATATTATTCGTGAGTTTCACAGCTCCTAGACGCTAAAAGAAACGGATTTCAATTACATAGTAACCATATTTTAAAACATTTGATTATCGGTCTAGCCTAGGGTATTCCTTTATTTCCCTTCTAATTATAAGAAACTAAGTAATAAACCGTTTCTGCTAATGTTTATCTCAATTAGCATGAAGTAGATAGAAGAATAAGCTTATTAACAATAGTTTGTTATAGAGATATAGAGAAAGTCATGTGAATGGAGCACATTAGATTTTTAGAAAAAGGTACATATGAGTGTGAATGTCTCTATCTGTGGACAGCATACCCAAAAATCTGATGTGTACCATTCACATGACTTTCTCCATATCCCTGCAACAAATAATTCTTAAAAAGCGTATACTTCTAATTACTTTATGCTAATCAGAAAAAACTAGCAGAAATAGTCTTATTACTCGCTTCCTTGTAAGTAGAAGCGAAATAAGGGACAACCGTAGGTTAAAGTGATAGTCAAAAGCTGGTTGCTATGTCAATGATGTTATTTTATTTATATGGATAGGAGTTGACAAGTTCCTGTATGAGAAAAGTATGTTTTTCATAGCAGAAACCAAAAATAAGGAATGTCACAAAAACGACGAACTCCACGAAAAAAATGTATATAACATAAATTGTGTGTTCTAATGTTCTCTACATTTTTGTGGAGTAAGTTTTTGTCCATCTCTTACGGTTTAGTGGTTATTCAAAATTTAGTAAAATTCATCCAGAATAAACTACTCTTCAGAGGCTATTCCCAGAAAATTCAAGATATACATTTCATTTGTCAGGTAAATAACTTTAATAAACGATATTTTAATCAAAATCGTTAAAGCCATTTTTGAGAAAATCGAAATTTTTGAAAAAAGTTCCATGTAAAGGGTAGTTTAGGGTGGCGGTATTTTTCTCAAAATCTTCGTGTCGCATCCTGGAAGATAATAAACTAAATACCAAGTTTGGTATTTTACCGACTTTTCGTTTTTGAGTTATCGTGTTTACAGACACACGGGCACACGGACACACACACACACACGGACCTTTTTCTGAAAATACATTTTTTGGATACAGGGGACCCTAAAACATATATTTCCGGTGAAATCTCGGTATCGAATTTTTTGGTGGAGTGCAATACATTCTCTTTTCACTATGTACATAATGCGTATAGAGATACACTATGTACATAGTTCGTATAGAGAAAGTAAAAAATCTTATGTGTACCATTCACATGACTTTCTCTATATCCCTGCAACAAATTATTCTTAAAAAACTTTTACTTCTATTAACTTCATGCTAATCAGTAAAACATTAGCAGAAATAGCCATATTACTTGCTTCCTTGTAAGTAGAAGTGAAATAAAGGAGTACCATCATTTAAAGTGATACCCAAAAGCTGGTTGCTATGTCACTGAAGTTCCTTTGTTTGTATGGACAGCAGTTGACAAATTCCTGTATGAGAAATGTATAAGTTTTTCATAGCAGAAACCAAAAATAAGGAATGTCACAAAACGACGAACTCCACGAAAAATGTATATAACATAAATTGTGTGTTTTAACGTGCTCTACATGTTTTGTGTAGTAAGTTTTTGTCCGTCTCTTATGGTTTAGCAGTTATTCAAAGTTTAGTCAAATTCATCCAGAATAAAATACTCTTCAGAGACTATTCCCAGAAAATTCAAGATATACATTTTATTTGTAAGGTAAATATCCTTTAATATACGAAATTTTAATCAAAATCGTTAGAGCTATTTTTGTGAGAGTCAAAATTTTCGAAAAAAATTCTATGTAAAAGGTAGTTGGGGGGTGGGTGAATTTTTCTCAAAATCTTCGTGTCACATCCCTGGAAGATACTAAACTTAAACACCAAGTTTGGTATTTTACCTACTTTTCGTTTTTGAGTTATCGTGTTCACAGACACACGGACACACGGACACACACACACACACACACACACATGGACCTTTTTTCTGAAAATGGTTTTTTTAGATAAAGGGGACCCTAAAACATATATTTCCGGTGAAATTTCGGTATCGAGTGCAATACATTCTCTATACACTATGTACATAGTGCCTATAGAGAAAGTAAAAGCTGAAAGACAGTTAAATGCCAAACTTGGTATTTAAGTTTAGTGTCTTCCAAGGATGCGAAACTAAGATTTTCAAGAAAATCCCCTCAACCTAGCTACCTTTTACATGAAAATAGTTTCGAAAGTTTTGATTTTCGCAAATATGGTTCTATTGATTTTGATTAAAACACCGGATACTAAAAATATTTACATGGGAAAAATTTGCATATCTGGGAATAACTTCTGAAGACCGGTTCATTCTGCATTCTGTGTAACTGCTAAACCGTAAGAAACAGACAAGAACTTACTACACAAAAATCGTAGATCTCGTTAAAACACACAATTTATGCCATATACATTTTTGCTGTAGAGTTGACCGTTTCCTAGATATTCTTAAACTTTTCTTAAACGGTAGGTCATCTTTCTTTCGTCTGTCTTCTGTTTTCCTATTGCTGACAAGTTAAGAGACCAGAATTTCAGTTGCTTCACATAACGACCGGCCTTTAAAGGAATTAACTATCATTTTAGCCTAATGTAGTTACCTTGTTGACCTTCTGCTTACAAGTACCAATTCTGCCAATGTTTATCTCGATTAGGAGATAGATTATTTTTTTGTAATAAAAGTTCAGCTAGAGAAGTCATGTGAATGGAACACATCAAACTTGTTATATTGTAACATTTAGTATGGATTCTGTATTCATAATAAAATGGGCGAAGATTACGTTAAGATATAAGAAACAAATTTAGGTGAAACTTATTAAGTACGGCATGCACTGTAGCATGCAAAAATTCACTAAAAAGTAATACTATAGTTTTAAAAAAGAGTGTACCTAAATATACTGCTTCCAGTGGTAATGTAAAAGAAAAAGCAATTACAAAGTTGCCTAACTGTGCCGTGTTTAACGTGTGCAGACATCGCTTTGGACGTTAAAAGAGTTGTAGATTCAGCGGGGCTATTTCAAATTGAAACCGGCAAGTGTACAACTGGTTGAGCGATCTTTGTTTTGCCCAGCTTGCTTATTAGCTGAGCTAGGAAGTTCGTACCGATTTCTTATGTAGAGTAAGAGCGACCAGGTTTGGCAATACCACGTGGCGCTACTTGCGCGAGCATAGGTTAATGTAGAGTGCAACCCATTACTGCAAAACAGGTATCACTACATGATTCAGAAGGTAGTAAAAAAGACGTTCGAATAACATCTTTGTTCTGCTCAAGTGTAAGCAGAGTAATGTACTTATTTGTGTAATTGTTTAGAAACCAGTAGTTGTACTAGTATACAAACTGTCAAACGTCTAGAACCTGCTTCACAGAAATATATTATTGATTGCAAATTTGTTCAAAAAGTTACCCACAACTATCACACTGTTACAGCCCAAAGATATAGAGCTGAACTGAATCTATGCTGCATGTAGAACTATCAAAACGGGTTTACTAATCTACGAGCATCCTACCTGAAATAAAGATGAAAATGAAAAGCGTATTTGAAAGGAATGCAGAGTTTAGTGTGATATATTGCATTCAAGCTAATTTTTAAGTACTAGCAAATGTGCCCTGATGACATCATGCGAAATGAAATGAACTTCTTCGCATTATAAACCTTATTTGTTGGAACGTGGAATGAGTTTTTCATTGAAAGGCTTCAGAAGTACATTATTGCTTTCATTAATACGGCTACAGATGAGTAAAGATTTACAGATTCCTGCTTTGGTTTTACCTAGTAAGAATCTTAAGATATTTAAGAAATTAATTTTATTATTTAGATATTATTTTACATTCAATCAGTAAACATTACAATGTATATTACAATTGCTTGGGTGTTTTCATAATGTACATATGTAAAGAAGAAGCTTAGTAGCTCCGCCTGTATATATGCAACAATTTAGATGTTGGTCATAATTATCGAAATAGGTGTGCATTTACGAATGTCTCGTAATCATTTTTGTTCTCTGGAAACAATACTCTTTACTTGACAATAGATTTGTTTACGTCTCCGCCGTGCGTTGTTATCTATGATTTGTTTTGAGGCGGCGAGACGGCCAGTCGCAAGCTATGTGACGGGACGGCGAACAGTACGAACTTCCTAGCTCTACTTATTAGGAAAACGGCGAGCCGGCCGTGATCATTAAAACGAAGGTCCGTCACCCAAGTTCCCCACTGGCGGATTTTAACTTGAAATAGCTCCGTTGAGTTTCGCAACTCTTTTAACGTACGAAAGGATATCTCCATATGTCAATTACGGGGCTGCTGGCCCCCTGGTATAACTTTTAGCATACATATGCAATTTTGCATGAAATATTTTAAAAAAACTGCTATATTCAATGTCTAAGGTTCGTTTGATTGTGTTAAATAGGCTTTGAAAAACTTATAATCAAAACTGCCACTCAAACAGAATTAAAAAATTTTACATAGTCACCGAGTGTCTTTAAATGTCAAATGTTAATAATTCACAGTTGAAATGGCACAATTACTAAGCTTGCTATAGAGGAGTACTGATAAATGTAGCATCACAAAAGCATTGCGAAGAATTTATCCCTAAACATAACGTAAAGCTATCAATGAAATATGCACAATCTGGTAAACCCTTAATGAATATGCATTTGAAAGGGCGGCTTACATTGGATTCTGGGATGCGAAATACAAATGATCGGCGTCACAAATCTCATTGTATGGCTAGAGAGGATATTGTGAATGTAACAAGGCCTTCAATGAGAACCAGAACTATCCCCGTGTTGTTCAGTTCATTGGGCATCGCCATTGCACAGCTCCTTCGACATTTTTTACTTTCTTTCGCACGTATGTACAATGTACATACTAGAGAGAGAAGAAATTGTATTCCACTCAAAAATTTTATACTCAGATTTCACCGTAAGCATATGATTTGAGACCCTCTGGAAAAAAACATACAAATATTTTTAGAAAAACGTCCATGTGCGTGTGTCTGTCTGTCTCTCTCGCTGTGTTTGTGTGTGTGTGTGCACAGCATAGCACAATAATGAAAAGTTGGTTGAATACCAAACTTGGTACCTATTTAAGTTTGGTATGTTTCAAGGATGCAACGATAAGATTTTCACAAAAATCCTCCCGCCCCAAACTAACCTTTACACGGGATATTTCTCGAAATGTTCCATTTTCTGAACAATTATTCTAACGATATGGATTAAATTGTCTTACATTATAGATGTTTACATGGAAAATAAAATGTTTATCCTTAATTTCTAGGGAATAGCCCCTGAAAGCCTCTTCATTGTGAATGACCTTTGCAAAACTGGTAAACCGTAAGAGTAAGACAAAAACTTACTAAACAAAAAATATAGCTCTCATTAAAATACACAATTTTGTCAATGTTTTTTACCGTTTTCAAGCTATTTTTCGTTATTGGTTTCAATTTTACTCTACTGAAAGATTGTCCCAACAGGGAAGTCATTTTTCGTTTCATATTTATTTTGTTTACCTACTCCTGCCTTTGCAATGCGAACGGAATTTCAATTTTTTTTACAAAGCGACCCGCTTTTTAAAAAAAATTGACTATCGCTTTAGCCTAAGTATTAACTTATTTCCCTTTACTTGCAAGGAACATTTCAGTAAATTTTTTTCTCGATTAGCATGATGTAGATAGAAGTATAATATTTTTAATAATAGTTTATTTACAGAAAAGGTAGAGAAAGCCATGTGAATGGAACAGATCAGATGTTTATTTTTTCATTTCGTTTCACGCATGCTTTCTCGTGGTAGCTCGTTTTATACCGGCCCACATATCCGATGGCGTATACTGGAGGATCTAACATTGGATCAGTGTTTATGATCCTAAAAGGGGTTTGTTGGATCTAAGCTGTAAATGACAGGCAGAGCAAGTAAACACGAGCGACACATTCGATGCTGAGGATTTACCTCCCGTCCTCCATTAATGACTTAACAAGACTTAGATGAGCCCTATATCTACAGCTAACAACTCATCTACATGCTCCAAAATAAACACGAGAAGGTCTGCTCATCTCGGTTGCGGAGTGTTTGTAATTTTCTGCACGTTTACCAACCACCAAATAAATTAAAACGTGTGTATGCTCTTTTATCAGAACATTTCCTGCTTGATGTTACTGACCAGGCTCAATTCTTACGCTACAATATATCCACGGTGAATACAAATTATCCCTAAAAGTTCACAAGCAGTTCATCTCGACAGAACCTCCAAAATTCCGTGGTTCGGTCCTGGATTAGGCCACCTGAGTTTGTAGACAACCACTATCGCCATCCCACTACCGAGAGCTATAATTCCAGAATGACGCCTCTGTCGCAGTTCTCGTTGACACTTGCAATCGTGAAAGGGACCGGTTGGGACCGGGAAGGATGAAAGGACAGGAAGTTCGGGGGACAAGGAATCCTCTCCAACATTCGCCTAGTGACCTGGTAAAACTCCCGAAAAACCCATGGCCATGGGGAACCAGTCTCACGACCTCCAGATGAAATGCCTGAGCCACCTGGATCTGTATCAAAGAAATAAATATACGCTAAAGGTGATACATCTGTGAAATTTGACTAAAATTGTCAAAAAAAGGCAAATTATTGTAAAATAAAAATATGAATCCTAACATTTAAGAAAACATAATGTACAGAGAAGGTATTGTAATGCACTCAAAAATTCGATACCGAGAAACATGTTTTGAGACCCTCAGAATCCAAAAAACAAAGTTTTAGAAAAATGTCTGTGTGTGCGTTTGTCTGTGATCAGTATAGCTCAAAAAGGCCGTTAAGTACCAAACATAGTATTTAAGTTCAGTATATTCCAAGAAAGCTTTTCAAGAAAAATCTCCCCCCTCCAACTACCCTATACATGGAACAAGTTTGAACATGTTGATTTTTCTAAAATTCCCTAACGATTTTGATTAAAATATCGTATATCAAAGATATTTACAAGACAAATAAAATGTACATCTCGATTTTTCTGGGAATAGCCTCTGAAGATATCTTTATTCTGGATGAATTTTGAGGAATTTTGCATAGCTGGTAAACCGTAAGAGATAGACAAAAGCTAACTTGACAGAAAATGTAGAGCTCGTTAAAACACACAATTTAATCCATATACACTTTTTTCGTGGAGTTTACCGTTTTTGAGATATTCCTTGTTATTGGTTTCAGTTTTAAAATACCTATACTGTTATCATACGGGATTTTGTCAACTCCTGTCCTTACAAACAAAGACATTTCTATAGTAACCAGCGTTTGATTATCACTACTAGTGTGCTTCCTTATTTGCCTTCTACCCACATGGAAGCAAATAATAAGAGGATTTCTGCTAATTTTTTCTCGATTAGCTAGAAGTAAATAAGGTTTCTAACAATGATTAGTTGTAGAGATGTGGGGAAAGCCATGTGAATGGAACACATCAGATTTATTCACTTAGCGCATCTGAATTATCAAATTACTGAATCCATGTATAAGCAGGTTCGTGGTTGGTAGGCCAAACTTTAAACCTCGTTTTCTCGCAAAACTTTACAGAAGTTTCCCATACTCAAAATGCTCAACATGATGCAACTTTTATCCTCTCTTCTTAGTAGTACATCGTTGAGAAGGTACTGCATTGCATCCAAAAATTCTACACAGACAAAAGTGGTTGAAATTTGTTTCTATTGCTGGTCCAGGAGTTGAAAAACTCCCGTATGAGGAAAATTTGCATTTTAAAGCAGAAACCAATAACAAGGAATGTCTCGGTAATGGTCAGCTCCACGAAAAAATGTATATGACATAAATTATGTATTTTAACGAGATCTTAATTTTCTGTATAGTAAGTTTTTGTCTATGTCTTACAGTTTACCACTTATGCATAGTTCTGCAAAATTCATCCAGAATGAACAGTTCTTCCGAGGCTGTTCCAGAAAATTCAACATATATATTTTATTCGGCATGTACATATCTTTGAAATACCATATTTTAATCAAACTTTAGAACCATTTTTGAGAAAGTAAAAATTTTCGAAGCTATTTCTATGTAAAGAGAAGTTAAAGGTGGGGGATATTCTTCACATCTTCTTGTAGCATCCTTGGGAGATATCAAACTTAAATACCAAGTTTGGTATTTAACGGAGTTTTGATGTGTGCTGTCTACAGAGGGGAAGAGAGAGATAGAGATAGATAGATAGAGAGAGAGAGAGAGAGAGAGAGAAGACCTACACAAATTGTAAAGATGTCTTTTTTTGGATCCAGGGTCTCAAAACATGTATTTCCAGTGAAATCTTGATATCAAATGTTTGGGTGAAATACAATACCTTCTCTGTGCACTCTACATAGTACGTGTAGATAAGAAGCATTTTTAAAAAACAACCTGTAAGTAAGGGTGTGTATCCGTGTGTGTGTGTGTGTGTGTGTGTGTGTGTGTGTGTGTGTGTGAGTGACAGTGAGCAACATAACTCAAAAACGAAAAGTCTATTAAACACGATACTTTATAATTAAGTTCAGCATCTTCCACAGATTCGAATAGATGTTCAAGAAAATCACTTAGCCTAAACTTTAAACTTTAAATCATTTTGGAGCGAAAACCGTTATGTAATTGAAGTCAAAAGTTCAAGATATAAAAATAGAGATTAATTACTAATTTTTTGCAAAATTTTGGTCAAATTTAATCTATGGGTACCGTTAAGCTAATACTTCTATGAAATTTAGAAAAGGCATATTATATAAAATGACTTACTGAATTTTATGGCAGTTATTATATACAATGGTAGAAATACTCTTTCATGCATTAACATTCTGGCTTGCATCGTTATTTAAGCAATACCTTTTTGCTGTCTAAATTTGTTTAAAAAATTAGTCGCAGTTAATAATTTTAAAAAAGTAAATAAGTTGAAAAATATATCTATTATAAAATTACAAAAATGTTAACAAAAAGAAGTATTACACTTCATATTCTCCAAATTAATATTTCAAAATGTAATATTTTTTTCTCAAAACTGGAGCATTATTTGAAAAGCATGTAGCCATTTCTTTTATTGGACTTTTGAGGGATAGAATGAATTTTTGAAACAAATTAGTAAATCATTTGATGTGTTACATTCACATGAATTTTTCTACCTTTTCTGTAATCAGTATTCTTTTAAAAGATTATTCTTCTGTCTACTTAATGAACATTAGCAAAAACTTATCTCATTACTATGTAGTTTCCTTTTAAGTAGAAGGAAAATTAGGTAATGCACTAGGCTAACTGATTGCCCTCTAATTGAAGCTCTAAAAATATATGACGAGTTCCCGTTATGAGAACAATTTAAGTATTTTTAATTCTAACTAATAAAAATGAATACATCGGAAATGGTCAACTACACAAAAATTGCATAAGTCGTAAATCGTGTATTTTAACGACATCTACATGTTTTATGTGGTAAGTTGTCTACCCTTACAGGATGCTAGTTAATAACATGTCAATGAAAATGAAGAGTACTTCAGAGGATATTTACAGAGTATTCAATATATCCATTTTATATGCAATGCAAATATCTTTAATATAGGGTAGACCAATTAAGACCAATTTTTAAGTAAATAAAGATTTTCGAAAATTTTTCTATGTACGGGGTGTTTTGGTTGGTGGAGTGTCTCGAAAATGTTTGAAAGATACTGAAGTAAAATATTAAATGTAATATGTAACCGAATTTTGAGTTATGCAGTTCACAGGCACAAAAAAAAAAAAAACACACACACACACACATACACACAAGGCGTTTCTTTAAAAGACCTTTTTTGTATTCCGGGTGAGTTGAAAACCTGCATTTTCGGTGAAATAACAGTATGGACCTTTTGGGCGGTACTCAATGCCTTCTCTATCTACTATGTACACTATACGTGGTAGAGAAAATAATGCTCTTAAGATAATGAATACCTCTTGATCTTGCGAGCTTGGCTGGTCCTAATAAACAACGTAAATATTAATGACGGACATCCGGGATTTTATACTCCAGGGAAACCATAGAACTTATATACAAGTTACTCGCTATTATCAACATTTACATTCTGAAGAATTAGAAAAATAGGATGTATCCAAAAGCTGTTATGCACATCCCGTGATTCACAACAATATTGAGTTTTGAATGTAGCATTGAGTACACGAAATGCCCAGAAAAAAACACTTTTATTTTCCGCAGCTGCTGCCATAGATCGTCAGAAGCTACCTTTAGCTAACTAATGGACTACACAGGCCAAACGCTATTTCCGTCTCTCTGCTGAACCAAACTGCCAGTACTAAGTGCATTTAACATTAATGGGACGAAACATTAGTGGTGACAGAAGCGCAGTTTGCACAAAACAAAAGTCTGATGTGTTTCACTCACATGACTTTCTCTAGCCGTTCCACACAGACTCTCCTTACATGATAGTCGAACTTGACATTAGTAGAATGTCTTATACATGCTCCCTTGTGAGTAAAAGGGAGATTAGGGAATATACTAGGCTAAAGCAATAGTCAAATCTTTTGAAAGCTATCGCTCTGTGAAACAATTTAAATTCGGTTCTCCTTTGCATTCCTGGAAGTAAAAAAAAAAAAAAAAAAATAGGTGAAGCGAAAGTTGACTTCCCGTTTGAGAAAAATTTAAGTAGTTTCGAAATAAAACCAGTAGCAAGAAATATATATGGGAAATAGTCAGTTCTGCAAAAAAAAAAAAAGTGTATGATATAAATTGCATTTTTAACGAGATGTACAGTTTTTGTATAGTAAGTTTTTGTCCAGCTCTTAGAGTTTACCAGTTATGCAGATATCATCCAAAATGAAAAGGTTTTCAGAGGCTATTTCCTGAAAATTAAGATATACTTTGATTTGTGATGTAAATGTCTATAATATACAGTGTTTTAAATAAAATCGTTAGCGCCATTTTTGAGAAAAACAACATTTTCAAAAAACTTTCCATGTAAAGGGTATTTTGTGGTGGGAGATTTTCTTGAAAACCTTCCTGTTACATCTTTGGAAGATACTGAACATAAATACCAAGTTTGTTTTTGAACTATGCTTTCACAGACCACGCGCTCGCACACACACACACACACACACACACACACATACTCACACGCGTGCGCGCGGACCTATTTGTAAAAGTGTTTTTCTTGGCTTAAGGAACCCCAAAATATATATTTCCGCTGAAATCTTGTCACCGAAATTTCGGTTGGAATACAATACCTTCCCTATCTACTATATTCATAGTACGAGTAGAGAAAGTATAAACCAGCGTTTCTTTTATAACCTATGATAAACAGAGGAATTGTGAATTTATTTGTGCGTCTGTTTATTTGTTGGTGAGTAATCTTGGAAATCAATAATCGACTTTGTTCATTTTTTCACAATTTTAAAATGTATTCTTCCGAACGGCTACAGACTATAAAATATGTCCAAAACTTAATGCTGTATGACATACGGGAGATTTAATATTCATATTATCTCTCCTAATTTAAATGCTATTCATCGTATAGGAATATCACAGGAAATTTTTGTCACGTTGGAGGGAAAATTACAGATTTTGAATGGCTTCCAGTTAAAGTTAATGATTGAGGAAGCTCAAAATCTTTTATATTTTGGTTGTTGGAAAGAGAAGATTCTATTCATATCATATTTTCCACTGATTTTTATTAACTTTGCTATTAAAGAGTATTTTAGTAGAGAATTTACACTCGGATTTTGAAATTTGACAAATATTATCAGCCAGCTTACAGTGAGACACAGGCAAGAAATGAAATGACGTGCTCCTATAATTATGGGAACAAGTATTTTACTATGTGTAATTCAATACATATAACAAAAAAAGTTTAAGGTTTCATATTAATGGATTCTCTACTTCGTTCCACTTTTTTTTTTTTTTTTTTTTGTAATTTAACGTCCTTTCACCTGATTGGACATATCGGACGATAAACCAAATTGGTGAAATCATGCTCCAATGATCTCAAGGTCCATGGAGCTTAAAGTTATTCGACATTCGTCTTCTCAGGCTAAGGGAAAACCCCGAAAAACCTTATCCGGGTAACTCAACTAAGCGAGGTCCGAACTCACGACCTTTTGAATGTGAGGCAGTCACGATACCACACTAACCAGACGGGCCGTTACATGTTGTATACAGCTAGAGCAAGTATTGCATTCCACCCAAAATTCCGATACTGATATTTCACTGGAAATATATCTTTTAGGGTTCCCTGTATCCAAAAAGTATTTTTAGAAAAAGGGGCATGTATATGTGTATGTTTGTGTCTGTATGTGTATCTGCGAACAGCATAATACAAAAACGAAAAGTGAGCTAAATACTAAACTTAATATTTTAGTTCAGCATTCTCCAAAATGTGACATGAGGATTTTTAATTAAATCCCCTCACCCGAAATTAACATTTGCATGGAAAAATTTTCGAAAACTTTGACTTTCTCAAAAAGTATACTAACGGTTTTGTTAAAAATATCATGTTAAAGATATTTATTTCATAAAAATGAATAATTTAAATAGCCCCTGAAGTCCTGTTAATTATTAATGACTTTTGCATAACTGGTAAATCATAAAAGATAGACAAAGATTTACTACACTACTTATTATTTTGTTCAAGCCACCTCAAAACATATATTTCGGGTGTAATCTGGACAACGAATTTTTGGGTAAATGCAATGCCTTCTTTAAGAATCGCTTGCGTGATAAAGAAAGCCAATTCAACCTTCTCCACTTGGATTAGGTATAGGGATAGGATAAGGACGGAGTGAGGGGCTCGGCATCTATTGGTTATTGTACCTATGATCCATGAAGGGGCACCCCCGGTAGAGAGGCGTGAGGGGAGAGAATACAACAGGAGTGATGGCATAGCAATGGCAGTTTCCAGATAGAAGCACCCCGACAGCAGGACAGGTAGACCGGGAACGCCGCCCCTCACAAGGTCCAGCGCCCCCAACTAACTATTGAAATCCGTCAACCAGCCGAAGTCGAGGGACCGAGATTCGTGATGAGCATCCTTTTTCCTTGCCGCGTCACACAGTGCACCATCGCCAACTCTGAAAGAAACTAACTTGAAGGGTGAATGAGAGTGGAAACGACTTGGAGGGACAGGAAATCCGGAGGATGAAAGAAACTTACCACGTCCACGGGGATCGAACCTTCAACCTCCCGAATGCGGGTAGAGATAAAAACCGTCTGAGGCATCTCACTCGGTTCCACTTGGCTTAGTGAGTGATTTTTAGTTTAGTGAGTATTTTGGATAATGCAAGGCATTTTGCAATACGTCTCCATAAAATTCTTGTAATACACTTCTGAAGATATTATACTAGCTTCGTGCAAGAGGAACTATGTCGCTTATCCTTTGGTGCTAAAAGCTAGCTTCTGCTCAGTGATTACACTGTTATCCTCATTCTGTCATCCAGAATGCACATGTCTTCATTGGCTATTCCCAGACAATTCAAGATACGTATTTCTTTTGTCATTAAAATGTCTAAAGCATAAGAAAAAATTGTTAATCAAAATCGTTAGTGCCACTTTTCAGAAAATCAAACATTTTGAAAAATGTAAAAGATAGTTAGGGATGGGGCTCTTTTATTGAAAATCTTCCGTGTCACATCCTTGAAAGATATTGAACTTTAATGCCAAGTTTAGTTTTAACCGACTTTTTGTTTTTGATTTATGCAGCCCACAGACACACACATGGACATGTTTCTAAAATTGCTTTTTTACTTTCTCTATACGCACTATGTGAATAGTGTATAGAGAAGGTATTGCACTCCACCAAAAAAATTCGATACCGAGATTTCACCGGAAATATATGTTTTAGGGTCCCCTATATCCAAAAGAAAGTATTTTCAGAAAAAGGTCCGTCTGTGTGTGTCCATGTGTCTGTGAACACGATAACTCAAAAACGAAAAGTCGGTAAAATACCAAACTTGGTATTTATAAATCACTTTATTTTTGTAGTTCTTTTTTCTCTTTTATTGTTATAGCTGTTATTGTTGCACATCTTTTATAATCTGCTACAATTTGTTCTCATAGCTTAATTTTATATAACTATTATATCGTATGATAAAATACTTTTTGTAATACTCACTTATAACATTTTTTTTGTTAAAAACCTCCTAATGTATATTGTTCTGTGTCACTTGGCAAACTCATTTATGAGTCAGACTAATAAATAAATATGCCAGAAAATAAATACGCAATCATGTACTGATAGTGTGCGTTTTAAGACAGCAATCAGCCTCAAAGCTCAGCAAACAATATTCGATGTGTAGATTGCCTCCGTGGTCGAATGGTCAGCGAGCTGACTTCTTACCCGGAGGTCCCTGGTTCGATTCCCGGCTGCGCGGGAATTTTTCTTTAACCGGAACTATTCCCTATCCCCCATAGAGTCTGGAAGTATGAATGTGAGAGTGAATGAGCGCATGTTTAGTAATATAAAGTTTAACCTCATGTTCTGAGCTTATAGTTTCACAAGTGAAAGCCCCTATGAAGCAATAAAAAAAAAAATATTGGATGCATTTAGACTGGGGAAATTATTGTTCACGCCATCTTTTAAAAGATAGATTGCAGCGTTTGTTATTCTATTTTTTGACAGGCGTTAGATATGATCTCCCCAATTTAGTCTATATTTTATTCCTGTAATGAATATCCTGCTACAGAGATATCTTATGATTCATTTTGTCGTGATTGGTCTGATGTTAAGGTCCAACATTGTTACTATACAACAGCAAAGACATTTATGTAATGTTTCTTTCTGCATATTATGTAGTAAAATGTCTGAATCTTGACAATTTTAGCTCTGCCTCATTTGACTTAATGTGGTTTATGTTAAAATCTGTTTCCAAAAGTCGTTAAGCCCAGCAATGACATCATTATAAACCAAGTGTTCCGTCAATATCAGTTTTTCCAATAATATATTTTCTTTTCTATACTGTCACCACGTGTATATAAATGCCCCTTTGTGGCATACAGAGAAAGAGAAGCTTCAGAAGAGTGTTAACCAGCCATTAAATTCGAGTCAATTTTGGTATTGCGGCCCGTTCATCGCAGATTACATCAAACCAAAGAATTGTCGTTGAAGTTGGAATTCGTAACTGAAAGGAGAGTAAATGCTGCTGACATGATATAACTTCTTAATACGACTTTTCGTACCTACATCTCCGACTTGAAAAGTTTAGATATTATTTCCTAAATATATTCCTTTAACTTGAAGGTGCAATGCACACATTGATCTTGATTACAGCTTAAAATAAATCAGTTCCAACTACGTATCTGAAGTGGGTTTTTTTCATAAGCAGCCTGTGATGCTTATTTTAAAGATAAAAATAATGATGGTTAATAAACATTCTTTGGGTTAAAAAGTTAAATATATATATATATATATATATATATATATATATATATATAGCTAACCAATTTCTGTCCTACGTACGGTTTCTGTGAGCAATCAATTAAGATTATCACAATTGTCAATAACAGTTGGCTAAAACTATGAATTCTGGGACTTAAAGTACTTACAACATTGTAAGTCGCCATTGGGGTTGTCATCCCAAAATAATTTGAGATCACCTTGTTGTTTACCGGGAAACATGCGAGTCAGTTGAGAAATTCAATGCTATGCCGGCATGTTGACATGGTAGCTGTGGGGGTAGAGCAATCGGCCACAGACTGGCAGATCCGTGGTTCAAATCCCGGCTATGGCATTGAATTTTTCAGCCTGACTCTACCTATCTAACTTCTGTCCTACACATGGTTTCTGAGAGAAATCAATTAAAATTGTTAAATTTTATATTTAAAATATTTGCATTGCAATTAAGTATTGAAACTATTTGTTAACAATTACAGGATTCTTGTTTCTCTGAAGGCAGCTGACTAGAGCCTGGTCTGGGGTCACGAGGTTCGGTGCACACAAAGTGTAACAAGGAGAGGCGTCAGCCCGTTTCGAAACTACTGTACTCTAGAATTGTGCCCTGTCTAACATCTTTCAGCTAGATTTTCCTTTTGCTTTCTCTAGCCCACATGTACAATGTACATACTGGATAGAGAAGGTATTGTACTCCACCCAAAATTGATGTCGAGATTTCACTGGAAATATATGCTTTGAGGTTCCTTGAGTCCGAAAAAGGCATTTTTAGAAAAAGGTACTTGTGTGTCTGTGTGTCTGTGTACAGCATAGCTCAAAAATGAAAAAACTGTTAAATGCAAACTTACAAGGATGCGACACGAAAATTTTCAAGAAAATACTCCCACCATAAACTACCCTTTACAGGAAAAACATTTGAAAATTTTGATTTTCTTAAAAATTACTAAAGCTTTTGTTTCAAATACCGTATATTAAAGATACTTACATCCCAAATAAAATGTATATTTTGAATTTTCTGAGAATAGCCTCCGAAAACCTCTCTAATCTGGATGATTTTTGCCGAGTTTTGCTTACCTGCTAAACCGTAAGAGATAGATAAAATGGACTGCACAAAAATGTAGATCTCGTCAAAACACACAGTTTATGTCCTTTGCATTTTTGTTGTAGAAGTAACCGTTTCTGAGATATTCCTTGTTATTGGGTTCAATTGTAAGTAATTAAACTTTTCTCAGACAGGAAGTGTCCGTTTTTCTTTTGTTCTACTCTTGGCCAAGCAAAGAAATGATTTGCAATGATAATCGCATATCAACAGCTTTTAAAACATTTGCTATCACTTTAGCGTGGCATTTCCTTAGTTCCCTTCTAATTATAAGGAACTAAGTAATAAGAACATTCTGCTAATGTTTATATCGATTAGCTTTATGTAGAAAGAAGAATAATCTTTTGTAATAAATTTGTTTGTAGAGCAGCTAGAGAAAATTCTGTGAATGTAACACATCAGATTTTTATCGTCCTTTCCTTATTTTTATATATTTATCCATTGTTTCTGTTGTTTTCGTGTTTATTTCATTTTTACACACAGATAGACATATACACATTTACAAACTCCCATGCCCGAGGTCTCCTGTGCCACGAAGCACAAAAGCTATGCACTTTGGCGAGCGCGGCCATGGGAACCGAGAAAGAAGAATAATCTTTTGTAATAAATTTGTTTGTAGAGCGGCTAGAGAAAATTCTGTGAATGTAACACATCAGATTTTTATCGTCCTTTCCTTATTTTTATATATTTATCCATTGTTTCTGTTGTTTTCGTGTTTATTTCATTTTTACACACAGATAGACATATACACATTTACAAACTCCCATGCCCGAGGTCTCCTGTGCCACGAAGCACAAAAGCTATGCACTTTGGCGAGCGCGGCCATGGGAACCGGCAACTACTAGATAAACTAGTCAACATTGAAAGAGAGCGCAGAATGAAAAATGTCTAAAATACGAAAGGGTAGAAATTCCGCACTTAACCAACTTGTGAATGATTCAAACATATTTTGAGTTACAGCAGCAGAGCATTTTCTTTTGATGCAATAAATATGTATCTCGTAATTCACTGTGATGGATTCTGAGTGAGTTTGATTTATATAAATTGCCTTTTCAAAGCTGTGCACATTATTTATTATCCTGAATTTGTTGTATCAAGCTTTATACGAGTATTATATTCCTAAAAATACAAGTGTTTTATATAGTAATCATATTATGAAATAATTGTTTTATTGTGCTACTTTATGAATTAGAAGGATATATATATATATATATATATATATATATAATATCAGTGCATGTGATGAGCTACTTTTGAAACAGATTATACCCCAAAGTGTGTAGGTTTATGCTACAAACCCCTCCCCACTACCCTCTCTTTATACGACTGTCTGCTCTGTGTGTTCGTAACTGTGTGCGCTTTGGAACCCAAAACCAAGTTCTAGTTATGACACTGATTACGCCCCATTGTTAATCGAGATCGTGACATCTTGCTCTCAAGTCAGTAATACAAATAATAAATCGGCCATAGACGGAGCACCAAACTTTGACCCAACATTGGCATTTTACTTGTAAAACTTCAGGTTTTTTTCTTTTAAATTTTCAATATATTCTGTATAGAACGCTGCAGCTGTACACAAGCACTGCTGAGACGTCAACCACAACAAACGAGCAAAAAGAAGCAGTGACAGCAGCAAAGAGCCGGAGAGGGAAAAAAGGAAGCGTTCAAGAGCAATCTATCACTCCTCCCTCCGTCCACAAAGAAGACGGGGAGGGGGATATCGAAAAACCGCCTACATTGCAAGGAAGAGATGCAACTCAGAAAGCGAGTGTAATTAGGAAAGTTTCTCTAAATAGAAATGTAGGCGTATTACTTCAGCAAAGACGTATTGTTAATTGGAAATTCTTAGTTTTCCTCTTTATATGAAGAGAATTTAGATACCTCTTAATTTTGAAAAATGTTTCCAATGTTTTTAATGCAGTTTAAAAGTCAAGAATACGTAACCTTACTCATAATCATGCTTTTGTTCAGCGTTATAACCGTCACTCACTAATATGATATAATTGAACTTTCATGTCACTTCATTTGATCTATTTTGTGTCTATCCTTGCTACACCAGCGATGTAAACAAATCAGAATGTATTGTTCCGTTAACACACGTGCTCACACCACGTGGTGCTAAGCAGGTTTGCCTGTCGTACAATAAAATTGTAAAACCGCGTGCCTACGTTTGGTAGGAAAAGAAAAAGCTACCTTTCACTGTTCACAGATAATGCTTAATTCCATTATGCATAACAAATAAAACAGGCAGGCAAGACGTTATATGTCCAGTACAAAATGTAAAACTCTCCCGTAAAATAATAAAATACTGACATGTTTTGAAAGTTTGCTGAACCATTGCACACGTACTCACTCCAGTTTGTTTTGCACACTTCAGCATTCACATATTAGGCATATTACATTTCTTTAATATACAATAATTATTCAGTGACTAACCCCAAGAGCTAATTATAGATGGAACCGGTCCCACTCCTTTACGATACGAATCATTTGCTGCGGTTACAATCGAACTGTCTGAGTCATCACAGATATTGATAATAATTAGTATGCCAACGATAATCTCCACCATTACTACCAAATCTTATTTTATTTACTCTTCCCAAACAATGCATGATACTCATTCACTGCATTTTCGGCTGTCACTTGTTAAAAAGCTGCTTACACAAGATGTCGCATCTCGGCCAACTTAGAGTTTTGCAGACTTTATGCTGCTTTCAGAAATACCAGTAAATTCTACCGTCAAGCTAAGAACATTGTTCAATGAAAATGTAAGATACTTTTCACAAAATTTATTTTGTATACACTAGGAATAATTCGTTCTATGCTTATGCTTCGCTGCACTGGTATTACACATTTCCACCATTACTTGCTGACTAGCCGTTGAACTGCATAACAAATATGCATTGTTACACAAAGAAAATGTGATTAAATGATCAGTAAATTGTGTTCCTTAATCATTACTGCATTATTTAGACAGCTTGCTGGGTGTAACAATATTTTTGTACTCACTCGGCAATTTAAGAGGAGCTATCTGTGATGGAGAAAAGCAGTAAAACATTCAGCAACCACTCATAGCCATTGCAACCTGCTGCTTGCTTTTGTTTACATTACCGGTGAAATAAGCTTGGACGGAGTATAAGTAGTTCAACTTTCACTGTAACTTCATGAAAGTTGATTCACTCTCATTTCACTTAGTTTTCTGATCTACTTTAAATTTCACTGTCACTTCACTAACGTAGTATAGGGCCGCGCCAAGCGGCGCTAGGGTGGGTTTTCTCCGGGTCCTCCGGTTCCCCCCGCCATAGCATTCCACCGGTGCTCCATCATCATTCATTTTTTTTAAAATAAAGAACATAGTCATCTTTTAGATTCACAACTAATTAAAACGACTATTTCACCTATCTACCAATATACATCATTAACTAGTTTTGTAATTGTGTAATACGCCGTTCTTATTTAACATCAAAGAACTAGACTCATATAAAGGCATTAAGGGGCGCGGCGCCGTTGCAGAGTGGCTAGACCACTCGCCTCCACACCTAGACGGCCCGGGTTCGATCCCAAGATACCGCATGTGGGATTTGTGGTGGACAAAGCGGCGCTGGGGCGGATTTTCTCCGGTTTCTCCCGCCATCGCATTCCACCGATGCTCCATCTTCTTTCATGTATCATCAGTGTCACCGCCTAGGGTGCCATAAGTAGTTAAAGCGGGTGTTAAACACTACCAAAATAAAAATAATGCCTAAGACCACACAGTGTTTATTGCATTATTATTATTATTATTATTATTATTATTATTTTATTATTATTATTCCTTTTGTGTCTATAGCAAGTTAACTAATATTAAAACATGAAAACGATTAAAACCAATTATTACTATACACTAGCAGAGCAGATCAAAGCTTATAATCGTCGTAAACGAAAATATTCAACCCGAGAGCGAGTAGTGTTTTACTGAATTACCATGATTAATATGATTATTCAGTATGCGCTTAGCAGAATACTGCTCAATTTTGTAACAAAAAGTCTGAAAAAAGGCAAATTTTACTATTAATATGTTATTATTATTTTTTTTTCTTATACTCTAGCAGGAGAGCAAAACGTTTCACGAAAATATGCAATGACGAAGGCTGGTAAAATTTCACTGTACTATGTGCTCCCATGATTGTATTTTCTTCGTTATGTAAGTATATTTCATGCTTTATTTTTATTTTGCCAAGCAAATTAATAATTACGAAGATAGTGATGATAATAATAAATAATATAATAAATAGTAATACAGTAAAACACTACGTGGTCTCGTGCACGGTATTTGTTGGGCGTCTTAATGTTTTGATTTAACTCTAAAGCGGGTCTGGTCTCTAATGTTAAATAAGAACAGCGTATTAACCAATTACAAAACTAGTCATTGACGTATATTGATAGGTGAAATAGACATTTTAATTACTTGTGAATCTAAAAGGTGGCGTTATTTTCCAAAAAATAAAGGTTCTGTAACTGATGTGCAAAGCATGTTAATTTTCTCCGTGTGTTTACACTTCTTGTATATCATCACGGACTCCAGTACAGCCTCCGCCTCTGCATGAGCGCGGTGATTCCTTCTCCGTTTACTCTGATATGCAAGAGAAGAAGAACGAAGCTCTTTTAGAGCACCACTGACTGGCATATGCTTGCTTGCATTTACCGCGTGGAGTTCTGTAATTTTATAATGCACGAAGAGATGTATGAACACGCGATATGCGGCGCTGTTGGGCCACCTGGTACTGAACTAAGGGACTTTTCATTCTTGAGCTGCCCAGAGACTTACACACACCCGCGCGCGCGCACTCAGACATGTTCCTAAAAGTGCTTTCTTTGGATTTAGGGGGTATCAAAACATGTTTCCGATGAAATCTCGGTATAGAAGTTTTGGGTGGTATACATCTTCTCCATCCATTGCATGCATTGTACATACATGCTAGAGAAAGTGAAAATGCTTTGTATTTCTTTTATAGTCCGTTCGATGTTCAGATGTTTCTCGCAGATGCATAGAGACAGTTTGAATTTAAGGCAAAGCGTTCAATTCTTTAACAGTTGACATTCGTTGTTACCTTTGTATCTCTAACGAAATGCATAAGTAGCGATTTCTTTAAATAATGATTACAATTTAAGTGAAGCAGACAAAAATAAACATTCATAAGAACAGCTTGTATATTCTCTAATAAGAAACGAAGGTAGAGAAAGTCAGGGGAATGTAACACGTCATAATTTTTTAATTATGCTGGCATGTGCCTCGCAAATACACGCACCCGCACGATGCAGATGTCGGTTCCTCCTAAATACGCCTCTAAACGGAATTTGGATGAAATGACGTATCCATAATTTACTTCCAAACCAACCAATTAGAGACAAGCAGTGACACTGGAGCCGCTCTCACCACACTCGCCCCCCTGCGAAAGAGTGGGAGCAGGACACACATAAATACAAGAGCACTTCCATCTAATGCATAACTAGAACGCAAACATTCCCCCATATATGAGATTGGGTTAAAATTTGAAATTAAAAACAAGGAATATTGGACACAAAATCACGCAGCAGGGTAAAGGACATTTTCCCTGACTATTCAGCTCAACTATTAAAGCCCCAATGGAATGGCAGAGACCAGGCAATTTCAACCAATCGCGCTCATCTGACTGGGCGGTATTGTCGAAAAATCTTATCGTAGCTGCTGTTCATTTCTTTGAAATTTTGTCGCACCTGACGTTCGTATGTTTAATCTCCTGTTTTTGCTGTTAGTAACAAGATCACAATCCAGGCAGCCAACCTTCAGTTTTAATAACAGTCAGTTCCACAATTGCACTTTCAATTAGTACAGTTACAATGTTTATTTAAAGTTTTATCCAGTTCATAATATATTTCGTTCAAAAAAGGAGTGAAAATAATAAGTATTTGTATTTCTTATGTATGAGAACATAACATTTGTTGTATGTAAAATAACATTTGTTTCCATTTTATATTGGTATTACTTATTAAATGTTGAAATAAAATGATTGTTCTCTATTTATATTGTTGCAATCGGTATTTGTTCATTGGGTTGCGGACAAGATCGGCCATGTCATAATTCAGGAGGCAATGAAGAAAGGGGGGGGGGGAAATAAACATTCTGTAACTAAACATGGACAAAATGCGTCATCTACCGTTTGAGAACTAATGTTAAGCATTACAAGCATAAAATCTCCCTTCCTATAAGTATATTATAAATTATTAATAGTCTATTCCGTTGGATTGTCTTATCAAATACAACTCGTGTTTTCCAAGGATGCGACACGAAGGCTTTTCAAGAAAATACCCTCACCACAAACTACCCTTTACATGGAAAAGTTTTTGAAAATTTTGTTTTTAACAAACTTGGCTCTAACAATTTTGATTAAAATACCATATATTGAAGTTATTTACATGACAAATAAATTGCATATTTTGAATTTTCTGGGAATATTCTTTATACGTTTTTTTTCAGAAATTTGCAAAACGGTTACACCGTAAGAGATAGACAAAAACTTACTACACAAGAAATGCAGTTATCATTAATACACATAATTTATGTCATATACGTTTTTCTGTGGCGTTGACGGTTTTCGAAATATTCCTAGTTATTGGTTTCAATTTTAAACTAGCTAACTTTTCTTAAGCGAACTGGGCCTCAATTGTTTCATATAGTGACCAGCTTTTTTAAAAAATTTGGCTATCGCTTTGGCCTAGAGTACTCCCTTATTTTCCTTCTACTTACAGGGAGCAAATAATAAGACTAATTCTGAAAAATATTTATCTCGATTAGCATAATGTAGATAAAAGAATAATCTTTTGTAAAAATAGTTTGTATTTGAAACAGTCAGAGAAAGTTACGTGATTGGAACACATCAGATTTTTTGTCTATCTTATTTTACATATGTTTAACTTGTAGGTCATATAGGGCGGATCTGTCCCGTGGGACACCTGGCGCTTCATGCCAAGTAGATAGCGATAGGGTAGCAGTCTGCTTTCACAGCTGTAGTCAGAATGGCACGAACAGCTGGACATACTGACCTCTAGTTCCAATTGTCTTCACCGTTCAGTCAGATGATAGAGCTCAGTCAGTCAGCCCTTCGAGACCACAACTCCATATACCATATTACGAGTACTTCGCTCCGCGACAAGCAGATGGGTTAGGGAGCTGTCCAGTCTGCTGCTTACACTATCTGTGGATAGATGGCAGCTCAATCCCAATTATCATCTATTTTCAGTTTTTCTATTGCTTTAGACTGTAGGCGGATTTTTGGGTCATTGTATTTTACATCCAACCCGGGAATGAGGGAAAAAAAAAGAAAGAAAAAAAAACACTGCTTACTCCTTGTGTACTGGATGCACTCTCTTTTACACGATTACTCACTCACGGGTAGAAGTTCTGTACGGTTTTTGAGAAATCGATAATGAAACTCGCTGGCTGCCACCCAACATATTGGTGCGTAACTCAACTTATTGTACCTCCTTTACGGAAAATAAATATTAGGTTGTCCCATAAGTAATGTCGCTTTTTATTTTGGTGTTTTGAAAGTGTATTGGGTTTCTTTGGTTAAGCAATGCTATTTACAGGATGCCATGGCTAGTGTTGAGTACATTGCGAGCATGTATCAAATCAGTCTTCAGTTGTTAATAAATAATCACAAAATGGAGACAACAAAGTTTGAACTTAAGAATCTTTCTAAAGCACTACATGAAACAAGATTAGCCGCTGTCACAGCTCGAAGAATATGTGGAGTGGAAGGAGAAGTTAGTGAGCGAGTAGCACAACGATGGTTCCAACGTTTCAACAATGGAGACGAAAACACTAAAGATTTACCACGTTGTGGAAGACCTGAAGTATGTAATATTGAGGATACATGCCATATCTTGCGATAAAATCTGAAAAAAATTACCCCTTAGGCTTTCAGAAGAACTTGGTGCATCAAACGATACCATACATCGCCACATTAAGACACTTGGAAAATCATACAGAAGCTGTAAATCTGTACCTCATGAACTGGCACCTCAACAGGCTCAACGTGGAGTGGATATCTGTCATCAGCTTATCCGTAATCCCATGGATGATAGATTTGTCAGGAGACTTGTCACTTGTGTTGAAAAATGGGTATATTAACGAAACCCTGATGCCTTGAAATAGTGGCTTGATCCAATCTGCCAAAGTCATCGCTAAAAAAAATCGGTTCGGTCTCAAAGTAATGTTGCATGTCTGGTGGAAATATGAAGGAGTGATTCATTGGGAGTTTGTTCCAAACGGGCGAGCGATTGATGCGGATCTTTATTCTTAAGTGCTGGAACAAGTTCATGAAATTTGAGACGGAGATACCAGCATTAGTTAACCGAAATAGAGTTCTATTGCAACAGGACATTGCAAGACCCCATACTGCACGAACAACCTGGAAAAACATTCAGGAATTGGGAGGAATCGAACTACTACCACACCCAGCATATAGCCCTGGTCTCGCACCATCAGATTATCATCCTTTTCGATCCATTTTCTACGTGGAAGAAATGTTGACAACATTGAAGCAGTGTAGGCGGATCTCACCGAATTCTTTGCATCAAAATCCAGAGACTAGTACCATCGTGAGGTAATAAACCTCGCAGAAATATGGCTCAAGACCATAGAATCTAATAGTCTGTACTTTGAAGATTAGTTAATTGCTTGTCAGAATACATTTCAAATATTGTTTTTCTGAAAAAACGGCATTACTTATGAGACAGTATCTATACAAATGATTAAGATTGTCCATTTATATCTATAAGCTGTAACTTCATTACTGGTCTTAAAAAAGCCACACACACAACAATTTATGATTTATGAGAAATACAAAACTCAATGGAAAAAATATGATGTATTCCTTTCACATGACTTTCTCTACCTATGCTCTAAAAAGGTATTCCTACAAAGCTTATTCTTCTATATATTTCATGTTAATCAGGTTAAAAATTAGCATAAATGATATTATTACTTAGTTCCTTGTAAGTAGAAGGTAAATAAGGGAATACACTTGGCTAAGGCGATACTCAAATATTTTAAATGCCGGTTGCCTTTTGATTGAAATTCAGTTGTCTTTGCATGACCAGAAGTAAAATAAAAGGACCAGGGATAATACATTTTTATTTGAGAAAACAGGTATTTTGAAATTCAAACCAATAACAGGACATATCTGTATGTAAATACATGAGATAGATTGTGCGTTTTAACGAGATGTATGTTTGTGTATTGTAAGCGTTTGTCTATCTCTTACGGTTTACCTGTTATACAATACTCATTCGGAATGAAGAGGTATTCCGAGGCATTCCCAAAAATTCAATTAATACATTTTATTTTTCATGTAAATATATTTGATATACTAAATTTTAATCAACATCGTTAGAGCCATTTTTGAGAAAAATCAAAATGTTCCAATAGTTCTTCATGTAAAGGGCAGTTAGAGGTGGAAGGATTTTCTTGAAATTCTGCATGTCGCATCCTTGAAAAGTACAAAACTTAAATACCCAGATTGGTATTTAACGGAATTTTAGTTTTTGAGCTATGCTACACTCCTTGCATAGACACACACGGACTTTTTATAACAATGTTTTGCTTTTGTTTAACATATACTTCCGGTGAAATCTCGGTATCGAATTGCGGGTGGAATACAATATCTGGAAGGTAATTCGTCGTGGGCATCAAAAATAAAAAAAGGATTGGAAACCATTGGAATGGGATACATTTGGATGGCGGGGCAGGCAAACAGGCGGAGTATTTGGAGAAAAATTAAGTACCGCCTCTGTGATATTGACAGACAACAAATAATTGCGCAATGCGCAGAGAATGTTTCATTAGAAGTACAGTCTGGGCTAAAATCGGAGTGGGGTATGGAGCAACACATCAAAACAGGTACCGAATACATTAGAGGGGCTCGCGTGGATTAGACTATGGGCATGGAGGAGCACAAAAATTGCTGACGAGAATAGTACGAGAATCTGTCCCATTTGCAAGGAGGAAGAGTCGTGGACCCACATCTTGGCAATATATATAACTTCACAAACACACTATAAATATACAAATTTAAATTATATGATAAAATACATAAATGATGAAGTATATGAAATTAATTCCAAATCTTCTCGGGCTTCTAGCCAGGTAAAAACTTGGCTTGACACCAACGTTTCGAAGAAGTGCATCTTCCTCGTCTTCAGGGTGAACTGATGGTTTGAGCTTGCGGAGACTGGTATTTATAAGAGCTGGGATGAAGCTAACATCTGATTGGTTCGCAAGATATTATGGCTTTTTTTTTTTTTTTTTTATTGATGATGGGGGAAAAGGCAACTAACGCCCTAACCCCAGGCAAGCCTGGGAGTGTGAGACTCCCCACCCTGGACTCGAACCAGGGTGGCACTACTCACAAAAAACCCCCACCGGAAGTAGGAGGCCCATGCCTCTCTGTTGCAGTACCGCATTAAGCACCTGCGTATTATTGGTGATACTGAATGCTGCCTGCCAGTGGCAGTAACAGCGAGTGATGGAGATATTAGCCAGTGGGCACACATGACTTACGCCCTGAGTGCCCCGCTGGAGAAGTAATTGGTGTAAGTGATGGGAAGTTATTGGTGATGTCTGCCAAGTTTAAGGTGACTCTTCCGGGTGTACCCTTGTTCTGAGTGGTATTCTCTGAGCAATTGCTGCGGAGTCTTAGGCTGCTGAGGGAATGTTCCTTCAGCTACCTGCTGTTGATAATTTTGGACGCTGGCTATCCGGTTGGACAGCTCAGCGGTGGAGGCCTGTAGAGTGGAGATGGCGGCGGTGTTGGCCGCTTGTAGGGCGTCGATCCTGGTGGACAGGTCGGCGGCTGTAGTCTGCTGGCTGGTGGCTGCTACGGCGTTGGAAGCTTGCAGTTCCTGCAGCTTCTGTGTGAGGAGGCTGCATGTCTCTTCCAGAGCAGCTAGTCGAGCGCCGACGTTCAGGATCTCCGCGTGGAGGTCCTGAATGGCTTCTCGCGTCGCTGCGTCTGTTGAGAGCGCAGGTGGTGAGGCCTCGGTGGTTGATGTCTGCGGTGGAGTGGTGCGGCGCGCAGGAGGTGGTGATGAAGTGGTGCTCCTTGGGTAGAGAGGGCACTGCGCTTGCCCTGTGTTAAGGCTCTTTAACATCGGTGTCCATGCTGAACTTAATTGTAGGCCAGAATCGCGATTTAGATTATTTGTTTCAGATGAGATGGCTAAAGCTTCTTTTACTCTCCTTTCCCAGTAGTTCGAACACTTTGCCACTATCTTGGTGTTAGTAAAGTTAGCTCTGTGGCTCTGTTCTATACAGTGTTCAGCCAGTCCGGATTTTTCGGGTTGCATAAGCCTTATTGATCTTTGGTGTTCAGAAACGCGTGTGGCAATAGTGCGTCCTGTTTGGCCAATGTACGCTGCGCTGCATTCGCAAGGAATGTGGTAGACACCAGGTACTCTGAGAGCTAAATTATCTTTAACTGGCCTGACCAAATTTTTGATTTTAGGTGGTGGCTTATGGATGGTTTTGACATTATATTTGTAGAGTAGTCTACTAATCTTTCCCGAAAAATTGCCAGTAAACGGTATATAGGCTATGGCAGCTGGCTTGTCTTTTTGTTGAGTGTTCTTGCTGGGGTTTCTTTTTCGTCCGGCTCTTCTCAGCGCTGATGTGATGTCCTTGGCTGAATATCCATTTTGTTGGAGTGTGAATTTTAGGTGTTGAAATTCCGTTTGCAGATTATCTGGGTCTGATACAGAAACTGCTCTATGTGCCAATGTGTTTAGAATGCCCATTCGTTGTGACTTATGGTGGAAGCTGTTTGCGTTGAGATAAAGATCCGTGTGTGTAGGTTTTCGGTAGACGGCATGACCAAGAGTTCCGTCCGCTTTTCTGGTAACCAGAATGTCCAGAAATGGGAGGGAAGCATTTTGCTCAACTTCCATTGTGAACTGTATTTGTGATCTAAGGCTATTTAGGTGTGCAAGAAAATCTGGAAGAGTGTGCAGTCCATGTGGCCAAATTACAAATGTATCATCATGGCCACATGGACAGACATCACCTTTAACTACCCATCACTTACACGACCAGTGCCCGCGGCTGGGGTCTCTTGAGGCTTCGGTCGTGGGTGTCCGAGAGCTGCAGCACCAACTTCACCATCAATATCCAGTGCCGTCATCATCACCACAGGGAGAGAGTGGCAGCTCTCCCTACATTTCCAATCCCATGTTCACCAACAACTCCCAACCACCCATAATTTCCTCAACTCCTCACCTATAATTCGCTACAGGGGCCGGCTGGGCCTCGGTCAAGCCGGTCTACTAGCACAACCCTCACCCCTGGCGGCCGCACAGCGGGCCAGTTCACCTTTACCTTTTACTGCGCGGGTGCAACAGCGGTACCGCAGTATCCTTACCTTCCAATACCGGTGGAGGGGTTTTTTAGTCGGTAGGCCCATCCTGGAAGACCCCGACACTCCGGGCATGCCAGCCCGGGTTAGTCCTTAAGGTGGATTTTTCCCCTCCACTTGAAACTAAAAAAAAAAAAAAAATGCTATAAATAGTTTTCTACGAAGTCCGTGCCCATGTCTCAGTCATCTTAAATACCAGGCCATAATATCTTGCGAACCAATCAGATGTTAGCTTCATCCCAGCTCTTATAAATACCAGTCTGCGCAAGCTCAAACCATCAGTTCACCCTGAAGACGAGGAAGATGCACTTCTTCGAAACGTTGGTGTCAAGCCAAGTTTTTACCTGGCTAGAAGCCCGAGAAGATTTGGAATTAACACGTCGCCAGGAAAGCTTCAGTTCTTATTTTATATGAAATTAGTAATAAAAATGTGGAACACAACTAATATATAGTAGCATAATAAATATAAATCCATGATGCACATATAATACATTAGAGTTATTGTGTAAATGATTCAAAAGTTAAAATAAATGGCAATTAACCGAATGACTTTCTCTACATCTCTGCAATAAATCAGTGTTAAAAAGCTTAAGCTTCCATTTACTTCATGATAATCGATAAAAATTAGCATAAATAGTCTTATTACTTGCTTCCTTGTAAGTAGAAGCAAAATAAGGGAGTACCGTAGGTTAAAGTGATAATCAAAAGCTGATTGCTATGTGACTGAAGTTCCTTTGTATGTATGGACACGAGTTGACAAATTCCTGTATGAGAGAAGTATAAGATTTTCAAAGCTGTATCTAAAAATAAGGAATATCTAAAAAACGATCACTCCACAAAAAAAAAAAAAAAAAAACAAATGTATATAACATAAATTGTGTGTTTTAATGTACTCTACATTTTGTGTGTGGTAAGTTTTTGTCCATCTCTTACGGTTTAGCAGTTATACAGATTCCGTAAAATTCATCCAGAATAAAGTAGTCTTCAGAGACTATTCCCTGTTATGCAAAGTTCCGTAAAATTCATCCAGAATAAAGTGGTCTTCAGAGGCTATTCCCATAAAATTCAAGGTATACATTTTATTTGTGAGGTAAATATATTTTATGTACGATATTTTAATCAAAATCGTTAGAGCCATTTTTGAGAAAATCAAAAATTTGGAAAACATTTCCATGTAAGGGGTAGTTGGGGTTGGGGGGATTTTCTCAAAATCTTCTTGTCACATCCCTGGAAGATACTAAACTTCAATACCAAGTTTGATATATTACCGAATTTTCGATTTTGAGTTATCGTGTTCACAGACACAGGGAAACACGGATACACGCACACGGACCTTTTTCTGAAAATACTTTTTTTGGGTACAGGGGATCCTAAAACATATATTTCCTATGAAGTCTCGGTATCGATTTTTGGGTGGAGTAAAATACCCTCTCTATACACTATGTACATAGTACGTGTAGAGAAAGTAAAAACCAGAACTATAAATAATAAGTGTATGTAACACAAAACATCAAGCGATATAACAATAAATAAAGTGGTATAGAAAGGTAATTAATATAAATTATTGATTTACCAAATGATGCACACCTAGAAACAAACTATAACATCTGATGTGTTTTAGTCATACGACTTTTTCTAGCTGTTCCAAAAAACAACTTGCCTTCGACCAGATTATTCTTTAATTTTCTACGGTTCTCTAATCATATAGTTGTATATGTATATATATTTAGAAGATTTATATACCTAATATCATTTGCGAATATCTTGTAATGTTTATAGTAAATGCTTTTCAAAATCTTTTCTGCACTCTTTCAATTTGAGAGAAATAAGATTTGTGTTCATGTCTACTGATGCTCGCTATATGCAGGCATTGGTGACTTGATGTGACTGTACAGCGGATGACATTAGGCACATATTGTGCTCCAGGACTCGTTTTAATCAGAGTACACGCGTATACTCAGCCGTAAATCTCGGGTCACAGGTGGAGAGAGAGGCAGGTAGCCAATACGTCAATGGACAAAGGTCACATACAATACTTGCTTCCTGCCACTTCATTTTGCGCCACTTGATTTAGCCGTGACAGGTTTGCCCCTGAGAGACGCGAGTTACTCGCTGCTGTTTTGGCGCGCACTCAAGCTGGAGCAGCTTGCTGTACTCCCTATTCTCTGTTTCCTTTGCAACATGAAGGGAAGTTCCTAACCGCTGACTAACCAATGGAGCAATAAGCAATAGGTCTGCAATAGGAAACGATCTAAAAACAGCTCCACAAGGATGTGCCTATATGTGCAATTGTAAGAGAAATCATGTTGCCTGCGAAGCTTCAAGTAGTAACCTCCTTACGTTTAAATGTCCTAATCTAGTTTTTTTCTTGCTCTCCTACTGTCTTTAACTTCCTTATTGTGGTGTTAAAAGTGTGCCTGGGATCCATCTGTACTCCCTTCTGTCTTCTGCCAGTTTGCTTTGCCGGTTCCGTGTATTTCCTCTGATTGCTACGATCTGTTTGTTCCCCTCTTCCCTTGGTAACAAAAACCTATTACCTTGTTTCCCTTCTACTTAGAAGGAGCTAGTACAACAATGTCTGCTAATTTTATCTCGATTGCCACGATGCAGATTTCGGTAGTCGGCTTACCTTCCCCGTATTTAGGATTGACATCCCTTGGGACTTACAAACGAATGCACAAGGTCAGAAGCATGTCGGGATGTCAACGGCACGAAACCACAGAATGGAAAACCTGGAAGGAGCGGTCGGTCAGGCATAAGCGTGAGGAAGTACATGATATGAAATGAAAGCGAAATGCATGATAGGAAAGGTGATGATAGGGAAATTGGTGGAATGAATAGTGGGGGAAACCGGAGGACTTGAAGAAAACCCGCCCAGACGCCGCACCACAAATCCCACATTCGCGCTTGGGATGACAAGATGTAGTTCGAGAAAGAACATATCAAGGATGACATACTACAGAAGTAATAACAGGATTACGATGAGGAAGAATCCTCTTTATTATTTCAGAAGTATTCTTCTTCGTTTCATTCTTCTGCTCCTGCTATTTATATTGCATCATTATGACTCTGGCCGCCTAAGTGGGAGGCGAGTTGTCTAACCACTTGGCCATGGTGCCGCCTCACGAAATAGATACAGTGAAAATCGTTCAAACAATAGTTTGCAGAGAAAGTCATGTGAAAGGAACACATCAGATTTCTTAATCTTTAATGAGGTCTGGGTATGTAAATATATGGGACATTAATACATTTCTTCTGAACAGAAACTCAATATATAACGAACAGATATAAATATAATGTTATGGTGTAGTACATTTCAAGAATTTACTCAATGTTTATTACATAGTTCAATTTTTTTAAATTAAAAATTATAGTTTACATTTTTAAATGTACAATTTTATATTATTAAATTTAATTTTTGTAATCAAATGCTTACATTAAAAAATTGGGGAAGAGTCTGAAATTATCACAATATTTGGCTTTTGATAAAACCGCATAATAAAAGAGTTTGCTAAGTTGGAGAGATGCATGTTTATAGTGTACCCTGCATACTGCAGATAGCGCCATTGAATTTTGCAGTGTTGACTTTGTTAAGATTAGTTGTCTGCTACTTTCATTTTGTGCTAATGCGAAAAGAATTTGTTAGGTAAAAATGGGGGAGAGGAAGTGAACCAGGTAATTGGACATTAATTGGACATTAATAAAGATATATGACAAATCAACTGGAGATAAGTAAAGAATTTGTGGCACAGAAAAGAAACTGGAGAGCTATCATCCGAATCTTGGAATAACATCACTGTGCAAGAGTGCGCAATTCTGTGAGCAGTATGTCCAAAAAAGTAAACTTATGTTTGAAAGCCAAAGGAGGCCCAATCAAATGATAAAATCATCTGAAAAGTATGTTTGAACAGGTTATAAATGTGTTAGTTAGTATTTCTGAATCTCCTAAGTGGAGCAAAGGGCATCGTTACGATGCTTCTATGATTGGATTTGAATTTCTATTTCGTGAGTTGTCTCTATGCACCATGGTGATGAGGGATAAGCACATCGCCCACAGATGCACTTTACTTCCCTTCCGAAGGAGCCCATGCGTTCCGAAAAAATCCATCACCCTATACCAGATTTGAGCCTTCAATTTTGGGTTTTAGGGGTTACACTATGGTGGGCTACTTATAAATGCCTAATAAAATATAATTAATGTTCCTAGAATAGAGTTTTAAAACTATCAATAGTGAAGCTGTACGTTCAACAGTAGAGCTTAAGTAATAGTTTTAATTTCTAGATAAGTTCTTAAATATTGTCTTATTTGCTGGCAAGTCATTCTTACAGCTTGGGAGGATGAGCTTCACAGAGCAGAAAACCAACTCCAAGAGATAATCAAGAAGGATAATTTAAAAGCATCCGCACAAAATTTTAAACTTTTGAGTGTAAATATCGATTTGTTCTGAATAATAAAATAATAGAAAGAATAGGCTGTTTTAAAATGTCTAGCTTAGCGTATTTCCTGTGACCACTTTGTGGTTTTCCCGGAAACATGCGAGTTAGTTGTGGAATTTAATGCCGGTTCGGTATGTTGCCTACCATGGTTGCTCAGTGGTTAGGACAACCGGTTAGAGACGGTGAGATCCGTGGTTCAAATCGCGGTTGTGGCAGTGAATATATCGGTCTAGCTCAGCCGACCCAACATGGCTTATCTGGGAAAACAATTGACACTATACACAGGCTGTAAGGTATGTAAGTGCAGATATTTGCATTGGTAATTAAAGAATGAATAAAATATTTCACCAATATTTGCTTCAATTATGGAATTATAATTTTAGTTATTAAGAGTAATATGTTTTCACGTTAATATCTCTAAGCAGGCATGGCACGCACAAGGCATATCTTTTTTTTTTTTTTTTTCCTGAGACTGCGGGTCGGAAGGCTTGGGTGTGGGCGGGCTTCGCTATAACGAAATTGAGAACTAAATATATACATGTTGTTAGAGCTAGGTATAAGTACAGATATTTGTATTGGTAATTAAAAGAGTGTAATGAACAACATTGCATCAACATTTGCTTCATTTGTAGACGTATAATGTTACTTATTAAAAGTATTAGTATGTTTACACGTAGTATCTACAGATATGCGTGGCAGACACAGGCATACGCATTTATTGTGCCTGAGATTGCGTCTCGGAAGGTATTACCTCAAGTTGGCAGGTCTCACTATAACGAATGTTGTATCGGAACTGAATTTGAATGCTTTCTAAAGGGTCAATGATCCCATTCTACTAGGCCAGCAGGCTAGGTATTGAGCTGTGAAAACGTGGAAGAAACTCTGATAGGCATTGAACATTACGCCGCGCAGTTATCGCCATGCAGACACATCAGGTAGTAAATTATGTGATTGGTTGGTCGGAAAACCGTTAGGAAAAGAGAAAAAAATCTGATGTGATCCATTCACATGACTTTCTCTACATCTGAGCAACAAATTATTGTTAAAAAGTTTATACTTTTATTTACTCCATGCTAATCAAAAAAAAAGTAGCAGGAATAGTTTTATTACTTATTTTCTTGGAAGTAGAAACCAAATAAGGGAATATCATAGGTTAAAGTTATAGTCAAAAGCTCGTTGCTATGTGTCTGAAGTTCCTTTGTTTGTATGGACAGGAGTTGGCAAATTCCTGTATGAGAAAAGCGTAAGTTTTTAAGGATGAAACCAAAGCTAAGGAATATCTAAAAGATTATCAATTTTACGAAAAAAATGTATATAATATAAATTCTGTGTTTTAACGTGCTCTACATTTTTTGTGTGGTAAGTTTTTGTCCAACTGTTGCAGTTTAGCAGTTATGCAAAAATTCGTAAAATTCATCCAGAATAAATTAGTCTTCAGAGGCTATTCCCAGAAACTTAAAGACATACATTTTATTTGTAAGGTAAATATCTTTAATATACGATGTTTTAATCAAATTCGTTATAGCCATTTTTAAGAAAATCCAAATTTTCGAAAAAAGTTTCATGTAAAGGGTAGTTTGGGGTGGGGAGATTTTTCTCAAAATCTTCGTGTCGCATCCCTGGAAGATACTAAACTTAAATGCCAAGTTTGGTATTTTACCGACTTTTCGTTTTTGAGTTATCGTGTTCACAGACGCGGACACACGGACACACGGACACACACACGGACCTTTTTCTGAAAATATTTTTTTTGGATACAGGGGACCCTAAAACATATATTTCCGGTGAAAGCTCGGTATCGAATTTTTGGGTGGAAGGCAGTACCTTCTCTATACACTATATACATAGCACGTATAGAGAAAGTAAAAAAAAAACACTAAGACACTGACCTAGATACATATTAAGTGCCGTTTATTAAAATATCATTTAGACTCCTAAAACCATGTATATAAATTAGAAGATGAGATTAGCAACATATAAGTGTACATATAGAGCAAAGGATGACAGCAGGATTACCAAACAAGTATTCCATTGCAGACCAGAAGGTCGACCTCGATTGTAAGGCAAAGAGACAGTTAAGAACGTATCTGTGTAGCGGCACAGACTCTACAGCCTAACCCTGCAGTAGAAGAGCAAGACGAGCTATTAAATAACGTGATGAAAACATGGAACCTGCTAATATATAGCTGGAGACCCAACAGATGTATCGTGTTAACAATGAGCGATAGAAGGTCGCTGGGTAAGTAATAGAGATTAGTTTTGTCGCGATCCTTGGGCTGGGATCGCCGCTGCAGCAGCAGCAAGCTGGAGCAATCGATACGGCAACCTCGCGTGATGACCCAGTGACCTCTTCCACCTCCAAGTGTCGCACTAGCCACCGCCTGGGCTCACGGTTCCATCAACTACTAACATCAACATAATATGTTCCTGAAACAGCTTTCCAGACCTGTCAGCAATTTCAGAAATAGTTTGTTATATTACAGCAACAGTTTCAGAATTTTTAAAGCTTTCTTTATAAAAGCATACCATGCACTAATCGATTATTCCATCAATAGTAAGATATGGTCATAGCTAAAGGAACCATTCGCTAAAAGTAATGGATTTTATAATTTTAGGTAATATTGAAAGTGAAATTTTGGCTACAGTAGGTAACAAAATAGAAATTGTTAACTTTCTCTACACTTACTATGCAGACAGTAGACAGAAAATCTATTTATTACACCACCAAAAATTCTATGTCAATATTTCAATAAATATATTTTTGAGGTCCTCTGATTCAAAAAGAAAAGAAAAAAAAAGCAATTTAGAAAAAAATCCGTGTGGTATGTCTTTGTGTGCATGTGGATACAAAAGGAAAACACCGTTAAATACTACCCAGATTTGGTATTTAAGCTCAGCATCTTCCAAGGATGTGACACGAAGATTTTAAAAAAATCCCCCCACCGCAACTACCCTTTACTTGGAAAAATGTTTGAACATTTTTATTTTCTCAAAAATCACTCTAATAATCACTTTGATTAAAATGTCGTAGATTGAAGATAGATATTTACATAAAAATAAAATTTAGATTTTTAATTTTCTGGAAATAGCCTCTGAAAGCCTTTTCATTCTGGATGACTTTTATATAGCTGGTAAGCAGTAAGAGATATCTAGACACTCGTTAAAACGCACAATTTGTCATATGGATTTTTTCTATAGTTAACCGTTTCCGAGATAATCCTTGTTATTTGTTTAAATTGAAAGCTACAAACTTTTCTCAAAAGAGTGGTCATCTTTCGTTTCATCTCTGTCTTGCTTTTTTCCTGTCCGTGCAAAGCGAAGCACATTTCAATCGTGCCACATAGCAACGGACCTTTTATTTCCTCTAGCCCTAATGCACAATGTATACAGTGAATAGGGAAGGTATGTATTCCACTCAAAAATTCGATACCAAGACCTCACCTGGCATGTTTTGAGGACCCCTGAGTGCCTGCACGTGCGCCCGTTTGTGTGTGTGTGTGCGTGTGTGTGTGTGTGTGTGTGTGTGTGTGTGTGTGTGTGTGTGTGTGTGTAGATAGTTTAGCTAAAAAACGAAAACGGCGTTAAATACTAAACTTGGTATTTAAATTCAATATATTCCAAGGATGTGACACGAACATTTTCAAAAAAAGCTTTCCATTCCGAACCACCCTTTTACACTGAACATTTTTTCAAAAATTTTGATTATCTCAAAAATGGATCTAACGATTTTGATTAAAATACCATATATTAAATATATTCACATCACAAAAGTGTATATTTTGAATTTTCTGGGAATATCCTCTGAAGAGCTCCTCATTCTGGTTGAGTTTTAGAGAATTTTGCATAACGGTTAGTGCGTAAGAGATAGCCAAAAACCTACTACACAAAACTTGTAGATCTAGTTAGAACACCAATTATGCCATATACGTTTTCTTGTAGAGTTGACCGTTTTCGAGATATTTCTTATTTTTGTTTGTAATTTTAAATTGCGTTAACTTTTCTCAAACGAGGCTATGCTAAGCGAACCGCACCTCAATTGTTTCATATAGTGACTGGCTTTTAACCTATTAAAAGCTTTAGCCTAATGTATTCCCTCATTTCCCTTCTATTTACAAGGAAGCAAGTAATAAGACCAATCCATCTAATATTTATCTTGATTAACATGATGTAGATTAAAGAAAAATCTTTTGTACAAATATATGGAACAGCTAGAGAAAGTTATGTGAATGAAACACAATATTTTAGAAATATACTTCTATGAAAAAAATTTAGTTTTACAGATTAAACCTTTAACTATTAAAAGAGTATAACAATTCAGTAATCAAAGGTGTTGAAACATCAACATATAAATGTTGTGTGTGTGGCTCGAAGCTATTAATGATAATGTACCAAACAATATTGTCAAATTTGAGGCCCGTTGCATAAACATGTTGACTCTGCAATATGCTCATACAATAAATTTTATGAAATAATTTATATCTTGCAAAAAGTTTATTCAATTTGAATGATATTTGGTATTCATATTAACATGTTCAGAAAAATAAACTCTTATGTGTTCTATTCACATGACTTTCTCCACATCTGTATGACAAATTATTGTTAAAAAGCTAACTATTCCATGGTAATAGAAATAATGATTAGCATAAATTGTCTTTATCTCTTATTCCCTTATAAGTAAAAGGTAAATAAGGGAATACACTAGGCTAACATGACAATCAAATCTTATTAACGCTGTTGTCTATGTGATTGAAATCCGTTTCTTTGCATGGCCAGGAGTTTACTAATTCGCATATGAGAAAAGTTATTCGTTTCAGTTTAACATATGTAAACAAGGAATATCTTAAACATGTTCAACTCCACGAGAAACTGTATATAACATAGTTTGTGTGTTTTAACCAGAAGTACATTTTTAATGCAGTAGTTTTTGTCTATCTCTCGCAGTTTACCAGTTATATAAAAATTGAGCAAAATTTTCCAGAACGAACAGAAGCTATTGCCAGAAAATACAAGATATACATTTTTTCCATGTAAATATCCTTAATACGAAGTGATTTAATCAAAATCATTAAAGCCATTTTTGAACAATCAAAATGATAGAAACTTTTTCCCTGTAAAGGGTAGTTTTGGTTGGGAAGATTTTTCTCAAAATCGTCGTGTCGCATTCTTGAGGGATGCTAAACTTAAATATCAAGTTTGGGATGTTGCCGATTTTTCGTTTTTAAGTTATCGTGTTCACAGACACGGACACACACGGACTTTTTTCTAAAAATGCTTTTTATACAGAGTACCCTAAAACGTATATTTCCAGTGAAATCTCGGTATCCAATTTTTGGTTCGAATGCAATATCTTTTCTGTACACTATGTACATGGTATTTACGTGTAGACAAAGTAAAAAATTGAAATTTTACTCTTTTAACTTCGTGTACTGAACAGTTAACTGAATGATGGTACTTTATTCATGAAATAAAAAGGCATAAAATTCATTTGATTGCCGTAAATGGTTTCCAACCAAAGATAAGTTAGCTCTTTGAATTAATTAATTATTCAGTATTATTAAATTGGTTCACATGCTTCAAATGTTTATATTTTTCGCATAATTACCGACCCAATCAAATATAATTTACAATTTACCACGAATGTAGCGAATACAACTTTTGAAATTGCTGTAATGGCATTGCTTTAGAAATATACAATAAATTAGTATGTAAAGAATATTACAATAATACACATGTTTAATAAAGAAGTACCTTTTATCTTTGAAGATTGAAGAATCAAGTAATAAACTTTGCACTGTCTGTTCACTACCAAAAAGATATGGGTAAATATTTCCAATATTAATATGAAAGGTTCGAAATAATTTTGAAAATTTCCATGAGCCTTCGTGAAAAATATGATTACAAAATAAGGATGAAATAACTTGCATTTATATTAGGAATGAATACTTTTGCTGTTACGCAGTAGCTGTGCTATGTATGTGTTACTAACTTTGAATATGCAGTCTTTTCGTCCGCGATGTTTGACAGTTTGAATGAAATAATTTCTTGTTACAAATTGCAATGAACAGATTGATATTCTAATCTTATAATTATATTATTAATATTTACACTTGACCTATAAATTTATAAAGCAAAAGTATATGATTTTATTCCTAAAAATCTTTTTCGTTTCTTGGAAAACAAATTCTTATATTTAGGTTACCAGGGCTGAAATTGCTGATTTCTACGAATCGCTTAAATATTTATTGCCCACAAATCTTTTCCAATGCGCTTCTTCTTATTATTATTTCATAATTGGTTCTTTCGTATGTAGGATTTAACCCTCCAGGACTTACAATCCAGCGCCTGTGGTCAGATACCTGTTGAGCAGCAGATAGACTCTGGATCAGAGAGAGCAGCCAGGATGAGTAACCAGTCTGATGTCTGGTATGAGAATGCCGAGGAAAATGTGAAACTACGGTAACACAAATGAAAGAAAGAGAAACTAACTATGGAGCAGGTAGTGAAACAAATGGCGGAGAAACCCGCCAAAACGTTACTTTTTCCACCACAAATTCTACATAGATCTCCTGAAATCGAACCCGGGACGCCTTAGTGAGAGGCTACAGACTAACCATTCAAATATACGTACTTATAGATTAAAATTAATGTTCAAGGTTCTCTGTAAAGAACTTTAAACTTTTTCAAAATCAAATCACGTGTAAATGACCGAGGCCACAAATAATTTTAAAATTTAAATATTTAAGTTTGGAAACTATTCATCGTGTAGTCTTCTTTATCGTCAAATATTAAATGTATTACGTTAAAACTTGGCCTTAAAACCCTATGTTGCATTCACACGACTTTCTTCTTCTTGATTTTCTAAAAATTATTCTTACAAATGTGTATTGTAACAAATAGCTTTATTGACTCAAAAATTGGTACAAATAAAGTCTTTAATTAACTGCTGCAAATAATTCACCCGACGCTTTGACGCATAAATGGTTGACGGCTTGAACGCCACTGCGCACTTACAATCCAGTCACTCGCGACTCACTACAATTCACGTCACACACACACACACACACACACACACACACACACACACACACACACACAAACACACGCTCAGTTGGCTAGCAGGTTTTCCTCCTTTCGTAGTTAGGAAATTACGTCACAGAAATTTCTGGAAAGATGTGGAAGCGGAAGATTCTAGCATATGCCGTCTCATGCGTCGCTTACTGTTTTTACTACGTTCTAAGGTTCTCCAACTCCGCCGACTCGCATATCCAGTCGAAGGTAATCGTGATCAACTTTGATTTCACGTTTACATTTCTTAACATATAGGTTAAGTAGGATTGACTAGGCTAAAGCAATAATTAATCGATTTTAAGACGCGGGCCCTATTTGAAGACTAAATTTCCATGCTCTCCTACAACTATGTTACGTCGGTGACCCTGTTATGATGCTGGCAATTGACACCATTGTTAACAAACAAATTATTTAAATTTAAATTTGCAGTCTATAGTGAATGGTAGAAGTTAAAATCTCTATCTTTCGTCCCGACAGTCTCAAAAGAAAGTTAGCAATAGACCCCGAAATTTGATGCGCTAAAACACCTCAAAATATGCTTGTAGCTATGCTGTAAAATCGCTGAAGTATGTGCTAAAAGCTTAAATATATTATGATGCCTTTGAAGTTTATTTGGCTTAGTTATATAAAGTATTAAATCAATAATTGTCTTCAACATTCTCAACATTTTATTATTTTTGTGTACTAACTACTAATTTTAGCACATACTTATTTGATTTCTTGCACTTTTTAAATTTTATTTTCTTTACTTAGTACATAGTACGTAGAAAAAGTATTGCATTCCATTCAAAAATGTTATACAGTAGTACCCGTTTCCTGTATCTTAAAATGCATTGTTATAAAATGTTCACGTGCGCGCGCGTATGATAACAACGAAAAATTGATTAAATATCAACTTTGATAATTAGCTTCGCATCTTCAAAAAATGCGACATCATACCACCCTTTACATAGAAAACTTTCAAAAATTTTAAATTTCTCAAGATAGCTCTTAACGATATTGATTAAAATAAAGCATTTTAACAATATTTACATGAAAAATACACTGTATATCTTGAACTTTTTTGGGAATACCCTCTAAAGACCTCTTCAATTCCAGACAACTTTTGCAAAATCTGGTAAACCGTAAAGAATAGAAAAACTTACTACAGAAAAAATATAGAGCTCATTAAAACATAAAATTTACGTCATGTACATTTTCAATTTCTCTGGCGCGTATTTACAATATATATAGAAAAGGTATAGCACTTCATAAAAAATTCGATGCTGAGATTAGGCCAACTTTACACGCCATGAGACTTCGCTGTCGCAGGTGTTGGCTCTGCCTAACCAGAACGCATTATCGAAAAATTTAGCATCCTTAACAATAATTAATTGTATATATCCCATGGGTATTTTATATTTCTTTGAAATACTTATTTTTATTTTCTATATATATATATATACACACATACGAGTATATACAAAATGAATCGCCGAAATGTATGTATGTGTATCACTTCCGAACACTGCACCAAATTAAACAATTCATTTTTTTACTGTGTTCGTTATTGTCATGACAAGGTTTGTGGAAAACAAAATGTTTAAAAATAGTACGGGGCAGTTTTAAAAAGATCATGATATGAATAAAAACAGTGCTAAGGGAACGTATTTCGGTTAATAACCGCCAGATGACAGTGGTACCACGGTTATTTGTTGCTAAATGGTCGTAGTAGTGCTATATTTTCCCTCCCCATTCAATGTTAAAGTAACGCACCAGGTTATCGACACAATGACAAAACGCAGTAGTGAAATTCCAAATCTTTTTTATACATTAACTGTCCTTTCCTTACTCCTATTGTTTAAAATAAAGAAGCAAAGAAGCTTTCCTGGCGAATAACACCTGGAATAAGTGCTTATTTATTTGCCGCTAGATGGCCAAAGTAGTATTTTTCCTCCCCATTCAATGTTAACGTAACGTAACAGTTTGTCGAGATAATGGCACAACACAGCAGTGCAATCCAAATACATTTTTATGTATTAACTGTCCTTCCCTTAATTTATCGTTTAAAATGAAGAAGCCTTCCTGGCGACAAACACCTAAAATACGTACTTATTTATTTGCCACCAGATAGCCGTAGTACCTACTGCTGTATTTTTCTTCCTCAATTCAAAGCTAAGGGAACGTGCCAAATATATGTATTTCTTATGTATCGTTCCCTTGGTTAAATTGTTTAAATAAATAAATAAATATAATATTTATAAACTATGCTGACTTCGTCCTTTTCGCAATACCATCTTTATATGCTATATTGCGCAGATGATTGCGACTCATTGCGCTTTTCAGATGCAAAGACATTATTAGACATTGGCAATGAGCAAATTCCTATTGACACTTACCAGCCTCATTTTGTTTCCATCAAATTTTTGTCACTTCACGTCAAAGGAGAAATTAATATCGAAAGTGTTCCCAGATATTGGTGCAAATTACAAAAGCTATACTTGGTTGAGCGAACGAGCCATTTTAGCAGCAACTAATAAGAATGTAGATGATTTGAATATAAAAATTCAGATTAAAATTGGTGGACATATGCATTCATTTAAGTCGATCGATTCCATTACCAATCCAAATGAAGTCGTCAATTATCTAACTGAATTCCTATATACATTGAATTTGCCAGGATTATTGCCACACAATTTACAGCTCAAGGTTGACTCGGTAATAATTATACTACGCAATCTCAATCAGCCGAAATTATGCAGCGGAACAAAACTCGCTGTTAAAAAAATTATGAACATTTTGATTTAAGCTGCTATAACATAGAGAAGTTCAAAGACGAGGACATACTTATTCCCGGAATACCACTAATGTCAACCGACTTTCCTTTTAAATTTAAGCGTGTTCAGTTTCCGGCGCGCCTTGCATTCGCAATGACAATAAATCCCAAGGTCAATCGTCAGAAGTGTGTGTGTGTGCGTGTATGTGTGTGTGTTACCTTGAACTGTCGTGTTTTTCGTATGGGAAGTTGAACGTTGCATGCTCGAGAGTCGGCAAACCATCGGCGCTATTTGTTTTCTCTCCGGAAGGAAAGTTGTACGTTACAAGGCATAGCAATAACGTATTGTCAAATTATTTAATTGTAAGTTTATTTCATTGCATGGTCATACTATAAACGGAAGATTTCGCCTGGGATTTTTTCACTAGGCACACCACCCGTGCGAAGCCGGGGCGGGCAGCTAGTGTGTGTGTGTGTGTGTGTGTGTGTGTGTGTGTGGGTGTGTGTGTGGATGTGTGTGTGTGTGTGTAGGTGTGTGTGTATATATATATATGTATACACAACTGAAATGTTCAAATTAGATACTGAATCTGGAGGGATAGACAAAAGTGTGTGTGTGTATGTATATAAGCATAATAAAATTGCGTTTGTTCAAATGTAAATGGCATTATTCAACTGATGTGTCATTGTTTTCGATACGCAGAAATCAATAAAAAAATCCTGATGTGCTTCATTCACATGACTTTTCTCTACCTGTTCTTCAAACTATTCTTACAAAAGATTATTCTTTTATCTACATCATGCTAATCGAGATAAGCATTAAGCCTTCATAATCTTATTACTTGTTTTCTTGTAAGTAGAAGGGGAATAAGGGAATACGGTAAGCTAAAGCGATAGTCAAATATTTTAAAAGCTATGGCTATGCGATTGTCATTGAATTTCGGTTTTCTTTCGTAGCCAGGAGTAATGATAGCAATGGACTCGGCCAGAACTTGAGGTTATTATACCTATGCAACCTATGAGGTGAGAAGATACACCGGGTGGCCTGAACCAGGTGTGACGGCAAAACAATGAGAGTAAACTCTAGATTGAAGTACCCCAAGTACAAGTAGACCGGGACCTTCCGCCCCATATAGAGACCGAAACCACCGCCAGGAGCGGCTTCACGGCAACCAGCCGAAATAGCGAAACGGACACATTTTCCCAGAGCATCCATTTTCTCTGCTACGCCGCACATAAAACCATCGCCGACACTGGAAGAAACCAACGAAATGAAGGATGAATGAAATGACAATGGAAACGACATGGAGGGGACAGGAAATTCCTGGGTTGAAGAAACCTATCCAACATTCGCCTGGCGACCCTGGGAATCCCCGAAAAATACATGGGTAAAGTAGACCGACCACGGGAAACGAACCCGGAACTGCCGAACGCGGGCCATAGACGAAACCACCTGAGCCATCCCGCTCGGTAGCCAGGAGTGAAACAAAAAGGATTTGAAACAGATGATGGCTTCCTGTGTGAGAAAAGTTCAAGTATTTTGAAAGTGAAACTCTGTGTGTGTGTGTGTGTGTGCGTGTGTGTGTGTGTGTGTGTGTGTCTATGTGTCTGTGGACAGCATAGCTAAAAACCGTTAAATACCGAACTTGGTATTTAAGTTTGGTATCTTCCAAGGATGCGACATGAAGATTTTCAAGAAAATCCTCCCACCCCCAACTACCCTTTACATGGAACTTTTTTCAAAATTTTTGATTTTCTCAAAACTGGCTCTAACGATTTTGATTAAAATATCGCATATTAAAGATATTTATCTGACAAATAATACGTATATCTTGAATTTTCTGGGAATAGCCTCTGAAGATTACTTTCCTTTGGAGGAATCTTGCATAACTGTTAAACCGTAAGAAATGGACAAAAACATACCACACAAAGAATGTAGAACACGTTAAAACACATAATTTATATTTTATGATTTTTTTCGAGGAGTTGATCACTTTTTAGGTATTCCTTGTTTATGGTTTCAGCTTTGAAAAACCTGTACTTTTGTCATACAGGAATTTGTCAACGCGTGTCCATATAAACAAAGGAACTTCAGTCACCTAGTAACAAGAAATCAAGTAATAAGACTATTTCTGCTACTTTTTTCTTGATTATCTTGAAGTAAATAGAAGAATAAGCTTACTAACAATAATTTGTTACACAGAAGTAGAGAAAGTCAAGTGAATGGAACACATCAGATTTTTTGTCGTAAGCTTTTATATCTTACAGTTTACCAGTTACACAAAAGTCATTCAGCATGGAAAGGGCTTTAGAGGCTATCCAGAAAATTCAAGATATACGTACTATTTGTATTTTAATCAAAATTATTAGAGCCATTTAAAAATATCAACATTTTCAAAATTTTTTCATGTAAAAGGTAGTTTGGGGTGGGCGATTTTCTTAAAAATCGGTGTGTTACATCCCTGGAAGATACTCCGACACACACACAACACTGACGGATATTTTTTAATCTAAAGGACTTCAAAACATACGGTATCGAACTTTTGGGTAGACCTTCTCTATACACTATATACATAGTACGTGTAGACAAAGTAAAATTAATGTCGTGTTTGAGTTGTCAGTCTGTAAGCCCTAAAAGGTTCCACTTTTGTCACAAATTTAAATTGACTGCAAATGCCAATAAGTATTAAGGAATGCAGTTCACTACTAGACTGATATTGCCAGGAATGAAAGAAAAAGGAAGGAAAGAAGGGAGGGAGAAAGGAATAGGCAAGCAAGCAAGTAAGAAAGATATGTGTATGTATATGTATAATGTATGTGTCTATGTATAATGCATGCACGTATGTATATTTGTCCTATTCCCATATTTCTCTTACTAGTAGGCAACTTTTCGATATAACAGGCAAGTGAAAAGAGAAATTTTACAGATTTGTTTGTGTTTCTCCACTTTTATAATACTTGTGTTCTTTCCTGCGGCATAGTCATTGGCAGCGTGGGTTTGAGTCTACGATGCTAGGATTAAATATGGGAAGACTAGGACAGAGCACCGGTCGTAGACACTTGTGGCCCTTTGCCTCTTACGTGGCCGCAAGAAGCGAGGGAGGGAAGGGTGAGGGGAGAGAATTGAGGGCGACTACATCCGGATGAAAATGGGCTAGGTATGGATGGGATCCCTAATGGATACGGTTGAAACACCTCCGACGCCGCCGTAAGCCCAGTTCACGGGCTCGAGCCTCCCAGCAGACCCCTAGAGGAAGCCCAATACCCAAAGCCGGATCCTGTCAGAATAACGTTTTTGCAATGCTCAAGACACCATCCAATAGCAGCCCGGGCCCATCACTTTGTCCTTCAGCCCTGAAACTGAGATGGTTAGGAAATGATGGACGGAAAATTCGTCAAATGTAATGGAACCCACGTAGCATATGCCTAGCGAACCGGGGACACTCCCGAAAAAGACCTATGGGTCAGGTAGGCCGCCCACGAGGATCGAAACCATGCCCACCCGGATAAGGGTCCCATATGAAACCTTTTCAAGGTCACGGATTCAAATCCAGTGGAAGGGCATTGGGTTTCTTTTCGGGCCCAAAAATCCTTAATATGGCTTCCTTCAGAAGGGAAGTAAAACTATTGGCCATGTGTCATAGATTTATGGTACGTAAAAGAACTTCAAAAAAGTAACCTTTATAAATATATTCAAATATAATAATTATCTCAATAACAGGCTTTAGAAAGCAATAAAATTAAATTCAAATAATATAAATGAATGCAATTAAGAGCCAAATAATATGTTATCTCCCTCATCCTGATAAAGCGGTCTCTGAGCAAAATTAAACAGTCTTTCACGCCCAATATACCAGGTGGCTCAACTGCTCCGTATTTGGCGGGTGCAGATATCCCTTGGTGGATTAAAAAGGTTGTAGAACTCAACGGAGTGATTTGAAATTAATTTTAATTATTATGAGAATGTCTTTAATATATAGTATTTTAATCAAATTCTTTCCGCCATGGAGAGAATAAAAACTATTGAAAATGTCACTATGTAAACGGTAGCTTTTATTAGGGAAATTTTCATGAATATTTTTGGATCGCATGACTTTAGGGGATGTACTTAAATATCAAGTTTGATATTTATCTAACTTTTTTGTTTTCGAGTTATGCTGTTCCAAGACACACCCACACACACACACACACACACACATACACACACGCACAGTTATTACTTTTTAAAAATGCTCTTTTTAGATTCAGGGTAGCCTAGCTTCTGAATTTGCAAATAAATCTCGTCAACAAATATTACTGAGATGCAACATATTCTCTACCTCTCTATGTACAATTTAAGAAGTAGAGATAGTAAAAATTTAAAATATTCGTGGTCATATTGTAATTCTGAAGGTGAAAAAAAAATGGCCAGGAGTATAATTATGATCATATAGTACAGATTAGTCCAGTGTCTAAGAGATTGCAATTAAATATAACTATCTTTTAGTAAATTATAACTAATATTACTTCAACAACTACTGTGCTAAACCTTATAGTATTAAAATTATCAACAAAGGAATTTAAGTGCATAAGAATTAAAGCCTTTCCACTAAATATTGATTTGCCTATTATTTCACCAAATGGTTCATTGCGTTTTCATTTAAGCGATTAAAATTCAATGAAGAAAGGGATTTTCTTCCATATTATAATGTTTCAAATAAAATTTAAGAAACCAGGTAAGTTTTCTTCCCATATTTTATGAAGAAACGCATCCTTATCGTAAACCTTATTTCTTATTAAACATATAAACTGGTAAAGAAAATAATGACTGCGCGTTGCTGGCTCGTAATCGCCGCATGTGTTACAAGTGGTTTGCTTTGGAAAGCTTATAGCCGATTGTTGCACGTGTTTGGTCGGCTAATCTGAAGCAGTCGCATTGTCGCAGGGACCGTAAGTTTAACACTGAAGAGCAGCCACAGTATGGAACATTACATACATTACATATGACCGCAATAGACACGTCATAGAAACTTGAGAATTACTGTAAATTCTGTTCCCGTGGTTGTCAGCCATAAAAAGGAGAGCCGCAAGCCTGACGAGTCAGTTTTTCGACTGGAGTTTACAACGTGCAGTAGTTGCCTCGAAACTACAAGACAAGAATTGCAATATGGAAGCGACGATACAAGTGCAGAAACAGCGGATTGGAGACGTATACTTGTAATAAGGTTTAGAAGCAGTAAACAGCTTTCTTTTACAGTATAAAATAACTGTCAAGTTATTCAATCATTTTAGAAAGAATGTTGAACTGTATCCAATTCAATCATTTTAAGGAACAGGCCACTGAGATCCGTAAACATCAGTGGGTATGTTTTACTTCCTCTACACATACTATGTACATGAATGAATGAATGAATGAATGAATGAATGAATGAATGAATAAGTGTATTTACTGACATAGCAATATCATACATAGAATTTCAACAATCGCACGGGTCCACAGACCGTACGTGGTTTTGTAATACACATTACAAGCAATATTAAAACAACAACAATAAAGAATTAAAAGAGTAAAGGCGAAAATAAAAAGACAAAAGAAATGCACAGTCCAAAGCATTATTAAACAACAAAAAAGAATTAAGAGTGAACCCGAAAATAAAAATACAAAGATATTCAAATATAGCAATTTAAATTTACAGCACAGAGTAAACTTTAATAAATGCACCCTTTTATAATGGAAAATTACACTTAACAGACATATATACACATAATATATACAACATATATAAAACCATAGCACAACAGTGACCTAAGTATGACATAATATATATGCATGTAGAACAATGTAGTCACTTTTGTTTAGTTGATCTTATTCCCCCCCCTTCTCTATTGGCAGCCTCCTTAGATCTCAGCTGTCTTGCCTTAAGTATAAATTTACCTAGCCCGTCCATGTTTTCCGTGCCTGCCAGTAGCGTCCAACATGCTTCTAGCCCTACATTCGCAGTGGTAAAAAATCGCGGCAAATATTTTTCCCGCCATTCCTCCGTACCCCTACATCTTGCCAAGATGTGAGTCCACGACTCTTCCTCCTCGCAAATGGGACAGATTCTCGTACCATTCTCGTCAGAAATTTTCGTGCTCCTCCATTCTCCTAGTCTAATCCACGCGAGCCCCTCTCTAATGAGTTTGGTACCTGTTTTGATGTATTGCGTCTTACCCCACTCCGATTTCAGCCCAGACTGTACTTCTAATGACACCTCTGTGCACTGCACAATTATTTGCTGTCTGTCAATATCACAGAGGCGGTTCTTAATTTTTCTCCAAATACTTCGCCTGTTTTCCTGCCCCGCCATCCAAATGTCTGCCATCCCAAAGCTTTCCAACCCTTTCTTTAATTTTGATGCCCACGTCGAATTACCTTCCATTCGCAACTGTTCACGGTAGCAGACTGCCCTAACGATTCTCAGCCAATATTTAACTGCTCTGATTTTGCACTCTATCATTTCACTATGTGCCCCGAATTCCCTCATTATTCAGTAGTTTGGCGTACCCCTCCCTACACCCAGAATTCCTTTCAAAAATTGGGTCCTCACTTGATCCAGATTCCCTGTTTGTTCCCACCCCCATATTTCTCCTCCGTATGTCATCGTGGATCTAACTGTCGCTCCGTATACAGTTTCCATTAAGGTTATGGATATATTCGGTATTCTGTAGCGTATCCGGAGAGCTTCTGTCGCTTTCACCCTTGCCTTGTGTTTCGTAATGTCAATGTGTTTTGTCCATTTTCCGTTCATTGTGAATGTGAGTCCTAAGCACATAAAAGATTTAACATTGTCCAGTATCTGTCCTGCATATGTCCAAGTCTCATCCCTGCTATAAACACAACCCTTTTTGAAAGTCATTGCCTTAGTCTTATTCACATTAACTGTAAGTAGCCATTCATCGCAATAATTCTTAAGTTTGTCCAGGCCTCGTTGCAATCCGTTTACTGTCGTAGAGCAGAATACTAAATCGTCTGCGTATAAAAGTGTTGGGATCTGCAAATCCGCTACTACTGGTGCTTGGATATTCTCTGCTATCATTGTATCAGTAATATCATCCACAAAGAGATTAAATAGCAACGGAGATAAAATACAACCCTGCCTCACTCCCCTGTAGCTTCGGCAGCTCTCGGACACTCTGTTTCTATCGTACTTCACACAGAATTCGACATTTTGATACATTGCCTGCAATGCTCTAACCATTTTACTTGATAACCCCTTTCTCCCTAGTTTGTACCATAATGCATTTCGATTGATAGAGTCAAATGCTTTCTTAAAGTCCACAAAAGCACAATGAAGCTTTCCCCGCTTAATTAACAGTTGCTTCGTCCTTAGAGTGTCTAATATAAAAGCGGCATCTATGGTACTGTGTCCTTCTCTGAAACCCATTTGAAATTTTGAAAGTTTGCCAACTTTAGATTCCCACCCTTTATCCGGTTATATAACACTCTACAATAAATTTTCTCCATAATTGGCAAAAGAGTAACCCCCTCATAGTTATCCGGATTTCCAATAGTTCCCTTCCCTTTATAAATGGGATGAATAATGCCCTTTCCCCAACAGGTAGGGAGGGTAATTCCCCTCAATAAACAATCTGTTACATATCTGGAGCACACTCCTACCAAACTCATTAACATTGGCTGCGGCTTTAAAAACTTCCGGGGGCAGCCCATCCAACCCTGGAGCTTTGCCTCCCTTCAGACTCCTCAGCGCCTGTGCTATTTCTCGTGCTGATATTTCCTCGTCCAGTATTGGGATCTCAAGATTTCCCAAAATTTGCACTTCCTTTATAAAAATTCCTTCCCTTTCACCTTTCCCGAATATTCCCATAAAATGCATTGCCCATTTTCTGGGAGAAATTTCGTTGTGCGCCTGACGGTTGCCTCTTAAATGTTTTACTACTTGCCACATCTCAGCGTTATCCCCCCGCGTTAAAATATTACTAATTTTCTGAGTAATTTTGTCTTGCCACGTAGTTCTCTTTTCCCGTAAGAGCTGTTTATACTCCCTTCGCTTTTTTGTAAACATTTTCCTAATGTCATCTCCCCACCCCCTTCTGAATTTTGACAGAGCTTCCTCTGCTTGTTTCTTTACAGCTCTGCATTGCTGGTCATACCAACCATTGAATCGTTTTAACTTACCATGAATTTGGACTTTCATTGTCCCCGCAGCCGTTGCTATTATATGCGCTAGTTCCTCCGCTGTCTCTGCGTTCCTTTCCCCTAATCTTCTTTCTAATTTATCAACAAATACTTCTTTTTGTACCGGTTTCCATATAAATTTACTAATGAATCTCCCTTCGTCGCCCTGCCCCTCTTCAGGTGCATGCGCCGCAATGGCCGTCTCTATATTCAGTTCCAGGGCATACGGACAGTGATGCGACTCGATACGACCCCCCACCCAAAAATGTCTAATTCTCCCAATTAAACCCTGACTTATTAAAATAAAATATATTACACTACCCCCATTTTCATTTATGAAAGTGAGTTCTCCCTCTCGATCTCACCGTACTTGCCATTCATTATTTCTAAAGAGAAGGCATCGCAGAAAGCAAGTAATTGTCTGCCCTCCCCATTAATAAAACTATCCTTGCTATTTCGTTGACCTTCGTGGAATTCTTCTCCCCATTGGTGACCCCCCGTTATAGAAATATTCTCCCCTCCTAACCTCGCATTAAAATCTCCAGAAGGAATTAATTCAGCTCCTGGAAACTTTTCCTGTAAGTCCACTAGCGTTTCGGTTAAGTCACTGAAGAAATTTCTGTTTGCATACTCGGACGTTGCTGGCTGGTTGTATAATCCTATAACTATTATATGTACTCCCCCCCTGTGGCAAAGATACAGCAATCACCCCTTCCAAACTGATTTCTAATTTAGTTATCTCAGCCTCCAGCTCAGACCTTGAATGAAACTGATACCCCCCCTGGCCACATTCCCCTCCTTCTCCGTGTCTCCCTTCCCCTACTAAAACTATGGAAATTAGCAAGTGTTACATTTTCTCCGTTTTTCAACCAAGTTTCTGTTAAGCATACAACGTCAAAATCACTAAGGAAATACAAGCAATTCTCGCTACCCAACCTTTTTTTGAAGCCTTCGATGTTCCATGTGACAATCCTCAGAGAAGGGGTTGGGTCCTATTGTTTCCTTGCTGTTGGTCTTCCTACAACTTGGCTGACCCTTTGTCGAGCTGTTGTCAGCCTAGGCGGTTTTGTTGGCTTCTCCGACGAAGACTGTCTCACCCTCCTCTCCTCTTTGCCCCTCCCTTTCGACATAACTTGAGGCACCTGATGTTGTTCTGCTGAGGGACCTGCTACCTGCTGGGCTGATGCACTGGCTGCCTGCTCTTGCTGCCCTGTCCTGGGTTCGGTTTCCGCACTGCTTCTAGGCTGTTCCATGCGCTCCAGCTCCTGTCGGTTCCAAACTCGCCCGTTAATGAAGAGCTTGTCATAGCGCAATACGGCATGACAGCCCTGCTTCCTGGCCTCAAACATGTGTCCCTTTAAGAACTCTCTCTCTCTTCTCTTACACGCTGGCTAAAGTCCTCGCTAATGCTTATTCCCGTTCCCCGTAAATAACGAACATCTCGAAGGATGGGCACCTTGAGTTTACAATGGGCCAGTTTACACACAATAGGTCACCTGACATTGCCACGTCGACCTACACGATGGGCTCTCTCCACATCAAACTCGCGGAGTTCGATTCCTATTTGTGAGATGACACTTTTCACTATTCCCTCCGTCATCTCCCAACTCTCTCCCGGTTCTTCTGTCACACCATATACCACAATATTATTTCTACGAGATTGGTTCTCTAAATAATCCATTTTCTCTTCCAGAGCACGCATTCGAACTGACACATTCTCCACGGCACTTTCCAGTGACTTTAGGCTGCACTTTTCAAATCCTAAACACATTTCTTGCCTCAACTGTCCAATGAGTTCTCGTACGCTTTCCACTGTCGAACTTCTTCCAGGTAGCTACGAGCAAGACACAAAACACGACCGTCCTCTTTCACACTGGACTGCAACTCATACTATGTACATAGCGTATGCAGAAGGTATTTGCAACCAAAAATTCGATAGCGAGATTTCACCAGAAATAGATGTTTTAAGACCCCCTGATTCCAAAAATAGCACTTCTAGTAAAAGGCCTTATATACGTGTGTGTGTTGTGGACAGCACAGCTCAAAACCGAAAAGTCTATTAAATAATAAACTTGGTATTTAAGTTAAGGAACTTCCAAGGATGTGACACGAAGGTTTTCAAGAAAATCCACCACTCTCAACTATCCTTTACATGGAAACTTTTCGAACATTTTGATTTTCTCAAAAATGGCTCTAACGATTTTATTAAAACATCGTATGCATAAGATATTTACGTGACAAATAAAATGTATATCTTGAATTTTCTGGAAATTGCCACTGATGACATCTTTATTCTGAATATATTTTGCAGAATTTTTCATAACTGGTGAACCGTAAGAGATACACAAAAAAGGTAGAGCTCGCTAAAACACGCAATGTACATGATATACATTTTCTTCTCGAGTTGGCCGTTTTTAAGATATTCCTTTTCATTGATTTCAGTTTTAAAATGGTTAATACTTTTCTCATATGGGAATTTTTCAACTCCTCGCAATGCAAAGAAATGGGGTTCATCCACATGGTAACCAGTTTTTTGAAGACTTGAATATTGTTTTAGCCTAGTGTATTCCATTATTTCCCTTCTACTTACAAGAAAGCATTTCTGTTAATGTTAATCTCGAGTTGCAAGGACTGGATAGAAGAACAAGCCTTTTAACAATAATGTGTTACAGAGATGTAGAGAAAAACATGTGAATGGAACCCATAAGATTTTTTTAACTCCGTAATAATAGAGTAAGATATATATAGTATTAATTAAGCTCCTTTCAATATTATTGTCATACGCACCAGGAGTTGCCCTACACAGCCAGAGGGTGAATAATTTTCGTGATAAAATCCCATAACTGGCAGATCTGGGTTTAGGAGGCACGTAATTAAGTAGGACGGATGCTGCACAGATGGGATGTGATGAAACTGGACGTGATAGGATGGGATGCAATGAAATAGGATGTGCACTCCTCATGTGTACACACTCATCCTTCTGTTGCGAGTAGTACAAAGCCAGTTGCTAACGTGGACGCTGCAATCAATTAATCAATTTGGACTGTCTGCAAACGTTACATTCACGTTTCTTTCTTTTTGAACTTGTTCCACTGAATTAGTGTTTCAGCTTTTATAGTTCCTCTAACACATATGTACTTGTACATAGCAGGGAATCGTTACAAGATGGGTTCTGGAAAAAAATGAGTTTAAGAATGGAAGATATTGAAAGACAAGAAATAGTAGCAAGTTTTAATTCGAAAAGTTAATTATCAATGTATAGAGAGATCATGAACAGGAGAAGCTAGATTGATAATGTGATAAAGCAGCAAGAGAAGGCTTTGCATAGGCTAGAACAGGTGTGGTCAAATTGAAAAGGTTGAGAAAGCAGAACGATTGGAAAAAATGACCCTTATGTCACAGGGAGGACAAAGAATGGCCTATAGTTTTAGAACGTGAGGAAACTAAAAGACTTGGGGAGAGGATACTTTAAAAGAAATGGTCAACATTACCACAAGAAATTCCAGTGATGAACTTAATGAATGTAAAAGCTAGGAGAAAATTGATTGAAATTGGGAACCTTTTGGGCAGAGGAAGAGTCAAATGATTGAGGAAAATAAACAAGCAGGGCGATGAAGTAAATTAAGCAATAATATGTATTTTATCTAAGATATAAATTGGACCCAATAGGTCGGCAACCTCAGAGTTTGTGGTCTATTGGGCCACATGGTACTCAGCAACTTAGTGTTGAAAAGAAAGTAAAGAAATGTATACCAATTTGTATTTCAGCCAAAAAGTCGATACCAAGCGTTCACCGGAAATATATGTTTTGCTGTCCGCTTAATCTTGAAAAAAATTAGAAAAAAGTCCATATGCATATAAGCAGATAACTCAAAAACTTAAAATTGGTTAAATGCCAAACTTGATATTTAGGTTAAACATATTTCAAGGATAAGACAAAGATTTTCAAGAAAATACCTCCATTCAAAACCAACCTTTACACGGACTTTTTTTTCAATACTTTCTATTTCTCAAAAATGTCTCTAATCATTTGATTTAAAACACTAAATGTTCAAGATGTTTTATCACACATAATATAGATATATGTTAAGTTTTTCGGGACAAGACGCTGAAGTATTCTTCATTTTGTCTGAATTTTGCACAACTGGTAAATATTAAGAGATATGCCAATACTCTTTGCACCAAAAATGTAGATCTCGTTAAAATGCACCATTGATATAATCTTAATTTTTTGTTTTGAAATAACCATTTCTGAGATATTCCTTACTTGTTTTAACATTTCCAATGGTTAGATTTTTCTCAAATGGGAAGTAGTTATTCACCTTTCACTACTGGTCATGTAATAAGAAAATAATTTTATTATCTCCCATAACAACCATCTTTTAAAATATTTGACTACTGCTTTGTGCAAACTCATACCCTATTTCCCTTCAAATTGCAATTAAAAACATAATTAAAACCAGAATGTTTGTGTTGATTAGCATGAAGTAGAGAGAAGAGAAGTTCTTTAAGTGTACATATATACTTCAGAAGAGTTATTTGATTAGAACACAGCAATTTTTCCACAAGTTTTCGCTCATTAAATTCTGATTGCATAAAATCGTTTATAATAGATTCTGTATTCAGTCTTTATTGACTCAAAAGTAGGTTAAACATATTTTTTTTAATTCATTGCTGCAAATGTTCAATCGACGCTTCGACGTTGACTTCTTGCACAACTCTGTGCTGTAACTACACAGTCGGTTTGAAATTCTTCCTTTTTATAGCTGGAAGTGTCACAGAACATTCTGGAACTTTACGGAATCCGAAGCTCTGGACGAATCTAGCTTGTGCCATTCCAAAGCGTCCGGTTACCGGTGCTCCGCACTTCCTGTGTTCCTGACTTACATACCAAGGCGAGCTGAGAGTGGCTGCACAGGGACGGCATTCTCACAATAAAATTTAGGAAGTTCCGTTATTAAAGTGTATTCCACTTTTTATAATTCAATATCGGCATCAGATCACATGAACTTTTAGCAAATGCTGACATTTGGGAATGCAGCAACATCATTAAACAGAAAAGATACCCATATTGCTGAAAAGTTACGATATAAAATGCTATAGAGAATAGGAATCGCATAGAGGAATGGAAAAAGTATAGTAAGATATCTGCTGCGTTACATTTCTCTACACCTGCCGTATATTAATTGGTATATAAACTCAGCTTAAGAAAGTTCATTACTTTGTCTACACTTACTACCTACACAATACATAGAGAAGATACTGCATTCGATTCAAAATTTCACTACTGAGATTCCACAGTAAATACACTGTTTAAGGTCTCCTGAATAAAAACAAGAATTTTTACTTTCTCTAAACATACTATGTACATAGTGTATAGAGAAGGTATTGCATTCTACCCATAAATTCGATACCGAGAATTCATAGGAAATACACGTTTTAGGGTCTCCTGTATCCAAAAAAATATTTGGTGTGTGTTTCTGTCCGTGAGTCGGTGTGTCTGTGAACACGATAACTCAAACATGAAAAATCCTTAAAATAACCAAACTTGGTGTTTAAGTTTAGCATCTTCCAAAGATGCGATAAGAAGATTTTGAGAAAAATCCTCCACACCAAACTACCCCTTACATGGACAAAATTTCGAAAATTTTGATTTCCTCAGAAATAGCTGTAATTGTGTTAATTAAAACAGCTATATTTAACATATTTTCATGGCAAACAAAATGTATAGCTTACTATACAAAAAATGTGATCTCACTGAAACACACAATTTGTCATATACCTAAATTTTTTTCGTGGAGTATCATTTCCGAGATATTCCTTGTTATTGAGTTCAGTTTTAAATTACTTAAACTTTTCTCATACGGGATTTTGTCAACTCCTGGCCATGCAAAGAAACGGATTTCAACCACAGAGCAGCCAGCATTTAAAACATTTGACTATCGCTTTAGACGTCAGTATTACGTTTTTTCCCTTCTACTTACAAGGAAGCAAGTAATAAAACCATTTCTGCTAATCTTGATAGAAAAATAAGCTTTTTAAAAATGATTTATTACAGAGATGTAGAAAAATTCATGTGAATGTAAAACAGCAGAAATTTAAAAAAGGTTTTGTGTGCACGAAAACACAAAAAAGTAAGTAAAATACCAGACTTTGTATTTAAAATTATTATGCTCCAAGAATGCAACAAGAATTTTTTGAGAAAAATCTCCTCACCCCAAAATACCCTTTACATGGAAATATTTTTGAAAATTAAAAATATATATCTTGCTTTTTATGGGAATAGCCTCCAAATACCTCTTCATTCTTGATGAATTTTTTCCATAACTGATATATGTAATAGATCGACAGAAAACTTAGTACACTAAAAATGTAGATCAAATTAAAACATACACTTTATGCCATATGCTTTTTATTCTCGTGTATTTGGCTGTTTCTGAGATATTTCTTCTTATTTGTTTCTTATTGGAACAGGTTTCTGCTTTATGCTTAAACTGGTAAAGGTGAGAGAATGAGGAAGAAGCTGCAGAATAGTTTTCTATACCATAATATATCATACAAGGATAGAATTATATAATAATGGATTGACGAATTTCACAAATAAATAAATAATGGTTCAACGGCGAATGATCTGTTGTTATAAAGCAGTAAGAAGCAGTGAATGCATGTGTTTTGTGCCTGCTACTCTAAGCAACTGGGGATTTTTACTTGCTTTTAGGAAATTGCTTTAACGACACTTAGGTTTTAAATACGAGTATTAGTATTGTGACCACATGCGAGAATTTTCCTTTTTGAACGCTTATCGGCTCCTTTGTCTATCTCCTTGGATTGCTAGTTTTGAGCACATGCGCGAACTTGCTCGATTTGGAGTTCATTGCTAGCTCATTTATCTAGTCGTCTGGTTTGTTTGGAATAAATGGCCCGCGTAATAATGACCCAGGCAAAACTCTTTGTGTGCGCTTCACCAAAAATCCGGTAATTTTCTTTCGGCGGCTTTCCACCTTCGAGAACATTCCGCTAAGCATGTGAGACTTTAAAATTGTAAGGAATGTTAATGCGGAAAAGCCAGTCGAGTCGAAGAGTCAGCCGAGTATAGTCGATAGCTGAGAATAACTGAATACAGCTAAGCTCTAAGCGACAAACAAAGCTGTTTCGCCGCAATTGGACTAACATTTGCAAGAGAAACTATTCTGATTGGTTTCAAATAAATGTATTGAATGCCCGTTATGGTGGGCGCAATCACTCATGCGATTACCTTCAAATTAATTACGAGTGAAACAATTAAGAAGGAACTAATTCGTTAATAAATTTATGGAAGTAAAGAAGAAGCTGAGGCCAAAGAAGATCATGCTCCTAAGCAGATGAATCAGTTGCTAGGGCTGAAGAATTCAGCATGATGCATAAGTATAAAAGTATATGTGGGATTGTTGGTGCAGGAAACTGCGTCCGGGCTTTCTGCTGGTCCTCCGGTTACCCTCGCCACTCAATCCACCAATTGTACCTGTCATCCATTTCGCTTATATTTCGTATCATCCACTTCCTCACGTTCATGCCTGGCTATTGGCGGACTACTCGTTCCATACTCTTCATTTCTGGGTTACGTGCCTTTGGCTCCCCGACACGCTAATGACCCCTAGGCACGCCCCCAAGTCCTAAGGGGGTGTCAGTTCTACATACATACGGGAAGGGTAAGTCAACTACGAAACATAAGTATATTTTACTCAAAATAATAATATAACATTCATAATCATTAGGATAGACTATCATTGGGATGGACAAATGCATTGTTGCCACTTTCGAAGCAAAAGAAATTCTGAACTCTGACTAGCAATTATTGTTTTTGCTCGCCGAGTGATGGCAACCTTAACATAACATTCAGTTCGGAGGGTAAGAAAGACAGGCTGACAAACATGACACAGGGAAGAGAAGTCCAGCAAGTCAGGCGGAAGACTGAAAGACCACATCAGGCTAATGTCCCCGTACTTCGCGTCGTTCATGGTCTCCCAGCAGCCACTGTTGTATCATAAGTAATATAACAAGAGCTCCAACTTTTATCTAGAGAAAATTTGTAGCTTGAGTTGTATTTCATAAGACTATTTCGTGAATAAAATAACAATGATTAGCCTATATGGACACGAAGAATAATATTTATAAAATCCCATTTGTCTTTACGCATATTTGCACCGAAATCACTGCAACTTGATGTCCATATCATAAATCATGCTGGTCCTCCGGTTACCCTCGCCACTCAATCCACCAATTGTACCTGTCATCCATTTCGCTTATATTTCGTATCATCCACTTCCTCACGTTCATGCCTGGCTATTGGCGGACTACTCGTTCCATACTCTTCATTTCTGGGTTACGTGCCTTTGGCTCCCCGACACGCTAATGACCCCTAGGCACGCCCCCAAGTCCTAAGGGGGTGTCAGTTCTACATACATACGGGAAGGGTAAGTCAACTACGAAACATAAGTATATTTTACTCAAAATAATAATATAACATTCATAATCATTAGGATAGACTATCATTGGGATGGACAAATGCATTGTTGCCACTTTCGAAGCAAAAGAAATTCTGAACTCTGACTAGCAATTATTGTTTTTGCTCGCCGAGTGATGGCAACCTTAACATAACATTCAGTTCGGAGGGTAAGAAAGACAGGCTGACAAACATGACACAGGGAAGAGAAGTCCAGCAAGTCAGGCGGAAGACTGAAAGACCACATCAGGCTAATGTCCCCGTACTTCGCGTCGTTCATGGTCTCCCAGCAGCCACTGTTGTATCATAAGTAATATAACAAGAGCTCCAACTTTTATCTAGAGAAAATTTGTAGCTTGAGTTGTATTTCATAAGACTATTTCGTGAATAAAATAACAATGATTAGCCTATATGGACACGAAGAATAATATTTATAAAATCCCATTTGTCTTTACGCATATTTGCACCGAAATCACTGCAACTTGATGTCCATATCATAAATCATGGCCTCGTTACTTACAGAATTCGTTGAACTGGTTCCACACACTCTCTCGGTTGTTTTTAATATTCTGCGGCTTTGAGTTTTCATTATTGATATGTCTATTTCAGCGATAGACCTTTTCCCAAAACGTTTTGGAACTTCCGCCATTATGTATGGAAATATCACTACACATTGATACTATTATTATTATTATTATTATTATTATTATTATGAGACGAACATTAGTTCAGAGAGAAAACAAATGCACGTGGGTGTGATAAGAAAACGATTAAAATGCAGAGAAAATGAGTTCCGATTGGTTGGAATTTTACGCGCCAATGTACTGGCCACTTCTTACGGTCATATGTCATGAATAAAATAGTCGCTACCAATCTTAATATCAGCAGGGTAATTTATTATTCAATATATAGTTTAAAGGTGCAGAAATGGGTAGCAAATAAAAGCATTATATTACAAAAAACTGCAGGTTTCTTTTTAAGTGGGCTGCAGGTTATACCGCCCCCGCAATTTTTCCAAACCTCCAATTATATTTTCAACATTATATTACAGTTTTATTTCCTGATTATCTAGCCCTGCATGGGATATCGGTTTGCAACCGTGAACCAAAACCTCGAGGCAGCCCATTAAGGTGTGCGATAGGCGTGTTGAGAGAGCAAGCGAGGAAAGCGAGATAGGAAGGCGTGCAATCAACCTGCCGCGGTTTGTCAAACTAACCATTGCTACCAACGTAATAACGTTAATGGAACGTATCAATTTAAATCAAATATTTATCCAAGGAAATAAAAATGGAGAGGGGGATTAGTGGATTTCGCTTGCTCTTCCTATAGCTGCTCAGTTTTCACTGCTGTTAGGTTTTAATTTTTAAATTAACACTTAACAGCCACAATGTAGAGCCTTGCGTTTATCCAGTACAGCGCCGTCAAGATTCCGGAGTTGGTAATACACTATTTTGCAGTCTAACTCCATTGGAAGGAACTTACAACAATGAAAAAAGATGTATGAAAAGTTTATTATGCAGTTTTTGCTCAATACGTGCATCAAGCCGATTTTGTGTTATGACTTCGTAATTCTGTGAGTAGGTATATAATAATAATAATAATAATAATGATAATAATAATAATAATAATAATAATAATAATAAGAGTATCTAGATTTTGAAGTTAATATTTTACATAGAATGGTAAATAATAATAATAATAATAATAATAATAATAATAATAATAATAATAAAGCCGACCTTCAATGTTAGGAATCCCTTCTATATTTGTCACGCGGATAATAGGGGTTTTGGATGGTCATCAATGCCTTGTGGCTTAGTGCCTTCAACATTGGGTTACGTTGAAGTGTGCGCCAAAAAGCGTGATAATTATTGCAGATTACCCAAAGTTATTTTTAGGTTATGTTTTTCTGAAGCAATGCAGGCTTGTGAAAGTGCTTCAATGCCCAAAACTATGTTCATATATAGTTTTATGAATATTATGTAGCTCATAAAGTTGCCGTTTCTTTAAATTTCCTCTTAACTAAGCGGAAATTAACAAATACTCAGAAGTAAGTATGCTTCCAAACATGCTTCATACTCAGAAGAGAATGAACCCATAAGACTGGGAGGATATTTGCGTTTATTCATACTAAATAGGAGTGTATACTCTTGTAAGACGAATGAATGAGTAAGTTCTTCCATTACTTGAGCATATTCTCAAAATGAAGAAGGTACGCGAAAGATTTATTTTTATTAAACAGAGAATATACCTGAAAAGTGAAGCATAAGCTATATATATTAATTTTTACTTTCACTATACGTACTATATACATAGTGTATAGAGAGGGTATTGTACTCCACCAAAAAATTCGATACCGAAATTTCACCGGAAATATACGTTTTAGGGTCGCCTGTATCCAAAAAAGGTATTTTCAGAAAAAGGTCCATGTGTGTCCGTGTGTCAGTGTGTCCATGTGTCAGTGTGTCCGTGTGTCTGTGAACACGATAACTCAATAACGAAAAGTCGGTAAAATACCAAAATTGGTATTTAAGTTTAGTATCTTCCAGGGATGCGACACGAAGATTTTGAGAAAAATCCCTCACCCCAAACTACCCTTTACATAGAACTTTTTTCTAACATTTTTATTTTCTAAAAAAATGGCTGTAACGATTTTGATTAAAATATCGTATATTAAAGTTATTTGCCTGACAAATAAAATGTATATTTTGGGGAATAGCCTCTGAAGACTACTTTATTCTGGATGAATTTTTCATAGCTGCTAAACCGTAAGAGATGGACAAAAAATTAACCCACAAAAAATGTAACGCACGTTAAAACACACAATTTATGTTATATACATTTTTTTCGTGGGGTTGATCGTTTTGAGATATTCCTTTTTCTTGGTTTCAGCTTTGAAAAACTTATACTTTCTCATACAGGAATTTGTCAACTCCTGTCCATACAAACAAAAGAACATCAGTCACATAGCAACCAGCTTTTGGCTTTCCCTTTAACCTATGGTACTCGCTTATTTCGCTTCTACTTACAATAAAGCAAGAAATAAGACTATTTCTGCTATTTTTTTTTTTTTTTTTTGTCGATTAGCATGAAATAAATAAAAGATAAGTTTATTAACAATAATTTGTTACAGAAATATAGAGAAAGTCTTGTGAATGGAACACATCAGATTTTTATTTATATTACCGAATAAGTCAGTTGGTGCGTTTTTGATGTTGATGCGATATAAAGCGCGGGAGCTCTGACGGGTAGTAAATACCACTAGCCGGGTGTGGTGAGTAAAATCCATGTTAACTACTCCTGCAATCTAAGGCGAAGGAAGGCTGCCTTGCGTGTGATTCATTTCACTGCTGTGCACAAAGTGAAATGGAGTGATTGAAATTGAACAAAGTCTGAATAGGGAAGTGAAAGTTGAAATGAGAATAGTCATAATACACTGCTCGAAAAAATGAAGCATCTGGAGAGGATACTTCATATGTTGAGGGGTTATGTGTCACATTTCAATGATTACAGAATAAACTGACACCACCAACAAGGTTAGCAGAACCAGCTCACTTGTCTTTAACATGTTGCACCTCCACGTTCCTGGATGCATCGAATTCGGTTGGGAAGGCTTTGATAAAGCCACTGTATGCCATTCTGAGGCCAATTGCCCATAACTGTCGATTTAGTGTATTTCCTTAACTCACTTGTACTACAAGGAAGCAAGTAATAAGACCGTTTCCGCTAATCGATTAGCATGAAATAGATAGAAGAATAAGCTTTCCAACAATAATTTGTTACAGAGATGTAGAGAAGGTGATGTGAATGGAACACATCAGATTTTAGGTGAAGCACTATATTTCAAATTCTATGTTAATTTCTTCAGAAATATAGTTTGTCTATGTCATTGAGTGGGTTGTTGAGGTTACTGAGGTATATAGAAAATCTGAATTAAGTTTGTTCTAAAACGTATAGGAAGATACTGAATAATCTAAAATAAACATTGGAAATTTCAATAGGAAATACCAATTGACCACGTTGTTTGAACTCAAAATTAAGATTACATATACAATATATATTATATTCCTTATATATTGTATATATATAAATTATGCGTAATATATTATATATAATATATTATACATATTATCCTAACAATATAAGAGAAGCTATTACATTTATTCAAATATGTGCTTCATAAAGGTATTAAAACAGCATTTTGTACTGTGATCAGCTGTTTTCGAAAAAATGATATTGTTTTTCCAAATTAGATGGTTTATTCCACAACAGTATATGTAGTTAATCTTTTAAAACTTTTAAGATAGAGTAACCTATTTCTGATTTAGTTTCAATAGTAACAATGCGACATCAAATTTGAAATAAGTGTCGTTTTCTGAACACCGTTTTGCAGACATGATGGCTGCGAGCTAATAGGAAGCGTTGCTAGGTTAGTTGAGAACCAGGTAATGGACGTAAAGAAAACATCATAATTCTTTTGTAATAGTTCAGATATTTTGAAATGGAAGGTGGGAGGCTAGAGGTTTTTTTCCCCACACGAAACTTAATCCAAGCAACAGGACAGATAAAATGAAACCTGAGCACCCTCTGTTTTGAAAGGAGAGTGCTAACACCTCCTAGCTACCGGTCGCTGATTTCCAGATACTGCGATTGTAACTAATTTAAATTATTGTAATGATTTCCCTTCCACCCAATAAAACGTTTAACCAGTTACTGAACAAAATCTTATCTCTTCTATTGTATGCAGTAATGTAATTTAATAATTAAGATTAATGACCGTCTGCACTTCCTTATTACTTAGTTTAAAATGCATAAAATTACACGCCTGAAGAATCATATAATTGAAAACGGTTTACGTTCAGAACCACTCAAAGAGTAGTTGGGGACTCGAGCTATAAAAGGAAATTTGTTCGGAGTTGAATGTCACGGCTTACGGCATTTCGATTGCTCCGGGATTAAGTTAGCCTGTTAAGCACAGAAAGAGCGTTAGCGAACATTCCGTTTCAACTCTCTTTGTGACCCTCAAACGCTGAGAGCGCTTTTGGTTTACGAGCGGTTAACATACGTTTTACGTACTCACAAGGATTAATCGGGTACTTAAAACAACAGGACTTCAGATTCGTATTAAACATCTTTGTATACTCAAAACGAGCTCTAAAATGACAGTTCCAACAGATACAATCTCCTCTTATAGAGACGGGTAATAGCATTGCTAATTGCATTTAGATAAACAGGTTGTCTCTGGCACTATGCTATAAAGGCTTAAGGATGATGCAGATGACTATTATCAACAACTCCCATTAGCAGAACTGTGTGGATAGGCACAAACATTAGTGTGTGTTATTAGAAATACTGCCAATAGCTGATTAGTTGGTGTCCATCGGTCGTTCGGTTGGTTGTTCAGCAGGATAATATAAACGTACCGCGGGATAAGATCCTCCGTAGTGTGCCCTTAAGATAGTCCTAAAAGTTCATCTCACGTCGATGATCTGACCGAATACCCTAGGTACCATATATGACTCCAACGTCACCCTGCCACCGAGAACTGTATTTCCAAAGTGCATTTTCCACCACGGAAGGGCAGCAGCATCCCAGTCGGCACTTACAACCTCGAAAGAGACCGGTTGGAATGAAATGAAAATCAAATAAATGGTTAGAAATTTCGAGGGAATCAAGAAACCACTTAGGCATTCACTTAGTGACCCGGAAAATTCCCCAAAAAACCCATGAGACAGAACCCACGACCTCCCGATTGTCACTTCCAGGCAAAATACCTGAGACACCTGGCTCGGAAAATGGATTGGTGGAGTAAATCTTGGCATTCTAAAGAAATAAGGGACTAATAAATCGTAGTGTGTTCTTTAATGTGGGACAAGATGTGCCATAGTGAGGTTTATATTTTGATATGTTAACATTGTTGTAAATATGGAGTGATTCATATTAAATTGCATTTCGTTTATAGAAATTCAGATGATGATGGAAGAAAGGTTTCAATGTTTTATCGGCTGATATATGCCTTATGGCGCGAACCACGTCACATCATTTTTGAGACGTTGCAGGAAACAGAGAACTTGCTTGTAAACTTAAATAGAAATGGTGCAAGTACACAGAGGTATATTCCTCAATTTGAGGAGCGGGTGTTGTATCTTGTACGTGAGCAGCAGCCTTTGAGGACCCAAAAGATAGCAAACATTGTGATTCTTCACAAACATTAGTGTGGAGAGTTCCACACGATCAACGTCTATATCAGTGCCATGGTTAGAAACTCCAGGCGGCGGCACTGAAGCCGAGTGGTTAGACCGCTCGCCGGGTTCAGGGTTCAGAGCGGTTTGCATTCCACCAATTGCCCCATAATCAGCTTTCCTGTCATTCATTTCACTGCTGCTTCAATTTTCCACTTCCTCGCTTTCATACGAATCGGGCTGATCATCCATTCTGCTTTCTCTCTGCCCCTCAACATGCGTTTGACCATAAACGTTGGATTTTAAATCCTGGGGAATGTTAGTCTACATACGAAGAGAGCAAACAGAAGAAGAAAGAAAGAAAAAAGGAAAGAAAGTAAAGCTTCATGAGCAGAATCGGATAATAACATACCAACATGTTAAAATCACTATGGTAACATCTTGGCCTACATTAAACAACACTACAATTTACTATTCCACAATTTTCTTTAGAATGCAAGGCTTACATTTTTCAATCAGTTACAACACATCTTAATGCTTGTGTCTACCAAACGACAAATTTCAGGACAGTGGTTTCCGCATGAAAGTTGTTCTTCTATCATCCCTAAAAATCTGTAACATAGTCACAGAACCATCCTTATTAACAAGGTGAAAGTATATAAACTAAAACTATATAAGGAGTCAATATCCTTAATCGAAACTCTTATCTACTCACATTAGGTTAACGATATCTGTTTTCTTGGCTGCCCATTTTCTTCCAATAAAATGCCTATTGTAGCAAGTCACTGCTCGCGTTTACACATTAAGGACGTGTTCGCCAACATCGGTAATTTCTGCTTTACCCTTGGTTTCCAAATTTGTGGCTATCTATTAACTGGAATAGCGTCCAGTTGTCCATTGCATTTATTACCCCCGATTTCCAATATGTTGTTTTGTTTACAAATCACACTTCATCCTTATAGATGTTAAACTGTCGATTCATATGAAAAAAAAAAACAACATAAAATAAAAGAAATGATATATGAGTAGGCTAAGATGGCTGTACGTATTTTTGTTTAGTTTCTGGAATGTTTAGAAGGATGTAGATAGGGTAAGCTATGGCAAGTGACCAGAAAATAAGGAAAATGGCCAACATGACTCCGCAAGGAAAGGAATTATTTCTCAGTTTGGTGCAAGAGAACATTAAAGCTGCAGAAAATGAAAACCAGATGCATAACAACACAGTTTACAACTTAACGGTGGGAAAGAATTATAGTTAAATTAATACTCAAGGATATGGATCTGCAAGGGCTGCTGTAAACTTAGGAACTGCTTCGGACAGTACTACTTAGATATTCCAGTCGTGTACGTGCCATTTTGTTATGTGAATTACCATGGTTTTTCTAACATTCTCCAGTAAGATTTTAAACTGGATTACCGACGTTGGTAAATACGACCCTTAGAATTACATAACCAACGCAACTGAAAAGAAATACATCGTTATAGTAGCGTTAAAAAGCATTTTTAGGAAAAGATCTGTGTGTCCGTGTGTCTGTGAACACAATCATTCAAAAATAAGAATTCTGTAAAATTCAAGACTTGGTGTTTGACGCAGGATTTAAGGTTAAATAAATCAAGTCGAGAGAAAATAAAACAATACTGCCCTAACATAATGTTATAATATAATAAAACATATTGTTTTGCAATTTAAGCCACAGAATTGTATGTATAAAAATGGCAGCGTGACGTCATCGCCAAGCGATACGCACGAAAATAGCCTCAAATAGCGTGCTTTTAGGAAAATAGCATAGTCAAGGTTATGTAACGAATACAACGCACTATAATGTATAATGCATAGCTAAGAATTGATATTTAGAAAAGAATATCAATAATAAAACATAATTAAAGTAGTAATATGAGAGAAGAAGAATAAAGACGAACGAGATACCGGATGTTGTAAATTGTTTATACTGGCAACAAAGCCTAAGAACAGAGTTAAACAAATAATTGATTTAGAAATGTAAGATATTTATAAGAACATCTTCATTACAAAATACAATTATACAAATGTACAACTTTAATTATTATGAGTGTATAAAAATGTATTGTAAATATGTATTTCACGAAATGTGAACAAGGAAATCTGTCGTCCCCATGGTGACGGACACATTACGGTGTTAGAAAACAATGATCTTCAACTTTTGTGTATATGTGAAAATGTTTAAGGGTTCCGGGGACGCGTTCTAGAAGATGGAAGACAAGAATACAAACGTTAAGGGTTAATCTCGTAAATCGAGACCTCTAATACAGCAATTTAGCAATATTGTATTTTACTGATTATCTTCAAGAGATGTATTAAGTACAAATTACAAAGTAAATATTTGGCACAGTTTTCTAAAAAAAGAGATCAGTTTAAGTAGCGTGCCTTAATTCATTTTTATTGTTTCAACGATTTACGAAATAATATTTAAACTTAACAAGAAATCTTTTAAATTAATTCTTTACTGTATAGAATCCTACCATCCAAGCAAGGAGATTAAGATTCTTTTACTTACCGACTGGAGCTAGCAAACATATATTGAAAAACGCGGTTCAGCTGTATATAAATAAGTTAATAATAATCTTGCAACAAGTCTGGCGCAAATAGTTAATTCCAGTTTCGCCAACAGCAAGAGTTACCAACTTTATATACAGCGGAAAATTTAAACTCGTAAAAAGGTTTAAATAAAATACCACACCTTGACGCCCAGCAGTACAGCAGCCCTGAGACTCACACCACAGACCTTCTTCCGCCCCATGTTTAAGTTTATTATCTTCCAAGGATGCTACAGAAGATTTTCATGGAAATACCACTAATCCAAAGTACCCTTTATATGTAAACATATTTCGAAAATTAGATTTTCTCAATAAATACTCTGACGATTTTGATTAAATAATATCGAAGGTATTAAAGATATCTACATGGCAAATAAAATGTATATGTTGAATTCTCTGGGAATGGTCTCCAAAGATCTCTTTATTCTGGATTAATTTTGCTAAATTTCGCATAACTAGTAAATTGTGTGAGGTAGACAAAAAGTTAATATACAAAAATGTAGAGCTCATTAAAACACAATTTATACCATATAATTTTTTTCGTGGAAATGATGTTTTCCGAGATATTCCTTGTTATTAGTTTCAGTTTTAAAATAATTAAGTTTTTCTCATACAAATATTTGTAAACTCCTGGCCATGGGGGGGGGGCAACTGATTTCAACCCATGGCAACGGGCTTTTGAAAGATATGACTGTTATTTTAGCCCAGTGCATTTTCTTATTTTCCTTCTTCTTATAAGCAATAAAGTAATAAGATTTCTGCTGTTGTTTATCTCGATTAATATGAGGTAGGTAGAATAATAAGCTTAAGCACAATAGTTTGTTACAGAGAAAGTCATGTGAATGGAACACATCAGGTTCTTATACTAATTTGTACAATTTGGGTAGAATTAATAACAATTTTAATACTTGACACCCCCCCCCCCAAACACACACTCACATGCACATACACGCAAAGAGAAAAGCTAGTACCTGATCTGATAAAACACAGCTTCCAGCAGAAGAGCAGGCGAGTTTACATTATGTGTGACCCTAACATGAAAACTGCATGCGCATGACAATGCCATTTAATAAATATGGTCCACGGACAGATCAATAATGTGCTTTTGTGGTGATTTTTTTTATAAAAATAATGATAGTTAAGAGGCCCCTTTAGAATTTAAGGCGTTAAGATCCCTTTTCATCTGCTCAATCCACAAAAACTTAAGAACTTTGAGAAAACTGGTCCGGCACTGAAGAAAAAGTTTCCTGAGGCAAGAAGGACCAGAGAATTTTTTTCTGCTAAGAGTTCCTCTGAACAGAAATCCAATGCGCTCGGTGATGAAACGTTCTGCTGTAATGAATTTATTGGAGAGGGATGTAAAAGAATGATGAATTTAGATGTCCATGTTCATCCCCACAAGCTTTAGGGAGTGGGTCAACTAAAGATTTGAGATTTTATCTCACGAATAAGATTTTGTGAAGAGAAGTTAAACCACATGGATTAAGATCAATTTGAGCAATTATGAATATTATTTATCTGCCAGACTTTATAATATAATAACGGAATTTAAGATAGTATCATCAAAAGCATTCTCTCCCGTTACACGCGAAGCCATTGTTCTTAACAAAATAACCGTTTGGGGTACCATGTGTCTTTTAGGATAATTGACCCTTTCTCTGTTGAGGATGATGAAGTAATGGCAGGGATCTTGACATCGCCAGACAATGAGAATGATTGAAACATTTCTTTATAATCAAATAACACTGATATATTCCAGTTTCAACAAGACCCACTAGTCATGGTACGGGACCTCCATGAATACCGTAATGAGACTTTTCCCAAATCACGTCATCTCCATTAGAGGTGAAATCACCTGGCCAGCAAAATCTCCAGATTTGACCGTGTGCGATTTCTTCTTATGCGGATAACTACAGAGTGTTTGTTAACTTTAAAAATCGCTCGCAGAATATTTTACTACTTAAAGGCCAGCATTCGTATGAAAGTGTCAAGGTTCCATTGAGCATGCTGCATAGCTGATTGCACAACTGGGGCCGAGTTTTGAAGATTGTATTCAAATGAACTGTCGTCACTTGAAATGTGTTATTTTCAAGAAATAAATAACATATTACGTTGCTTAAAAACCACGTATTATACTTATTATTTTTTTCTAATTTATAATATACATTATTTAAAATCGTCCATTTCTCTATACAAGTTAGAGGTAAGAAAACGAACAAAACTCTCTGGCAACATGTTCTCAAATGTATTTTCTACCAAATAAAAGTATTTAAAATATTTTAGGAGTGGGTAAAATGGTTTCAGCTGCAAAAAAGAATTGGGAAAGTATTTCTTTTAATATTAAATATTAATAGGGGTTTTCCATAAAATACAAAATTTGCATTTCAGGTTATAACTTTTTCACTTCATTATTAACGGATCATGAAGAAATGTTTCCGTGTAAAGGGACACGAAAATCAAGCTGTACATCAGAATTTTGAACCTTTAATTCATTTACTTAAAGTTAACATTTTATTTTAAATATTTACTAAATAGTATTAGAAATTTTAAGATTAAAATTTCCTTAAAATTAAAAAAATTAACAATTCCACAAAGAATATTTTTTTCAAAAACATACAGCTATTTATTATTAGTTATGCTTATTATGAGCATGCAGAGTATCGATGATTTGGTTCAAATTGTAATTTTAAAAATTACACCAAGTTTGAAAGAATAAATTCATATTTTGAAGAATAACGAATCGGTGGCTTCTAAATTTGTCATGAAGTGCTGTTAATGTATGCAATTTTCTAAAAAAAAAAAAAAAAAAAAAAAAAAAAAACATGTTTTGTTTGCTATAATAGAGGTTAGATTTATTACCAGTGTGTTGCCATATGCTGGGATCACAAGGGAGGACAATGGCGACGCGATATGAGCAACCAATGCAACACGACAGTATTCATGGGAAACTGGTATTCACAACGGGTCAATACAATTGGACATTTCCACGCGGTGCTGGGACTTCGCACTCTTGAATTTAAGCAGTTTTCTATACTTTAAGAATTGAGTTAATAATGTATAACTGTTTATATTTATTTAGGCAGAGGGATAACTCAAATATGATTTTAAATCGAATTTGTAATCAATATTTCTAGTGGTTGTAGATTATAACTTGCTGTTTTAAACCAATAACGCAAATCAAGGACAAAAGCTGCCTCTCCTATACACATATAACACGTTTTATATTTTAGTTAAGTGTAAATAAACACCGGTGGTTTTAAGATCACAGTTTTAAGCATGCCTTGCGCATTTTCATTGGGTTGTTATAAGCATACAAACTCATTTCATATAATTTCAGCCAACATTTCTTCCAATAAAACATTATTTGGATGTTCACACCATGTGTAATAAGAATCAAAGAATAATTAATACATACATTTTGTGAATATCGGTAGGTACCTTTTAGGACAATTTTTATTCATTGGAATAGATTATAATTTTTATATATTGATTTTTTTTAATTAGACAGATTTAAGTAAAAAGTGCCCGTGCGATAGAAGTATTAATCTGTATTTGTCATACAAATTTTGTGTGTTTATATTGAATACCTTTGGGTGTATCGCTTTGTCCCGCGTGCCATTAGTTTTGCTCCATTGTGAACCCAGCATTAAGCGGCAAGTATCTGAAAGCACTGCATTCCAATCTGAAGGTCCCGAGGTTTAAAAACTTCAAAATAACATAACTTTATTTTCTCTATCATGTACGGACAATATACATAAGAGGTAGGGAAGATATTGTATTCCACCCTGATTTCACCGGAAATTCATGTTTTGATATACCCAGAATCCAAGTCTGTGTGTACGTGTCTGTTAACAGTATACCTAAAAACCAAAAGTAGGTTAAATAAGTAACTGGATATTTAAATTCAGCATTTTTCGTGGATGGGAGACAAAGGTTTTCAAGAAAATTTCCCCACCCTATTGTACTCTATATGTAACTGTCTATTTGTCAAAAATAACTATTGCTTTTGATTACAATTTTGTGAGTTTAAGATATTTTCGTGACGAGCGAAAGATATTCTTGACCTTTTTGGGAGCGACTCTGAAGTCCTGTTCATTCCGGACGAATTTTGCATAACTGGTAAACCATAATAGCAATCTTTAGCACTTACTTATAAATGACTCAAAAACAAAAAACAAAATTGTTAAATACCAAGCTTGGTATTCAAATTCAGAATCCTCCAAAGATATGACACGAGTTTCAAGAATATTACCAATGGAAAATATTTTTATTTATTTTTTTGTTTTATTTTCTCAAATTAGCTTTAAACTGTTGATTAAAATACCATACAAGTTAAATAAATGATACTTCAATATGTACCCACTTCGTCGTGTGGCTTTACCGTGGCTGAGTGGTTAGATCACTCCCCTTTCACCAAGACAGCCCTGTTTCGATCGCATGTGGACTTTTTTGTGGACAAAGCGGCGCCGTGGGGGTTTTCTCCGGATTCTCCGGTTTCCCCCCATCATATTCCACCGGTGCTCCATCTTTAATCCATGTATCACTAGTGTCAATGCCTGCGGTGCCGTCTATAGTAAAAACGGGCGTTAAACTCTATAAAAAAAATCGACGTGTAAATTGATTTCTTTCTTTGATAACAGTTTTAACACAAAGTAATCATATAATTTTATATACTAACCGAATCTTTTTGCATGTTCTTAGCTGCGGCGCGAAAGATTAATGCCTGTCAGTATAAAGTATCCGTTTTGCTTCCAAGCTTCCACACCTCAATACGCGATCTGCTGGTCTAGGTAATGCGGGGACAAAGCAAACAACCTCAGTTCAGATTCAACATTCGTTATAGCGAGCTCCCTTTTAAGTTTGTCTTCTGAACCGCGGCCTCAGGGAAATTAAATATGTAGGCCTTGTGTATGCCACACCTACTTGGACGTACTAACCAACCTGAAAAGGTAATACGTTAACAAACTAAAATTATAAGACCGCAAATGAAGTAAACACTGATGTTATATTGTTCATTTCACTGTTCTTAATAATTTACCAACATAAATATTTGCACTTATACTAGGTGGCCAAACTACCCCGTATTTAACGTGCGAAGATATTTCTCAGTTCGTAAAAGAGACGCAGAACTCAACGGGGCTATTTCAAGCTAAGACCAGTAAATGCGGAACTGGCTGAGCGACCTTCGTTTGCCCCTCGTGCTTATCAGCGGAGACGGTCATTCTGGCCAGTTCTTCACTGGCTGGTTTTAACTTGAAATAGCCCCGTTTGAGTTCTGCAACTCCTTTAATGCAAGAAGGGATATATACACACGTTAAATTCGTGTCACCCGATATCCCCAACAGCTTGTATATTATTTTGTACATAGTAAACAATTTTCTCTTTAAATTTATGGGAGCTTCCTATTAAGTCTATTCCATACCGTAGGGATTCGGACACTCCTGTGTAACTGGTATACATTAAGATGGTAAAAGAAGGCGTACTAAACCAAAACTTAGCTCTACAAAAAACTGTATATGACAACAAATCGAGTGTTTTTACGAGTTTTTTGTAAAGCATTTTTTTTTTTTTTTTGTTTAGCTCTTATGGTTTAGAACTTATGCAAAATGCATTCAGAATAAACAGGGCTTCAGAGTCAATTCCCAAAAAATTCAGGATTTGGATTTTATTTTTCATATAAATATCTTTAATTTACGGTATTTTCATCAAAATTGTTGTAACACTTTATGGGCAAATCGAAAACCACAAAAAATCTTTCATGTAAAGGGTAATTTGGAGTGGGAGGATGTTTCTTTGTGTTGCAACCTGGAAGATACTAACTTAAACACACACACACACACACACACACAAACACACACATACACACACAAACACACACATACACACACACGGGTCTTTTTATAAAAATGCTTTCTTTTTGGACTCAGAAGTTCTCAAGACATGTATTTCCAGTGAACTTTCGTTATCGAATTTCCTTCTGTACACACTATATTAAAGTACTTACGTAGTACGTGTGGAGAAAATAAACATTTATGACAAGCTATTTCCGAGACTTCTATTATCAGTTGTTGGAATTGCGTTGTAGGTGAGATTTACAGACAACGTAAAATGTTGGTGCTTCCGTTCCTGTAGGACAGAAACCGAAGTAGATTGTTTTGAATTTACCACAGCAATTGGCTTTGCGACCAGCGTTTCCTGTGTTGTAGTTTGATAGAAGGATATTGCAGCTACAGTTATTGCTTGGAGACTTGCGTAATTACCTTATCCAGCAGGATGAGCTTCCTCTCCGTTTCCATAACAACCGTATAACAGCCCTGATGTGGAAAAGGAGATGCTTCTTGAAATTGCCTCCGGTATCTCTGTTGGACTTATTCCCAAAAGGCTACATAAAGAATCATCTCTGTGCTCCGCATTTAGGTGAACTCGAGCGTAGAATTGGAGAAGCGGTCATCATGGTAAGAAGGAAAGATGTGGCAAGGTTTAGATTGCCTTTGGGCGCTTGTTGCATTCTCATGGATACTTAGGATGTGCAACAAGATGTCGGGTAAGAAGGTAGCTGCACGAAAACAGTTTTAACACTTCGCAGTGTGAGACGCTTTACCTTACTGTATATGCTGCTTATCAGACTCCGGATTTTGCCGAGCCAAAATGTTTTTAAAAGTGACACATAAATTGAATGCAAATCCATTTTTGCTTTTATGTAAAAAACCTTTTTTAGATAAATGTCTGTGCGCGTGCGCCCCTGTGTATATATCTGTGACTAGCAAACTCAAAAAATGAAAATCGTTTACATACAAGACTTGCTCTTTGAGTTCAGTATATTTCAAGGATGAGACATGAAGTTTTTTCAGGAAATCTCCCAAAAACACACTTTGCATGACCGAGTTAGGTTCATCCATAACTGGAATTCGGGAGGTCCTGGTTCGCTCCCCGTCGACCACGCACTCTGGACCTGGGTTTTTCGGTGGTTTTCCTGGGGCCGCTTAGGCGAAATCTAGGGTGCTTTATATCTACCACAGTTTCTTTCCTTTCATTTCTTAATTTCACTTCCCTTCATCTTTCTGGTCGGCGGCAGATATGATTCGGTGCTTTGCAGGCAGATGACACGGTCGTTTGCTCCAAATAAATCTCTCTTCCCCCTGGTTGGTTGAGGCTAGGTGCCTTGTAGAGGTATACTTCCGACGGCCTCCTGGCGCCTATGTAGCCTACGGGGCATCTAGTAACACTGTTAGAGACTTCCGTACGTCTTCTGCGCTTGGCTCCGCCTGTTCCTGGGTGCTGGCCCGTGATTTTCCCTCTTCCCATCCCTTTCCCGGGGGGAGGGTGTAGGCCGCAATACATCAGTATTTGGTCGCAGTTGCTGAGGTGTCCCCCACCGCTAAAATAGTCATACCTCACAACTTTAACATAACAACATTTTTTGGAATACGGTTTTCTCAAAAATAACTAACGTTTTTGATGAAAATTCCTTATATTAAAATATTTACATCACAAATTAAAAGTATGTTACATTTTCTGGGAGTAGCCTCTGAAACCCTCTTCATTTTGTATAAATTTTGCTTAACTAGTAAGCATTAGAAGTACAAATGTTACTTCATAGAAAATAAATAAACAAATAAAATGCATTTCTAGTCAAAACACACAATTTATGTCAAATAATTGTAGTTATCCATATCATTTTTGTGCAATAATTTTAGTCTATCTCTTACCAATTAGACAAAAATCCTTCATAATGAAGAGATGTGTAGAAGGTGATCCCAATATCTGCATTTCATTTGTCCTGAAAATATCTTAAACACCGTGATATTTTAATCAAAATAGAGTCAATTTTAGGAAATAAAAAAAATTCGAAAAAAGATCCACAGAAAAGGTAAGTGGTAGTTGGGGTGGAGAAAGTTTCTTTCAAATCTTCGTGTTACATCCTTGGAAGATGCAGAACTTAATCACCGTTCGGTGCATAATCGAGTTTTCGGTTTTGAATTATGCTAACAAAGATCACTCACAGAGACTTTTTACTTTCTCTAGCATGTATATATAGGTACACAGTGAATAGAGAAGAAAGGTATTATAATTCACTATAAGGTTTCATACCGAGATTTCATACCGAGATTTCGACGGAAATATATATTTAAAGATTCTCTGAATAAAAAGAAAACAAAATATTTTTAGGAAAAGGCACATGTGAGTGAGTGAGTGAGTGAGTGAGTGAGTGAGTGAGTGAGTGTGTGTGTGTGTGTGTGTGTGTGTCTGTAGACAGCATAACTCAAAAACTACATGTCGCTTAAATACCTAAAGTGTATTTTAAGTTCAGCATCTTCCATTTTTAGGAAAAAGCTCCCACCCTCATACTTTTTATATGGAACGTTTTTAAAACATTTAGATTTTCTCAAAGGTGGCTCTAAGAATTTTTATTAAAATTCCATATGCCTAATATATGTTATGACAAGCAAAATGTATACCACGAGTTTTCTGGGAGCCTCTGAAGACCTCTTCTTTCTGGATTACTTTTGTATAACTGGTAAACCGTAAACGATAGACAAAACGTTATTACACAAAAATGTAAATCTATAAAAGCACAAAATTTGTCGCAAAAACTTGTGTTGTAGAGTTAACCGTTTACGAGATTTCCCATGTTATTGGTTTCAGTTTTAAAGTACTTAAAGTTTTCTCAAACGGGAAGTCACTTTTCTTTTCGAATCTCTTTTTATATACTACTAGCAAGGAAAGAGATCCGAATTTCAATGCTTTACATAACGTTTAAAAAAATATAATTATTGTTTTAGCATAGTGTATTCCCTTATTATTTCCCTTCTACTTACAAAGAAGCAAGTACTAAGTCCTTTTCTGCTAAGGTTTGTTTCAATTAGCATGATGCGGATAAAATAATGATCTTTTGTAACAAATATTTGTTTGTGGAACAGCTAGAGAACGCCATATGAACGGAATACATGAAATTTTTAGCTTTCTCTAGCGCATATGTGCAACTTACATGATAGAGAAGGTATTGTATTCTACCCAACAACTCTATGCCAAGATTTCACCAGAAATATATTCTGTAACAAATCTAAAAAAAAAGTATTTCTAGAAAAATGACAGTGTGTGTCTGTGTGGTGTGTGTGTGTGTGTGTGTGTGTGTGTGTGTGTCGGCATGTGTGTGAACAGCATAATTCAAAAACAAAAAATCCGTTGAATACCAAACTTCATATTTAAGTTATCTCCCAAGGATGTTCAAGTAAATCCTCTCACTTCAACTATCCTTTACATGGAAAATTCTTCGAAAATTGTGATGTTCTCAAAAATGGCTCTAACGATTTGGATTAAAATATTATATATTAAAGATGTTTATATGACTTAGTATGTATCTTTACTTTCTGTAAAATGGCCTTAGAAGTCGTTTTCATTCTGGATGAATTTTTCATAATTGATAAGCCGTAAGAGATAGAGAAAACTTACTACACAACAAAGTAGATCTCGTTGAAACAGACAATTTATTTCCTTTTCATTTGTGCTGCGAAGCTAATCGTTTAGACATATTCCTTATTACTGGGTTCAATTTTAAAATACTTATACTTTTTTTCAGACAGGAAGTCGCTCGTGTTGCTTCTGTTTTACCTCTGTCCAAACGAATTTCAATGGCAATCACTTTTATAACATTTGAAAATCGCTTTAGCATATAGTATTCCTTTGGTTCCCTTCTACTTATAAATCGCTAAATAATAAGTAAATTCTGCTAACCCTCATATCAATTAGCTTGGTGTAGAAAGAAGAAGAATCTTTTATAAGAAATTTGTCTGTCCAACAGCTAGAAAAAGGCCATGTGAGATAACACATAAGATGTTTTTAATAATAGGGCCTGAAAAGGTATATTTCCAGTGAAATCTTGACACTGAATTTTTGGGTGGAATAGAATAGGCACCTGCTACCTACTCTATGTACATTGCACGTGGTAGAGAAAGTAAGAATCCAAAGTTTCACGTATTTTGCCAAACTTCATGGATGGATTGGTTTAATATTTTAAATAATGGTAGCTGAACCTTAATTTTCATAAGTAAGAAAGTTTTCCGCTGGATGTTCCAAATGTAATGTCCCTAGACGCTGCTGTTTCTGCTGGACGGCGACATCCATAATGTGGCAAAAGGTAGACAACGGAGGAGCACATGTCACCCACTGCGACATACACAGATTAATTGCGGCTAATATCTCTCAATATACACAGATTAAACTTTCGTGAATAAGAGCATCTTGGGGACAAAATTGTAATTTGGAAAAAAGCTTAAGATAAGTTCACATGTTCAATAATTTTATTAGTTGTCACAACACTCACACACATATATGCATATGTATGTATATGTATGTATGTATGTATGTATGTATGTATGTATGTATGTATGTATGTATGTATGTATGTATGTATGTATGTATATGTATGTATGTATGTAAGTATGTATGTATGTAGATATGTATGTATGTGTGTATGTATGTATGTATGTATGTATGTATGTATGTATGTATGTATGTATGTATGTATGTATGTATGTATGTATGTATGTATGTATGTATGTATGTATGTATGTATGTATGTATGTATGTATGTATGTATGTATGTATGTATGTATGTATGTATGTATGTATGTATGTATGTATGTGTGTGTGTATGTATGTATTGTGTATTATGCATGAATGCATGTGTGTATGTATGTGTGTATGTGTATGTATGTGTGTATATATGTATATATGTAGGTATGTATGCATGCATGTGTGTGTATATATATATATATATATATATATATATATATATATACGCGCTAATGATTGGGAAATAAATTTCACAAGTTCCAACAAATGGTTGATGATATAAATAGAACACTATAGAAAAAAATCTGATATGTTCCATTCACATACCTTTCTCTTAATCTGTGTAACAAAGTATTGCTAATAAGCCGATTCTTCATTTACTTCATGTTAATTGAGATAAATCTTAGCAGAAACGGTCTTATTACTTGGTTCCTTATAAATAGAAGGGAATTAAGGGAATACACTAGGCTAAACATACACAGTCAAATGCTTTAAAATATGGTTATTATGGGATTGAAATCCATTTCTTTCCGTGGCCAGCAGTTGAAAAATTCCCGTATGAGAAAAATATACGTATTATAAAACTTACACCAATAACAAGAAATATTTCGGAAATGACGATCCACGAAAAAAATGTTTATGACATAAATTGTGTGTTTTAAGGTGATCTACATTATTGTGTAGTAAGTTTCTTCTGTCTCTTAGGTTTACTAGTTATGCAAAATTCAGCAAAATCCATCCAGAATGAAGAAGTCTTCAAAGGATATTCCCAGAAAACTCAAGATAAACATTTAATTTGTCATGTAAATACCTTAAATATAAGAGAATTTAATCAAAAGTGCCATTTATGAGAAAACAAACATATCCGAAGTTTTTCCCACATAAACAGTACTTGAGGGGGGTTTGAAAATCTTCGTCACGCATCCTTGGAAGATACTGAAATTAAATATTAAATATGGTAATTAACGGGTTTTTCGTTTTTGAGCTACGCTGCCCACAGACAGACACAAACACTGACATATACCTAAAACTATTTTATTTTCCTTTATTTTTTTTTTTTTTTTTATTCAGGGAGTCCCAAAAATGTATTTCCGGTGAAATATCGGTATCGAAGTTTTGGGTGCAATACAATACATTCTATATACACTATGTACTTATTACCTGTAGAGAAAGTAAATATCTGATGTCTTACACTACGTGACTTTCTCTAGCTGTTCTACAGACAAACTTTTTACAAAACATTATTCTTCTCTCTACAGCTAATGCTAATCAAATAAACATTAGCAGAATGTTTGTATTACTTAGTATCTTATAAGTAGAAGGAAACTAAAGGAAATTCACTATCCTAAGGCGATAGTCAAATATTTGAAAGGCTGTTGCTATGCCATTGTCATTGGAATTCGTTTCTTTGCCTGGCCAAAATAAAAGAAAAGAAACACGGACAACTTTGTATTAGAGAAAAATGTAAATATTTTAAAATTTAAATAGCTAGCAATAGCTCGGAAACGGTTAGCTCTACACAAAAATCTAAAGGGCATAAACTGTGCGTTGAGAGGAGGTCTACACTTTTGTGTAGTGAGTCTTATGGTTTTCTAATTATGCAAAAGTCATATTGAGTGAAGAGGACTTCAGAGGCTATTTCGAGGAAATACCAGATGTGCATTTTATTTTTCATGTAAATATTCTTAATATGCGGTATTTTAATCAAAATCGTTAGAGCCTTTTTGGAAAAAATCAAACTTTTCGAAATTTTTTCAATGTAAAGGATAGTTAGGGGTAGGGATTTTTCTTTCAAATCTTCATGTTGCATCCTTAGAAGATACTAAACTTAAATGCCAAGTTTGACTCTTCATTTTAGTGTTATGCTGTCCACAGACACACAGATAAGCAGAGCTTTATTTGGATTCAGCGGTCTGAAAACACATATTTCCGGTGTAATCTGTGTCGAACTTTTGGGTGGAATACAATTCCTTCTGTACCTACTGTGTGCATTGTAAATACGTGCAAGGGATAGTAAAAAGTAAGTATAGAACGACCCTGAAATTTTATAAAGCCTTGGCTCTGCCTATGTTGTTGTATGGTGCAGAAGACAACTAGACAACTAGAATGGGGGGAAAATGAAGTTGCAAATATAATTAGCAGGTTACCGAATGCAGGATCACAAATGGAGCCAGAAAATAATATAGGAATAATAGAGAAGATAGACCAATATAGAGATAAGTGGCACTAGCTCATAATATGAATAAAGGATGTTCGCATTCTTAAAGAACTTCATTGATTAAACTCCTAAGGATAAGAAACTTTGAATGTCCTAGAAAGAGATGGAAAGATCAGTGTTGAATTGCTTGGTTTCGGAACTGATAAGATTGTCTAACATGAACTGCATATGGTGATAAGGAAGGAATGATGTGAGGGAACCACATAAGACTGCATGCAACAAAGACGCGCGGAAGTTTCAAGCCAGATATTCCGTCCTCTGCTGGAGTCGCCAGAGAGGGCGACAAAGGAACCGGTCGAACCTGCAGCTCTCTAGTGTACACGGCGATATTGCTACCATTGAGCATGCAAAGGTACTGCTTTAGTAAAATGAACCTGTAGGATTCTCTGTTGATTACAACCTTAAATATTTTTTTTTGCAAAACTAAAAATTAAATTATAGCTCCTTAAATTAATAATAAATTTAAACTCCTTCAACTAAAAGAGGAAGTAACCTTCGCACTGTCAAAAACTACCGCCCCTCTTGCCATAGGCCCACACGAATCTGGAAGCAGGCCTAAAAGATGAGAAGAAAAAGGAATGAGGGGAAATTATAGATAGGAAATCCTGGTAGATAAGAAACCATATCAGCATTCGCCTGCTGACACCGGGAAGCCCAAGAAAAGGCCATGGGTCAGAGTGGGAGGATCCCAGCTTCACACAATCTACCGCAGCGGCACTTCGCTCGGTCTCCTGTACGGCAAGACACGACTCTCCTCAACGTCTGAGCGATTTAGCACCAAACCTCATTTATCTGACAATTTAAGTAAAACTCGACGGCGCAGGCGAAAGCTGGCGTAGCTATGGCACGGGAATATTTACACAAGCGTATGTCTGGCTTGCTGTATTTGTCTCATTAGCGACTTCATTCGGTGCAACGAGTCGGTGTTTTAAAGCCACGCTAATGGTCGCGTTCTCATGTGCACCCCCTCCTCATTACCGCTGTCTCCTTATTCACAGCGCTCGAGCACCATCGGGTCATTTCCAGCGCGCCGTTCCTTACACTTATGTGCACTTTTTCTTTCTTTTTCTTCTTATCCATTTAGAGAAAATGTATTCTATTGGAACTAAAATTCTCACAATCAACACGTAAGGTTTTTTTTTGTTAGAAAGAAATTGGTAAAGGAATATGACACGACTTTTTTCTAGTTGTGAATATAAGACTTTCTCTAACGTTATATAATCTATTCTTACAAAAGTTTATTCTTCTATTTACATCATTTTTGGATAGTGTTTAACGCCTCCTTTTACTACAAATGATAACGCAGGCGATGGCACTGATGATAAATGGAATGAAGATGGAGCACCGGTGGAATGCAATGGCGGGGGAAACCGGATAGCCCCTGCGCCGCTTTGTCCACCACAAACCCCACATGCGGTCACATGGGATCGAACCCGGGCCGACTAGGTGAGTATCTACATGATGCTAAACCGGATAAACATTAGTAGACTTGGTCTTATTATTTTCTTTCTTGTAAGTAGAAGAAAAATAAGGGAATATATTAAGCTAATGCGATAGTGAAATGGTTTAAAAGGTGCTGGTTATACATAGTGAACAATAAAATAAAAGAGACGAAACGAAATATTGCTTCCTGTGTGAGAATGGCGCAGTTTAATATTGAAATCAATAAAAATAACATATCGAAAACGGTCAACTCTACAAGAAAAACGTGTGTGGCAAATTGTGTTTTTAGTGAGATCTACATTTTTGTGTGGTAAGTTTTTATCTATGTCTTACGGTTTATCAGTTATTCAAATGCAGCAAAATTCATCCAGAATAACTAAGATAAATACCAAGTTCGGTATTTAACGCTGTTTTAGTTTTTGAGATATGCTATCCACAGAAACACATAGGACCTTTTTCTAAAAGTGATCTTTTTAGGACTCAGGGGATCCAAAAACATATATTTCCGGTGAAACCTCGACGTCAATTTTTTAGGTAGTATACACCTTCTCTAGCTACTATGTGTGTACTTATGTGCTAGAAAAAACAAAAATCTGAGGTGTTCCATTCATATACCTTTCTGGATCCATTCTAAAACTATTGCTGCAAAAACTTACTTTCCTACACCTTAGTCCAGATAGACATAAGCAGAAATGAACCTTTTGCTTATTTCCCTGTATATATAACTGAAATAAGGAAGCATATTAAGCTAGAATTGGTCGCTAATTGTTTACATTGAAATTCTTTTCACATGACCAGCAGTAAAACTAAAGAATGATGACTTCTCACTTGAGAAATATATTTATTATAGAAATAATGGAAAATGTGGCTTGCGAACGATTTGATTCGAAATAGAAACAGGAACAGAATGTGGAACTAAATGTTCATTTCTACAGCTTAAAGAAATGTACAATGTTTCCGATTCAAACGTATAAAGATGTGTGAAAGATGGAAGAGCACTCTGGAGGAAAAAGATACTCTTGAAAAATTGTCGCATGTTATGTTTTCGAAATAAATAATTCAAGTAACTATTGGACCCTTTAAGCAATAACAAGGAGTACCTAAAAAGTTAACTACACAAAGCATATCTAACAGAATCTGTGTAATTTAACGAAATCAATATTTTTGTGTACTAATACTTTTTCTATCTCTTCCACGTATCAGCTATACAAAATTCATTTAAAATGAAGAGGACTTCAGATACTATTCACAGAAAATTTGTGATATGCATTTCATTTGTCATAAAAATGTCTGAAACATATAGTATTTTATTTAATCAAAATGATTAGAGCCATTTTGAGGAAATAAAATGTTCGAAAAATGTTCCATGTAAAGAGCAGGTTTGAGTTGGGGAGATTTTCTTGAAAAATCTTCCAGTCACATCTTTGGAAGTTGCTAAACTGAAATATAAGGCGTAGTATTTGTCCGAGATTTTGTCTTTGAGTTATGCTCTTAACACACACACACACACACACACACACGCACGCACACACACACACGCACGCACACACACACATACGCGTGCGCGCAGATCTATTACTAAATTCTCTCTTTGGATTCAGTGGATCCAAAAACATATACTTGCGGTGATATTTCGGTATCGAATTTATGGGTAGAATGCAATGCCGTCTCTACCTGCTATGTACGTTTGAGAGCGTAAAATAAAGTCTTGTCGAGCTGCGAAGAAGCAATGTTTAACAGCAGCACAGATTGTGGAGCAACGCTCAGACCAGTTCATCTAACCGGTTTTAACTTGAAATAGCCCCGTTGAGTTCTGCAACTCTTAACGCATGAAGGGATATCTACCCGCGTAGTTTGTCCACTTGGTAAGAGGGGGAAGGGGGTAAACAGAGAGAGAGTCAGAGGGAAAGTAGAAATATGAAATATTCCAATATTTAACTTCTATTTGTGTATGGTTGCAAAAGGAACGCTGGAAAATACCTAGTGATGTGTATTCATTATTTTGAATATTATTTTAAAAACAACATTATACACAGTGTGCAGCAGAATATTTTTCCGCTCTGAAAGCACATTGTTATTAGCAAAATCTTTATTCCTCTAACAGCAATTTGAGAATATAACTTTCGTGTTTTACCGCTATCTGGCTATCACATTTATACACATTAGCAGAGAAATGGTTACGTGATATTGCAGAAAAAAGGAGTAGTCTTTGTTTCCATTTGCCGAAAAATGTAAACGTTGTGTCTATTGATTAAAATTATTGCACCCGAAACTGCTTTTATAGCAACAGGACATTATATAAAAAAGTGGGTATATGTATATTTTACTTCTCCATTAAAATTCAAATATTAAAATATAAAATCGTGTTTGTTCATTTACAGAACTTTCTATACCTATTCTGTTTATATTAAATGCATTTAAATTTAGTGAATTTTAAGAGGTTTCATAAAAGCTGTGCCAGCAGTAGTAAGTTATTTTGCTATCTACTTCACGCTATCAAGATATACATTAGCTCAAATTGTTTTATTGCATATCATTTCCTTTTACAAGAGTAATAAGCAAACACAGGCGCCTCCGTAGTCGAGTGGTTAGACCGCTCACCTCCCACCTAGGCGGCTCGAGTTCCATCCCATGCGCCCAAAATTGTAGTGGAAGTCTGGGTGGGTTTTCTCCCCGTCATCCGGTTTCCTACGCCGCTCGTTGCACCAATTGCTTTATAAAGACCTTTCCTATCATCCATTTCGCTCGCACGGACCGACCACACGTTCCAAGTTCATAATTACGTGCCGTTGGCTCCCCAACTGGCTTCTGATCTATAGGCACCGTTTGTAAGTCTTAGAGGTGTATGTCAGTCATACATACTGGGAGCAATAAGCTAAAGCGATAGTCAAAACTTTCAAAAGCCGATCGCTATGTGATTCTACTAAAACTCCGTTCTCTTGTCTTGTCCAGAGTATGAATAATAACTTCCAATTTAAGAAAAATGTAGATGTTGGAAGGTGGTGAGGGAAATGACAATTTAGATGACTATCCACCAAATATAGATCAATGAGTATCATAAAGAAAGCCGTTGACATATTGCCAAGTAGTTACAGCGATGTTAAATAGAATTAAACAAAATTTGTATGTGATCCATTCACATGACTTTCTCTACATCTCTGCAACACATTATTATTGAAAAGCTAGTGCTTCTATTTACTTCATGTCAATCGAGAAAAAATTAGCAAAAATAGGGTTGTTACTTGCTTCTTTGTAAGTAGAAGGGAAATAATAGGTTAACGTAATAGTCAAAATATGGTTGTTATGTTACTGAAGTTTCTTTGTTTGTACAGACAGGAGTGGACAAATTCCTGTATGAGAAAAGTATGTTTTTTTCAAAGCGGAAACTAATAACAAGAAATATCTTAAAAACGATGAACTCCCCGAAAAAAATGTATATAAAGTATATTGTGAGTTCTAATATGCTCTACATTTCCTGTATTGTAAGTTTTTGTCCATCTCATACGGTTTAGCAGTTATGCAAAATTCGGCAAAGTTCATCCAGAATAAAGAGGTCTTTAGAAGCTATTCCCAGAAAATTCAAAATATACATTTTATTCGGGGTGAAAATAGCTTTAATGTATGTGATTAATCAAAATCGTTAGAGCTATTTTTAAGAAAACCAACATTTTCGCAAATTTTTCCATGTAAAGGACAGTTTTTAGTGGGGAGGGGTTTTCTGGAAATCTTTGCGTCGCATCCTTGGAAGATACTATACCTAAAAACCAAATTGGGTATTTAACTGCCTCTTCGTTTTTGAGCTATGTTTTCCAAAGATACACACACGCGGACCTTTCTCTAAAAATGTTTTTTTTTTATTCAGGGCATCCTAAAACATGTATTTCCGGCGAAATCTATGTATCGAATTTTTGGCTGGAATACAACTTCCTCTATACACTATTTACATAGTACATGTAGAGAAAGTAAAAACTATAAAAAGCAATACCTCGGAAATTGTTAGCTCAAAAAGGTGACAAATAATGCGTCGGATAAGATCTACATTCTTTCTAGATTTTGTCTATCCCTTGCGGTTTACCAATTACGCAAAACTCATTAGAACGAAGAGGATTTTAGAACATATAACCAGACAATTCAGTATTACATTTCATTCGCCTTGAAAATATCTTACACATGTGGTGCATTCAAATGACTTTCTCTACATCTCGATAACAAATTACTTATTACTAAGGTTATTCTTTTACGTACTTCATGCTAATCGAGATACGTAATAGCAGAAATGGTCTTATTACTAGCTTCTTTGCGAGCATCTTTGTCATATAAGTATTTTAATATGCTGTATTTTAATCAAAACCGTTAAAGCTATTTTTCAGAAATAAACATTTTCAAATTTTGTTCATGTAAAGGATAGCTTCGGATGGAGAGTTTGATATTTTACCGATTTTTCGATTTTGGGTTATCGTGTTCACAGGCATACGGACACACACACATACACACACACACACGGATGGTTTTCTAAAAAATGCTGTTTTGAATACAAGAGAACCCTAAAGACTATTTCAGGTGAAATCTCGGTATCGAATTTTGGGTAGAATGCAATATCTTCTCTACCCTTAAACATGTAGAGGAAGTGAAAATTCCTTTTTTTTTTATTAAGGGTGCAATCTCGACTTCGAATTTTTGGACAAATGCAATAGCTTCTCTGTACACTATGTGCACAATAACGTGTAGAGAAAGCAATACCTATTTATATAAATACTCTATATATAAAGTAATGTTACGCCCAATATTGACCTATGCTGCTGAAAACAAGAGCAGACACTACTAAAAGGAAATAAACCTTAGAAACAAATGAAATCAATATTATGAGGAAATTTGTATAAAACCAAGAAGTGCAGAAATAAAGAGGCAGCTGAATATCCAAGCAATAGACAACTGAATAGTTAAAAGAAAACTCGAAAGGTACCATCATATATCCCGTATAACATTAGACAGGACCGTACGGATAAGAGGAGGCCATTTGCCACCAGATGATGGAAGAAGATCACCTGGGAGACCGAGGAGGAAATGCATGGATCTTAATTCTAGGTGAAACAGCACACAGGTTTAATGAAACGAGAAGAGGCACAATCATTTTCGCGAGGTTTTCCCCAGAGGCCAATTAGGTGGTTCCAGATACATAGCGCAGCGCTTCATAGTTCGGACCAAAGAATTAAAATATGTGGAGAGCGCGTTGCTGTAGATTTTCGTTAAAAAAGCGAGTACTTTTATGTATTAAGTAGTCACCATATTGCTGGATGGTAAGCATTGAAATAAATTATCTAGTAAAAATCCGATATTTAATAATACGGGAATATGTGATGCATTTTACCTCCACATGTTGGAGCTCTGTCCCAATATAACTGCATTAAATGAAGGGTGGAAGAAACTATGTTTACCATCCGCCAACATGTTGGAGAACTGTAAACGAAAGCTTGCGTTCGGAACAGTAGTATCATCATCAACCGCAAGTATTATACGTTTTTGTCTATTGCGGCTTTGTCGCCCTCCGTGGTAAATGGTTACCTCTAAAACCCAAGATTTCAGGTTAAAATTTGGCGAAGGGTGATGGACTTTTTCGGAAGCAAAAATCCTTAGCATGTTTCCTTCGGAAGGAAACTAAAACCTGTGGTCTCGTGTAATGCTTATTTGCACGTAAAAGAACCGAAGAAAGGACATTTTGCGTCTGCAAGTCTTGATTTCGTCCTACAGTGTCATTTGTGGGCAATGAGCTCATCCCTCGAACCATGGCGCATAGCTGGGAACTCACGAAGTAGAAGTTTAAATCCGATCACGGAAACATAGTAACAATGCCCTATGCTCCACTTAGAAAATGCTGCTGCAGCAGTCTTTTGGCGTGTTTATTTAATGTTGGCGAAAATGTTTCACCATTTACCTTCCACACCAGTCCTAGGTTTACCAATATCCTGTTGGTTTTTATTTAAGCAGTGACCGGTGAACAAAGCTCGTGGCCAAGGTGAGTAGTGCAAGGAAACAATTTAACCTGAGTGGAACGATTGTCAACACCACTTCCTGGCAGAATGGATGCTGTTATAAGGAACGGGGAATCGCGGATTAATTCCTAGAACATTATCTTAGTTTAATTATTTAATCGTATTTGTATTTTTCGCCTTATGTTGTCTATTAAACGAAAACATGTTTTAGAAATGGTTTCATGTGCTCGGAATATTTTGGGTTTGTACAACTTAGTTTATGGTAACTTATTTTCTAATGAAACGTCAAGATTTTAAAAAAGGTGTAAAATGTGGAGTTTAAGTTCATAAATATATAACAACTCAGATACAGTTGTTCATCTCACATCCCTTTCTTCCACAAAAGTTACTGTTTTTCATATTCGAAAAGGATTGGCAATCTGGCCTTTGCTCATTTCCTCAACACCTGCTGATATAATATAATCAAATTAAGATAGGACGCATTATGAATATGTTTCAATGAATCGAAAACTCTCTAGGCCTCTGGTTCACCTCTGCCATCGCGAAACAAAGGGCAAGCGTATATTACCAAACACGCGTGGAAGAGGAGTGATGTCACTCACCTACCAACCTAGCGGTTCCTCATATCGACACGTTTCTTAGGTACACAGTACATAGGTAGAGACGTTATTGCATTCCACCCAAAAATTCGATATAGAGATTCACTGGAAATACAGGTTTTGGGTGCCCTGAATTAAAAGTATTATTAGAAAAAGGTGTGTGTATTTATGCGTGTTTGCGTGTGTCCGTGTGCCTGTGAACAACATAACTAAAAAACGGAAAAGGAAAAGTCCGTTAAAGACCAAATGTATTATTTAAGTGTAGCATCTTTCAAGACAATTATCTCACCACAATCTACCCTTTACATGGAAAAATGTTCGAATTTTGGATTTTTTCAAAATGAATAAAAGTATCGTATAGTATTTAAATGATACATAACATATGTATATTGAATTTTCTTAAAAAGGCGACTTAAACCCTTTTCTATCTGCAGGACCTTTGCATAATTTGTAAACCATGAGATTTAGACAAAATCTTACTACACAAGAAGTAAAAATCTTGATAAAACACACAATTTATGGCAGGTGCGTTTTTCGGAGTTAAATATTTCCAAGATAATCCTATTTATTGGTTTCGATTTTAAAATAGTTACATTTTTCTCAAACTGGAAGGTATCATTCGTTTCTTATCTCTTTTGTTTTACTCCTGCCTATGCAGAGAAACACATAGCGACAACTTTTAAAATATTTGACTATCGGTTTAACCTTATGTATCCCCTTAATTTTCCTTTACTTACTACAACTTATAAGTAATAAAACCATTTCTGCTAATGTTTATCGCCATTAGCATGAACGAGCTTTTGTAAGAATAATTTTGGTCGATGCGTAGAAAAAGTCATATGGATGGAGCACATCAAAGTTTTGTCGTACTGTTGAATAATTTCATTCATGCTTAAACAGCTTTAGTTATTTCATCATTTCTAATGTGATCTTCAAGTGTGTATCCGGCTATAGGTCTAAGAAACTTCATTTCAGTTGAATCAATTCTTATCATTTGATTTTTGGTTAATGACAGACATTCACTTTCCTGTAATATGCTATAACGTTGTTTTATATAGGCTAATTATAGTGTCTCTCCTAACTTTATTTTTTAATGCAAGTAATATTGTACCACAAAACTGTCTATATCTATTTAGCTTTACGTCCCGTTTCCGACATTCGGGAAGTCCGGGTTCGATCCCCGTTGACCGCACACTCTAGTTCTGGGTTTTTCCGTGGTTTTCCTGGGGCCGCTTAAACAAATACTGAGGTGCTGTATATCTATCACGGTTCCTCTTCATTTCATTTGCCTTCTTCATCTTTCAGGTCGGCGCAGGTGTGTTTGAGGCTTTGCAGCAGATGGCACGGTTGCTTCTCCGAGTGAAACTCTCTTCCTCCACTTGCTCTGGTTGAGGCTAGGTGTCGCTGTAGACCCTCCTTCCGGCCTCCCGGCGCCTATACAGACTCCGTGACGCGCCAGAACTGCCATCTTTCGTACGTCTCTGCGCTGACCTCCGTTGATTCTTGTCTACTGGCCTGTGGTTCACCCTCCTTTCATCCCTTTCCCATTTGGGGGGATGGTAGGCCGCAATAGATCAGTTCTGTGCTGCAGTTGTCCAAGTGTCGGCCGACGTTTACATGCTCTAACATCTGACTGGGAGTCTAAAGACCATAACTAGAATCTGCCCCACAAATATTACACTTGCACACAAACCCATCGCATTCACTGTCTTTGCGGTTAAATGGTCTGCGACTGCTTCATCTTTTACGTAGAACTGTTCTAAAGTACGCTGGAAGTGCTAGATTAAAGTCTAGATTATCATCCGACAGTTGTCAGAGGTTCTTTCTAAGAGGTTTCCAGCGTAAAACGACGAGCGAATGATCGGAAGAACCTTTCTTATTGTTCACAATGTCTGACTGTAGTATCGCTATTCCATCATACATTTGAAATGCTTCACAGTTGGTTTGGCAATCCTACAACATATGAGTTCGTAGTTGCTGATAGAGCTGAACAAGTTAAAGATGGCGGATAACTCGACACGTCCTGAGGAGGTGCGCAGTGTTATTACATTTCTGTGGGGAAAACATGTGTCACCGGCGGAAATCCACCATGAAGTGATTGCTGTGTGGTGAAACGGTAATGAATCGCAACAATGTGGCGGAATTGTATCGACTATTTGTGGTGGGATGAGAACAGATTAGTGATGCAGAACTCGGCGGTCGACCTCCAACATCCAACAGAGAACACGCTCAGTGAATCGATACCCGATTCATGACGATAAGCGAATGATCGATCTGGCGTATGGGCCAGTTCATCTCAAAGCCAGTAAACAGAAAAAATTATGCCTTATATTTTTTTAAAATCAGTAATATTTTGTTTGCTTATTGAACCACATTATCTACCAATTCCTGCAAAATTTCACATTCTGCGTAAAATAGTTTTCGTTATAATAAATATTAAAATAGATATAATTTCACGCAAAATGCCATCTTTGAGTATAAATATATAAAAAAGTATGTCCTTCGGAACGACAATTCTTATAAATAAACATCCGAATTATCAGTATACTATACATGCTACTATAATCATTATATTATCTTTAATCATATGTCTATTTTAATTTAATTTAGTTTAAAAAGGCGCAATAATTTTAAACATATTTTAATATCTCCACGAAAGATATTAAATATTTTACTCACAATTTGAAATTTTACTTTTTTAAAAATGTTGGACACCATATCAGAGGAGATAAAAAATAGAACATCCCAGAAATCCAAGATTAGCACAAGATGGGTTGGATGGGTGCTTGTACCTGTTTAGTATGCGCAACGCATTATTGCTTTAGAATGTCTCAACCTTGGGATAAAAAAAAAAAAAAAAAAAAAAAACTCCGAAGTGACAGTCGTGTTGTAATTATTTCTAACTCAAACCAAAAATGTACCAGAAATGAAATGAAGAGAAGCTTAACAATTATTTTTCAAGTTAATTGTATTTTCACACAAGTCATGTGAAAGGCACAAGTTGGATCGGTAGAGTCAGACTGAAAAATGTAATTCCATAGCTGGAATTTGAAACACGGATCTCCCGGTCTCTAGCCGGTTGATCTAGTCACTGAACTACCATGGCAATATAACAGCACAGCGTTAACTTTTCCAACTGCCTGGTTTTTTTTTGTTTGTTTTGTTTTTTTTATCGCAATCCACAAATTGATCTCATATTATTTTGAGATGGCATCTCAAAGGCGACTGAGTGTCATAAATACTTTAAGTTCCCGGGTTTTATAAGTACCCACGACATTGTAAGTCTCCGTGGTAGCTCAGTGGTTAGAGCAGCCGGCTAGAGACTGCGAGATTTGTAGTTCTATTCCTGACTATGGCATTTATTTTTTTTTCAGACTGACGCTACCTACTAATTGTTACTTTCTCTATACGTACTATGTACATAGTGTATAGAGAAGGTATTGTAATGCACCCAAAAATTCAATACCGAGATTTCATCGGAAATAAATGTTTTGAGCACCCCTGAATCCAAAAAAAAAAAATGGTCCGTGTGTGCGTGTGTCTGTGGACAGCATAGCTTAAAAAAATGAAAATACCTTTCAATACCAAACTTGGCATTTAAATTGGCATATTTCAAGGATGTGACACGAAGGTTTTCAACAAAATCCCCCCATCCACAACTACCCTTTAAATAGAAAACATTTAGCAAATTTTGTTTTTCTCAAAAATGGCTCTAACGGTTTTCATTAAAATCTCTTATATTTAAGATATTTACATGACAAAATATCAATTAGTGAATACTTAAGGTATGCTACTTATTTGTTTGTTTGTAACTGTAGGAATTGCTAACATTCCTATCGCATAATATGCAGGGGCGAAGCTGAAGGGATATCTGAGAGGCTAAAGGTAGATATTGGAGAGTAGGTAGAGTCAGACTGAAAAATTCAATGCCATATCCGGGATTTGAACCACGGTAGATATCTTGTAGTTTATACGTTGGATGTAAGTAGCAAGAAAAAAGTTTCTAAAAGTCGCTAATAGCTTAGTTTATTGCCAACTTTTAGACCTACGAGTTACACCAGCCTAAAAATGTACGTGTTGGGTAACGTCAGGCTCGTACAAGCAGCCACGGAAAGCAGCTTACAAGGTATTGGTAAGGAATCGCTCCACCCCAAGCTACATGACTATAATTCTCGTAGGCAGTCTCAGAGTCTAGACCCTGCCTTCCAGTGCAGCGGGGAACTGTGGAATACAACAATTGTGTTACTTTTAGTTTTCTATTGTGATAGTTCCACATAAGCATTAAAGAGATTCACAATGAGATGTACGTGTGGACGCTGCGTAAGCGCTAGACCTTGCACCCATGCTATTCAATGTAAGCATTCGCTTAGAGTTGAGCAACGCGCTACGCAACGCAAGAGTTTGCAAACTCCAAACTTTATCCCTGCAGAATTTTGAATTTATTTTCTCTTCTATACATTGCCTTCAGTTTACCAACAGACGATTGTATTGCAAGATTTTACAGCGCCTATTGTACATACGCACTGCTCTTCTATTTGGTCGTGCCGTGTGGGGGAATCCAAGGAATCCTGTTGTTGTGAGTAATGGAAGGGGAATAAACCACTATTTAAACACTTTTCACATTTGTACTTATTCATGTCAGTATTGTTCACACGTCTCTTTCTCTACATCATAACATCTACTCTATTGCCCTCTACCGGGAATAGCTACAGACAACGTTTGCAATATTACCCGAGAGATGGCAACTGTTGCCAGCAATCCTTCACATCCTCCCCAACCAGATCTGTTGCGATCTCTAACGGGATGAGCATTTGTATTGGTGGGGCGACGTGAGATCCCTTGGTAGTCTTCAGCAACACGTCCGTACCCTGCCGTGAGCGTGCCTTATCTCAACTCGGACTTTCACTTTATATAATTTCCACTTCGTGGAATGTGATCGTCCTCTAGTAAAACAGTGACTTCAATCTTGAACTCCATATGGAAGCTCCAGCTGTTAGCACTTTATTCAACTTCTTCAGAAATCATCAGCACTCTTTTGTTTGTGCCCATACATTGCTGCTTCTGATTCGCTGCTGCAAATGGTTCTTCTTGCCCGGATAAGAATGTTATGGAGTCAGGACGTCTTAGTTTTCTGTGGGGCTTAACAGTCTTGAATTGAGGCCGACTTCAATACTAGCCAGTAATGTATTTCCTTCATCAATCTACAGTTTTCCTAGGGTTTTTCGCATACAGCGCTTCTCTGAACCAATCATTCTTTACCACCACCCTCCCGCGCAAGCCGTTCTAGAGGAGACGAACTTCCAGGTAACATTGTAATGAAACGTATATTTGTGAGTACGGGGGGCTGCGAATTTGAAGTGAAGGTCTTGAAGGTTTGAGTGTTGTCGAAGTATAACGTCCGTGAGAGTTCTCTTCTTCCGACTGTCTGAAAGGTTGATCTGTCTGTCTGTAGAAAGATCAGTTGCGAACTCCAGATGAATTTCCATTGTACCAGCTCTGTTATTTACACAACCGGTTTCGTCACGGAATCACTGAAACAGTCTGGCACCCACAAGTGGGGCGAAAAATTCCAGCATGGGAAGTGTAACTCGTTTGGTTAGAGCTAGTCTATTCATGCTACATAGCAGGTGAGTTATTAAGTTCGCTGCTTGTTGTCTTAATCTATATTGCAGCCCAGAATGCCCTAGCAGAGGCGCCACAAAACATGTGAATTTGTGAATCAAAACAAAATAAAAAACAACAAAAACCAATCAAGAATCATATTTTTATATCCTTAAATTAATTACAAATTCTAAATTCATAAAGTCCTCTTATTTAAGCCTTATTATAATATTTTGAAAACGCTAATCCCTTTTAAAGTTAGGAACATTAAATATTTAATAATTAAATATTAATTAACATATCCTTGAATTATTTCTTCTTTCGAAACGTTGACATGACGGGTAAACCGGATGTTTGACAGGAAGGAAGACTAGAATTAGAACGATGTGATTATATTGCAAGATCGTGAGGAAGGAGTTCATGCCATCCAATTCTACTGGTCCAATTACCTTGAAAAGGGTGTTTGCTAAGATGGAAGTTGTAGAAAGGAAACCTATGGGGTTGTAGGAGGTAGAAATAGCTTGCAGTCTTTATCTCTAAGTGGCAAAAAGGGCACCAAGATATTCTCAGTAATTAAGATTAAACTGTCAGACTCTCGTGATCCCATCAGTGCCAAGAACTTGTGTAGTTCAATTGATTCCCTAGCTTAAATTTTCAATATATCTTTCAGCTGCTGTGAATAAGCATGTCTTCCTTCGTGGGTATTTGGAGGATGAACCCAGCTAACTTGCCGATTGCATAGCGGTGGCTGGAGACACATACGATCAAAGGAAACGGATTCTTCAATCTAGATATGGCGACAATAGTCGGATAATTCAAGCTCATCTAGATTCTTAGAGGACACAAAACCTACTCCTAATGAGAGCATTGAATGTGCCATCGGCGCATCCAGGCACTTACTGCATTGAAAGAAGCCTTTGACGCATATGGGAGAGCATATTGACACCGAAGATCCTACGATCATTCCCTGATGAAATCTGCCGTCGATGGATAATGTTTTCCAAGAACACTGAAACTGCCGAATTTCCAAACTAATGGGATTTTATAACATAGAGTTCGAAGGAGCCGTGCTGGCCCACAAGACTAGAGGAGACATTTCAATCTACTCAATTCTCACAGTAATATTAGAAAACATCCATTTGAAGCCAGGAAAAACTGCATCGAAAGCAAAAGTTGGACCAGTTTATGTTTTCTATAAACGAACCGAAGAAGAACTACCGTTGTTTTATTTGTATGAACAGAGGTTACTCAGCTCGAGTATGTGTTAGGAAAGGCAGTATCTTGTTCGAAATGCAAAGGAAACCATCATAGGTCTGCTTATCAGAGTTCCGACGAGAGTACAGTTAGCATCCCACAGACTTCTTCCGTGGGCAAGATCGATATTGCTCATTACGCTTTCACTTATCTACAAATTGCACGGGTAGGACCTGTTGACTCAAAAGTAATCAGAAAACTTACAAGATATGTCCTCGTCACCGGTGATAAAATACTTTTATAACTAGATCCCTCATAGACGAATCTAAGACTAAAACAATGGAGAATATAGAATTGGATCTTCGAAACCTCACTCCCAAATCCAGTTCACTTCTCCAATTTACACGAGTGAAATATAGACCAATATATTATTCCAGTTATTGTTTTCGAGATTAACCCTCCTCTCATTGCACCTTTACGTTCCCCTTCCATTACTCCCAAACGACACGACTCCTTGGATTTCCCACATTTACTGTACTTCACATGTCGTACCACGTTATTGCTGACACCAGAGGTATTTTAAGGTCGTCTCCTTAGCGCGGTGGTAGCGTTGCTGCTTACCAAGCGGGAGACCTGGATTCGATCCCCAGTACCGGCGTGGGGATTTTTTCCCAGCTGGGAGACCTGGCCCGGGGTGCACTCAGCCTCGTAAGGTCCCTGGGGTGCCAATTGAGGAGCTACTTGATGGAGAAGTAGCGGCTCCAGGTCATGAGGACCGCATTAACCGGCCGGGGGGACTCGAGGCGCTGACCACGTCTCACCCTCCAATACTGCACCCCATCCATGACGTCTGTAGTCGACCGAGATGGGGGACGCAGCGGCCGCGCGGTAGGCCAAGGTTCCCCGTGAGCTGTCGTGCCATGGAGTAAAAGAGGTATTTTAAATATGTGTTATTTTGTATACCATCTAAGTGTAACGATTATTGACCTAAGTGGGCATAATTACATCTCTTCTGCTAACGTAGAGCGACCATAATAAATTTCGTTAAACTGAGTTGGCTTCAACCTCAATTAATTAAAAGCTGTTTCGGGCCACCATCTCTCATATCCCTCAAAAGGCTACGCTAGTCTACTTGCTTAATCCTCCTTTGAGTTAAGAGCCATAGCCATCATCTATGGCTAAATGTATTCTCTGCCACAAATAGTAAGGTACATTGCATTAATTGTGCGGCTTTATCACTTGCTGCAGTCTCCATGCTTGCAGAATTTACAATATTCTGATCAAAAAGCTGGGACGCCACTACTGCGAGCGTCAGCTGTGCACATGCAAATTTTATAACCAATTCGTTTATTTATATAAAATTGAGTTTTCTTATATGCTGTTATGTAGTTTCAATTGGAAACTTGCGGTGTCCTTGAAAGATCTTCGCATGTAATTTACAGATCTAGACACACCTGTGAACTTTGTACGTTACGCTTACGACAGCATTGTGAAAATCTTCTCTCGCGCATGAGCTTATCCTGTGCTATGTTAGCGCTGCAGCTTGTAGCTAAAACGTAATGTACCTTAAAGTAACGCTCGTGTTGTTTGTTCGTAAAACATATCAAGACAAACATTTGATTATATATTTGCAAGTTCATTCCTTCTTTGACTCTGAATATATAATGGATCTAATATCATTATGCTAAAGTATTTCAGTAGCATTTGTGGTATGCATATATTTTGATTCAAGTCACATGAAATTACTTTCAAAGAAAATCTAAGATCAGCTTCAGACTGTCCAGTCAGCTATGACTACTTTTGTCACTGATAATACATAAGGAACAGATAAAAGCAGTATCAATATCAGCGTTTACTTATGTTTGTACTTAATTAAATCCCAAAAAGCAACAATATTATACGAGTTTTCAAAGTGTTAGTGGGCATAAATACAGTTCACAGGCAGGGTGACGGATTTGAACAGCATATTAGAGGAAGATATTACGAAAGAGCTTGAGTAAAGGATAAAGAGGAAAAGGGAGCTGCGGTGGGAAAGAGAAGGGAGAGGGATAGAAAAGAAGCTCCGCAGTAACATGAGCGGAGATAATCTTGGGTTCGTAAATGAGTTTCTAGAATGTATCTAAAAGTTTTGGGCTCTAAATATTAGATCGTGAATACTACAAGCTGAATGATTGGAACCCAAGGCAAAGTTTATAACTTGGGTCAGTCAAACTTTGGTTACACTTGCTGGTGACAAGCTTCTAATTGCAAACTTGGTGAGTTCATAGGCTGTAGACTCTGTCTGATGGGACACGTTCATAAGACATTTTGCTGTAGTTTGTGTATTTTATCTTAATTTGGAAACTAATATCTTTTATATGAATTACAGCAAGTGTATCTTTGTTATCTAAGGTAGCTGTGTAATTTTTATTAATCAAACACATTTGATCAAAATTGTGAAAAACCAAAACACCTTTTTTCATTATAAAATAATGCGAATTCTAAAATGTAAGACAATGTATTATTCCATTTAGCACAACTGCACTACTAATTAACTCAGAGGTCACCAACTGGTTGCCTTTTGAGTAAAACAGAAAGAGAAAGTTTGCTCGATGCTCCCACTTCTTTGCACTGCGCGACCGATTACGCGGAAAGGAAGAACAGATTATTCCTTCAGTGTTGTGGTAGTATCCGAGAACAACATTTTGTGATAGTTGTGATGGTAACTGGTAGTGTTAACATAAATAGTTGCAAAAAAGAACAATTATTATAGTCTTATCATAATTAAACAGCAATCTCCTTAACTTGGATGATATTTATCATTTTAATTGCTTTGAATCGCCAAAAGTATGAGCATTTTTAGCAAAAAGCTTTCATATTTATAGCAGTGAATATGAGCAGGTATCTTGGAATTGATTGGTAATGACAACTTTTGAAAGAAACGTTCTTATACTCGTTTGCATGGGTTACGTAATGACGCTACAAATTTAATTTTCTGAGTGCAGAATTTTGCCGAAAATTAAACACTTATTCCACTATTTTCTACTAATTAAAAACATTTCTCATTGGCAGACATAAACGTAGGAGTCAATGATTTGCATGGTGGATTCCTTTCTGTTCCCGAAATTATTAACTGACTAGTAGCTGCTGTCACGTGTTTAGACACTGCTTGCACGGAGCAAGGTTATTTGCTCCTGCACAAATTAAAACAAGTTAGTGACGCCTGAATTAACTGAAGCTATAAATAAACCGGCGCATGCTTGTGAATACGCACGTTTAACCTTAAACTTTGATTTCTATTAAACATTTTAAAACAGTTTTCCAATTTCTAAATGCTCCACATGATGCAATATCTTACTAGTTTGCTACAATATGTTTTACTGTCTGTCAAGAGTTCTTTAGGGAATATGACTGTGTACATTTCCAAAGATTGCATTAATTTTGAGAAATTTCGATTTTGATTTATCAAGAGTTTTGGAGAGTACAAAAATAATGTTTCTATAATAAATAGGTGTTCATTTAAAAAGCTAATATTATGGAACAACTAGGGTCGGCTGATAATCCCGAGCCTTTCAATGAAAAAGGCATTTAATTCTTTTTTGCTTCATTTTTCAACACAATCTCCAGAAAGGCTAATATATTTGTCATATTGGTGTTGTATTAATTAAACCATTTCTGTAGTGCGATTTATTAAGAGCCTCAAAATAGCTGTTATCGCATCAATGACCTCCTCGTTGCTGTGAAATTTCGTCATCCAAGAATTTTTTTGAGGTTTGGGAACAGATGGTAGTCACTGGGTGCTAGAAATTCTAACTTTAATTCGCACATTTTTTCCATTGCAAAGACTGAACGATGGGTCAGAGATTTGTCGGGATAAAACAAGATTTTTTTTTTTTTTTTTTTTTTTTTTTTGCCAAATGAGACCTTTTTCTTTTCACCTCATCACTCAAACGTTGCAATAAGATTCCGCAGTAACCACCAGTGATGCTTTTACCCTTTTCACATTAATCGATAAAAATAATTCCCTGTGCATCCCAGAAAACTCTGGCCATAAACTTGTTAGCTGACAAAATTGCATTTGCCTTTTTTGTAGTTTGGTTCACCTGGTGTAATCTACTGTTTTGACTGTGATTTACTTTCTGGAGTGTAGCAATGTATCCAAATTTCATCCATGGTAATAAGCCGTCTCAAAAATTCACTGGGATTTTTACGGTAGAGTTCCACATTTTTAACAGAAACAGTTTTTCTTTGTAGCTTTTGATCAGGTGTCAACAAACGCGACACCCTTCTTGCACAGACCTTGTGAAAGCCCAAAACATTACTTAAAATATTACCTGCACGTTCTTTTGATATGTTTACAGCCTCTGCTATCTCAAATAACTTTAATCTGCGATCTTCCAGTACTAAACGATGGTTTTTTTTCAATTATCTCTGGAGTTGTCACTTCTACAGGGCGTCCAAAGCGAGGTTTAGTACTACTGCTCGTACGTCCCATTTTAAACCCTGCAACCCACCTTTTAATCATTGAATATGAAGGGACAGAGCTTTTAATGTAGTGGCCATTTCCTCCTTGATTTCTTTAGACGTTAAGCCTATCAAATGGAAGTACTTAATCACTGTTCGTTTTTCCAAATCTTCCATTTTCGCGAAAACTCAACTTGTCTTGTTTAAAATGCTGTCATTCGAAAACTAAACAAGCTATTCACCTGTAACTATAAATACAAGCTAGGCTAGAGTTAAACCATACGATACTACCGTCTAACTGGCCTAGTGGCGCCATATCTCTATGAGGCCTGGTACTTATCAGCCGCCCTTGTATTTTTAAACTCATTTACTGTAAATCTTAAAGCCTTAATGTGAATATTTTTAATAATCCACCATGCGGTGCATTGTTGTTATTATTATGATTATTATTGTTGTTATGATTATTGTTATTGTTGTTATTATTATAATGATATAAACAGTATTTTTTTAAATTTAAATCACTATGTAAGTGAGAATTTTTATACATGGAAGATCATCAGCTATTATGTGTGTAAATGTGAGTAATTTTAACAACATATATTACATATTGCAGACTTTTTCAAATGTCACAGATGTATTTTCCAAAGGTGGGAATTGTCTCCTCTTTTATACAATTTACATTATATTTTCAGCGCTGATTAGACTGGCCAAAATTACTATGTTCAGTAAGTTTAAATTCATTCTGATGTGCAGTTTTAATTCTTTTATTAATTAAAGGACACAGAGTTTCTAGATAAGAATTACAATCTACTATTTTGTGTATATATTCTACGTAAATATTCTTAAAAAGACTGTGAGCCCCTTTACGTCAGTCATTTTCACGAGTCACCATTTTAAAAGCCCAGTAGCATGTTTAATCACCTAAATGCTACCCTTTAATCCTACTTCTCTCCAGTTTTACCCTTTTGCCAAGAAAGTATTCCTTGGTTACAGTTGTTCTAGTGTGTATGCAAGCTTATAGAGATAAGCTCAAGTGTGTTATCTAAAGACTTGAGGATGGAGTTTATGAGAGCTTTATTCATTGGTTCAAAAAACGTATACTGAGAAAACATACAACTACATAAGAAACAGCTTATTTCTCCATAACTAATAAAATCAACTTAAATTGCATTCTTATATTTATTTTCACTATAGAAAAGTATCACAAAATGCAATTACCAAACTATTTGACAAATGTGAATGGGCAAGTAAAGTTTTGAAAACTAACATGCTTTTCGTTAATCAAACTATTTAATTGCTTTGTCTGAAAAAACATTTGAACTATTTTTTTTAACTTTTGTGCAGTCTTTTCTTTGTTCGCTCGTATTAAGGTGGCAATTTTCAAGTAAATATGCATGGAAGATTTAGCCCAGTTCCCTTAAGTGAAATAAATGTTTTAATTTAGAAAAATGTCCTTACAGCCAGCAATATCAAGTTTCACGTGATATTATGGCATTATTATTTGAAACATTGAACAATATTTGTTAACGTTCTAATCGTATTTAGAATATCTTGTTTCAAGGGTTAGCATTTATTTGACTCATCCAGTATACCAGTGGCCCACGCAAGCCGTCCTCTGTAGTTTTGATTCCCGCATAAGGGAATATGTTTAAGATAATTTCATAAGAAACGAAATGTATATCTTGAATTTTCTGGGAATAGCCTCTGAAGACCTCATGATTCGGGACGGCTTTTGTATACTCGTTAAAACAAACAGTTTGTATTATATAAACTTTTTTTTTTGTTTTTACATTGTCTACACGTACTGTGTACATAATGTATAGAGAAGCTATTGTAATGCACTCAAAATCAATACCAAGATTTCAACGAAAATACATATTTTGAGACCCCTGAATTAAAACAAGAAACTTTTAGAAAACTGTGTGGGGGGAGGGGGCAGCATAAATCAAAAATGAAAACTCCGTTGAATACCAAAGTTTGTATTTAAGCGCATTATCTCACAAGGATGCGTCTCGAAGATTTTTAAGAAAATCCCTCTACTTCAACTACCCTTTAAATGGAAAAAAAAAATTGATTTTATCAAAAATGGCTAAAAAATGTTGATTAAAATACCGTATATTAAAGATATTTACTTAAAATTACAATGTATATCTGAAATTTTCTGCCAATAGCTTCTGAAGACCTCTTCATTCTGGATTGCTTTTGCATAACTGGTAAACCCGTAAAAAATAGACAAAAATTTACTATAGAAAAATGTAGATCTTGTTAAAACATACAGTTTGTCATATGCATTTTCTGTGGAGTTGATCTTTTCGGAGATATTCCATGTTATTTCGTTTCTGTCTTAAAACAATAAAAAATAATTAAAATAAAAATAAAAACTCCTGGCCATGCATAGAAACGAATTTCAACCGTATGGCAACCAAATTTTAAAAGTTTTGACTATCGTTTTAGCCTACTGTATTTGCTTATTTCCCTTCTACTTATAAGAAAACAAGTAACCACACCATTTCTGCTAATGCTTATCGCCATTAATACGAAGCAGATAGAAGAATAAGCTTTTTAACAATAATATGTTACAGAGATATAAAGAAGGTTGTGTGAATGAACGCATCAGGCTTTTAGAAAAAGGTCCGTGTGTATGTGTGTCAAAAACTGAAAGACCGTTAAATACCAAACCTGGTATTTAAGTTTGCTATCTTACAAGGATGTGATAGGAAGATTTTCAAGAAACTTTCCCCACCCCAGACAACCTTTTATATGGACAAATTTTTGAGAATTTTGATTTTCTCAAAAATGGCTCCAACGATATGCATTAAAATATCGTATATTAAAGCTATCTACACATCAAATAAAATATATAGTTTGAGTTTTCCGGGAATAGCTTTTGAAGATTTATTCACACAGGATGCATTTTGCATAACTGGTAAACCATAAGAGATAGACATAAATGTAGATCCTGTTAAAGTACACAATCTATGTCGTATACATTTTTTTTGTAGAGTTGACCGTTTCCGAAATATTCCTTCTTATTGATTTCAATTTTAAACTAGGTATATTCTCAGACGGAATCACCTTTTGTTTCATCCTTGTTTTGTTTTTCTGAAAATGCAAAGCCAACCGAGCTTAAATTATTTACATACGACCGGCTTTTAAAACATTTGACTATCGCTTTAGCCATTCCCTTATGTCCCTTCCACTTACAAGGAAGCAAGTAGGTAATAACACCAATTCTACTGATGTTCTTGACTAGGATGTTGCAGATAAAGGAGTAATTTTTTGTAAGAATAAATTTTGGCAGAACAAATAGAGAAAGTCGTGGAACACGCCAGATTGGTTTGTTTTTTTCGCATAATTAACCGCTTCCGAGATATTGTTGGTTTCAGTTTTAAAGATAAAAATCATCGGATCAAAGCCAACAACATTGTGAGGATTGCCATAGCTGTGTAGAATTTTAGTAATGTATTAATTGCTCTCTAAAATCAATTCTTAAATTTATTTTCGCTTTAGGGTATAATCTAGCCCTAGGCGTCACTCCTTCAGACTGAATATTTTAACTTTTTTAAGTTCAAGAAAAACAGAGAACAAAGAAAGAGCACAGTTCTTTATTTTCCTTGTGAGTTTTCCTGATATGGAGAACTCTGCTCAGTAAATGAGATGGAAACTACAAAGTAAAGAAGAGAAAAATATATCTGGAGTTGGGCGCTATAAACTACGAGTTCGACAAAGAATAGACAGCACAAAAAAGAAAGGATAAATTAACGAGCAACGGTATGGGCGACGAGAAACGGTGTGACAAAGTGCCCTCTGAAGTAATTATGGCTTCAGTCGTTTTATTCAGCAGGCAGTGACAAATTCACCGCAACTTCAAAGTAAGAATAGATCTACTCAGATGTGCATGGTGCCAAAGCCTGCCCATGATTAATTGCAAAGGGAATCCCCTTTTTGTGTGGAAAATAGTGGCAAGAAATAGGTTTCTTGTGTGAGAAAGGAGCACTGCATAATCACGGCAAACAATTAACATAAATTAATGCGCAAGACATTACTCAACTTTCTGAACATGCTCAATCTTTAATGAGCTCCCACATTTAAATATTATGTCATTGCCTGCAGCCTGTAGCTATTTGCTACCTTCAGATAATACCACACACATTTTTTTCTCTTTGAGATTTTGTATATAAAACGCATGTCGGTTCCTTGTCACCCGAAAGTGTGATGCAAATGAAGGTGAGACGAACCTAATCCTTTCCAACGCAATGGTACAACTTGGTATCAGTATGCATAATTGTTTTTTGGGAAGTTAGGTGAAAAGGAATTGTTCTTTAAATGGTTAACTTTCATCATTTTCTATATTTATTAGTACATAATTTGCTGTTCTTTCAATTTACTAATATTATCTGAACTTAAAATAAGTTAAACGAAAACAATGTCTATACTTTATATTAATACAAAAAATATGTTCTTTTACAATGTTAATGGAATTACATAGGCATCCTTGCACGGCAATCACCGTTTGCTTTCTGCGGGCCCTCCCCATTGTTTACGAGAGATGTGGTCACAGGTAGCGATGATTCGAATCTAACTAATGTGTGATATGGAAATCCTGACCAGTGAAGTTAAGCACTTTATTTAACGGAGCCAAAATTAAAAACTCAGGACAAATTACTAAAAGTTCTAATTACTCCTTTATTTCCCTGTGGTTTTTGAAGTGCTTTCAAATAACCCAAGCTGGAAAGTACTAAACCTATCTTATATCCAGGAATCACACCATTATCATTTATTTTCAAAGTTCTTCTACTTTAAACGCAATATTACGTTCTGTACGCATACTATATAAATATATAATAGGCAGAGAAGATGTATTTCATCCAAAAATTCTATGTCGAGATTTCATCGGAAATATATGATTTGGGACCCCTGCGTCCAAAAATGACATATTTAGAAACATGTCCGTGATGTGTGTAAGTGACAGCATAACTCGAAAACGAAAAGTTAGTTAAATACCAAATGTGATATTTAAAGTTAATTAAATACCAAATGTGGTATTTAAGCTTGGTGTCCTCCAAGGATGTCGCACGATGCTTTCAAGACAATCTCCCCACGCCAAACTAATCCTTCGTGGAAGATTTATCGAAAATATTTATTTTCTCAAAAATGGCTCTAACGATTTTGATTAAAATACCACATTTTTAACATAATTTCATGAAAAACGAAATGTCTATCTTGAATTTTCTGGAAATAGTATCTGAAGAACTCTTCATTCTGGTTTACTTTTGATAACTGGTAAACCGAAATAAATAGAAAAGAACTTTACTCCACAAAAAATGTAGATCTCGTCAAAATACGCAAGTTAGTTTTTTTTTTTTTTTTTTTTTTTTTTTTTTTTTTTTTTTTTTTTAGATATTCCGAGATATTGCTTGTTATTGGTTTAAATTATAGAATACTTAAGATTTTCTTGTATGGGAAGTCCTCATTTGTTTTATCGTTCTTTTGTTTTAAATTGTATTATATAACATCTAGCTTTTATAGGATTTTACTATTGATTTAGCTATTGTATGCCCTTTTTACCCTCCTACTTATATAAAAGCAAATAAAGACCATTTCTGCAGGTTTTTTTTTTTTTTTTTTTTCATTTTCCCATTAGCATTAAGTATATAAAAGAATATTTTTTTTAGGAAGAGTACGTTTGCAGATCAGGAAGAAAATTTCATGTGAATGGAACGCTTAAAAAATGTTCATGTGATTTGTTAATCATAACAAATATTCATTAGATAAGACCCGGTGTGTTATACTGCTCAGAACCATAGAGAACACTGGTGCGACAATCAACTGTTAAAAGGCATAATATGGGAGCCTTGGTGCCCATAGTACTTCTCTACCAACGTAGTACAAAGTACTTAGTACGGCTTCCTTCAAGCATTATACATTATTTTCTTTAGAAATCCACATATCTTGCCACCGTTATTTGGGTCTTCCAATCTTTATTTTCCTTTTGGCTTATAATTCTTAAAATGAAATGGTGTCTCTCTATATCCATTTTTACATCACTTTATCATTCAAAAATATATATATATATATATATATATATATATATATATTCCCTCTTATATCTTCACTTCTTTGATGGACTATTTTCTTACAATCAACATCTGCTGTTGTTTTGAATGTTCCTATTTTATTTGCTATTTACACCATTACTATTTCCTTTCGGTATTTCAGTTTTTCCAGGAATAATTCTAATTCATTATATTCTATAGGATCTGGATGACTATTAAATTGTATAGTTTCATTATTTTCTTCGTTGAAAGGTTCGGTCCATAGAGGTTTGTAATATTCAAGCAATTCGTTATCATTTATTATACTTATCTTTGACATAGTTATATATCTCTTGGCTTCCATACACAGCCGTAAACCAAATAATGAGTCATCCTCAGTTCCCATGTGTCGATCGAAGAGCTTCGGTACCCTCGTAAAATCTGTGTTCACATACACACGAAAGAACTGTACAATGGCCTGTGTCTTACAGTGCAATGGTTAACTAATGCGTACTGAAAGCAGATCACAGAACAACGTTACAGTGCCGAGACGTAATTAATATGGGGTGTATGAACTCTCAGCCCGTGTAACTAATTCCGAACACAGACAAATTTAAATGCCTGCAGTAATGTGGACGAGAAGCTACAGGACTCCAGAATATCTTGAATTTGTGCCCATCTTGTCCTTCGCCTATCTACAATAAATTGGAACGCAGCTCCCTTTTTACTACACCCACACATTCTCAATTGGCTTCAAATCTGGTGAACGAGGAGGCCAGTCTACCACTCTGATATCCTGCCTCTCTGAAAACATATTAAACCTTTCAAGATGTGTGGACAGGATGATTAATCCTGTACAAATTCCACAATTCCACCAGGATATCCTGGCAGCGGGAATCAAATTATCGAGTATTACCGTGTGTTGCACACCGTTCAGTGTCTCATCAAGCTGCCACAGCACACCTAAACCGCCGCCTGGTATCCAGATACACGACCGTGATGGAATATTGTGAAGCTACGTATTTCGCATCATATCGTGACCCCTTTGGAGATACAAATCACCTTCCCTCGCGTGTGGAAGAAATGTCACTTCGTCTGAAAAGATCACGTTATTCCAGTTGCAATCGGCATTTTTCTATTGGATCTGTTTGTGAAAGGTGTGTTGTTTCTACCTACCAACAAAATTAAATTTGCCTAAACTGGGAGTCCTAAAAATGTTTCAAAACATTGGTTTTCTTAACAATGAGTTTTAGTATTTTCTCATGTCATATATTCAATTGTTTTCATTGAGGGAGAACAGTTCGTGCCTGATGTGTATGCACACCATTCTGCGCACCTCATGCTTTCGTGTGCAGCGTATAGCTGTTCGGTAGAATGAACTCTTAAAGAGGCATCATAACAACTATTATATAATTAACTGTACCGAATGCCGTTTATGTAATAAGTATGTCTAAAATAAATAGCCGCATGTGTTGATTCAACATTATTAAGAAAGGAAAATAAAAAGTTTGCTACCTGGAAAAAGCGAACCTACAGCCCTCAACAGAACCTATGTTTTGCCAACCGGTTACTGTAAACACATATGGAAGATGGCAGGTTAGGTAATGTCGTACAATACAAATTGTATTAAGTGTTAACATTTTTATTTAATTCTGATAGTTTGTTGTTAAAGAAACATAAGTTACGTATTTAATTAATTATAATTATTTATCATATGGGTTAGTAATTTTAAGATTTGGAACTTTGAAAACTTGTTGCTACCACTACACAACTGTATCGCGGATGGTGTATACAAGGCGCTGTGCCGTGTAGGATTTTTTTTTTTTTTTTTTTTTTTGTCCACGGTGCTACATAATTTTCGATTTGAGTAATGAAGTCATTCCATCCTTTTCTTTGTATTTTTCTACGTTTTCTTTTAGTATCTGTAGATTTCTTCTTATATTCTAATACACTATATAGTAGGTAGAGAAGGTACTATTTTAACTGGGCAGGTCATTTATCATTTCCTCTCTGATCACTTTTTAACTTAAAATAGACCCTTTGAGTTCTGCAACTCAAAAACGTACGAATGTAAATCTGCACACGTCAACGGGTCAGTTGGGCACAGTACGTGGAAGAGATAATAGAAAAAAAGAAAGAAAAAAAGGCTTACACTCTCAATACATCAAACTTTGGACCAAAATTCAACTGAAGCAATCGTTTAACGCATTGGTTTTCTTGTATTTTCTGCAACTATATAGATTCCATTAGAAGGGAGAGGCGCTGGCTGCTCGAAGTTAAAACGCAGTCCTTTGATGCTGGGCCGCGTTTCAGACGTTAGATGCACAAAGCCTATAGAAGCCACATCCTGGGTCTGTAGCGTTCAAGTCTGCGGCTGTGGAATTGTGCGGGTATATCGTTTGGATTTTGCGAAGGTGCCGGATGGTGTGATTGCGAAACAGCCAGCACCAGGCCGGTCGTTATGTTGTTCAGATAACAAAGCAATAACGTAGAGTAACTGTCCCACCGCTTCTGTTGTATGTTGGTATCATCACTTGTTGCTACGAAATGCTTTATCCTCTGACAATTCATTATTTACCGACGACCAGGTCATAATGCCACAAAGATAAGACAAAACACATAGTGGTGTGAGTACCTGGAGAAAATCTTAAAAATAAGTACCAATATGGTACAAAAAGTTAAGGAATTTAAACATCTTAGATCTGTTATGGACATATCTGGCACAGTGAAAAAAAACATGCCTGATTGAATCAATCTTGTAAGAGGGCCAATTAGATCGTCGAAGGGATTTTTTGGGAAACAATTTGACAGTAAAAACAAAATTGATATAATAACGACAATAGTAGAAAGCACTTTAACATGGGAAGGGGGGTTGGGAGTTGGCCTATAAATGAAATGATGTGAAAAAATGTTGGCAACAGAAATAGATGGATTGAAAAGGAGCATAACAATATTGCAGGGTACCTTATATGGTCATTTTAAATAAATTATATTTCATTCAGCAAGAGGCAATGTTGCACAAGTTTCTGCGATTGATATTAGGGGCAAGATGTCGAAATGCTGACATAGCTGTGCCCTCCTAAAGCAATGCTGGCATAAGCATGGGTTTTATTATGAAAGCTTCAATATGCAAGTCAGAAAAGTCTTGTTCAATTGAGCTCTAACGTTGTGAGGTGTATTGACTGACGTCATAGTTTTATTTTAAAGTGTGAACTGCAGACCCATAATATACAGGTGAGTTGAAAACCCTTGGGTTTTCTCACCTCAAACCAAACATTTTCTCAACAGTAAAAGCCCTGTGTTTCCTCGTACCTTGTGTATTTATTTTATGACTCCGGCACCGAAAATACTGAAGCCACCCTCCCTCTCACATGTGTGAACAGCTCTAACTCTGAGGCTACTATCCCTAGTATGCGCAGGGTAGGGGTGAAATCTATCGTATACTGGGTATGCTGCAATTTCAAGTATTCAGTACATCAGGAATGATTAATATAAGATTGGAAATTAAAGCAGAAGAAACAGTGATACATATACTAGAAGCAAAAACTTTAAAATAGTTTGGGTACATAATGAAGGATAAAAGGCTGTCATGTACTGTTTATTATTAATTGGACAACTCGTGGAAGAAGCAAATGAAGAAGGGCATGATTAGCATGGATGGATGAAGTCAATTAAGCCATATAGGGAAGAGGGCTGAAAAAAGGACAATTCCAGGATAGAATAACTTTTAGAAGTTCAACAGGAAGTAAACACAACCAATGGTAAGAGAAACCTTGTAAAAGTGAAGGTAAGTACTACAATCCGTATGGATATTTCTCGAATGATGTTCCGCCATATCTGGCTCTAGGGTGTGTTGAGTATTTGATGCACCATATGAACTGGTTTTTTTTTCAGCTTCTGTAGAAAAAATGTGTAGACCGTCGTATTAGGGCTTAGGTTGTTATGGTAGGCAATTATATCAATACCGTTTAAACCATTTATTGCTCTCCTATTTGGGGTGGTAGAGTCCTCAAATGTATCTATATCGGCTCCTTACTTTGGATGTTGATATCATGGGTTACTTAATGTGAAAATTGTGGTGTTTGTATGTTATTAAATCATCAAGAGATAATACAAAATCTGTAACTGCCCACTTCTGTGGTCCCGTGGTTCGAATCTCGGTTAGACTAGGTTACCTTATTAGCTTTCTTTCGGGTGTTCTTCTCATCCTCAGAAGACGAAAGTCGGAGTAATTCTGAAGTTCCTGGACCCCGGGCCCATATCAGCATCATTTCCACCATTCCACTAATTCGCTGTCTGATGAATGAGCTGCCCGATTACAAATGGTTTAAAATTTTTAAGGTTTGTGATTACACAAATTACCCCACTATTTGGCTAGTGCTTATACACGCAAAAAGGAACATTTCCAGAATAAGACTTTTCATGCCTGTTAAACAGTGTAGAAATACAAGATCCCCAATAGTATTATTATTATTATTATTATTATTATTATTATTATTATTATTATTATTATTATTATTATTATTATTATTATTATTATTATTATTATTATTATTATTATTATTATTATACTATTGTCAATGATTGCACAGCCAGTACGGGAGTGGCTAATTGAAATCATATCAGTTGTCATTTGAGATTTAAAAAGGCACCCTGGAGCGGTAACGTTTTTTTTTTCTTTTTTTTATATAAAAATACAGCCCCGGAGGCTTGTCAGGACTCCGGCGCTGTATTCCTTTTTACCTCTTTTTTCTAGTTTCTAAATTTCCTTAGTAGACCTATTCGTATTCCTTTTTACGTATACATACACAAACACATTTACAAACACAGAAACACCCATGCCCAAGGCGGTACTCGAACCCACGATCCCTTGCGCCGCGAAGCACCAAAGCGAGACACTTTAGCGAGCGCGGCTACGGGGACCAGCAAAAGCTCCACCAGATTGGTCGGTCCAGAGGATTTGTACCTAGGGCCTTCCGAATACGAGCCGCAGACGTTACCGCCTGAGCCATCCCGCTGAAACGGTTCGTATCCCGGGCGCAGGTTATGGTTAGTGGGAATGGTGTGGATATGTGGTTGGTTTAGCTTAGGGTTTTATTAGTATGGAAACTCTTTCAGGTTGTGGTGAGACATAAGCGCTTTATTAACAGAGTCCGGCCTTTTTCCGCCGTAGAACACACGCGTATAATGTTTTACTGCGACGTTGCACTTTACCCGCCCGCGAATGTTATTGTTTATTAATGTTGATGCCGTGATTTATTACGTATTCTAGTCAGTATTTAAACAACTATTTCCCTCTTTCCCAGGTAGCCTGTTTGGCTCCACTCCATTTGATTCTTCCATTAACATAGTGTATTTCCTTATTTCCCTTCTGCTTACAGGGAAGCAAGTAAAAGGACAATTTTCTGGTCATGTTTACCGCGATTATCATGATGTAGAGAAATGAATAATATTTTGTAAGAACAGGTAGAGGAAGTCGTGTGAATGGAGCACATCACCACTTTTTAGACAAACATTGATTTAGTTGATTTTGATTTTCGAATCCCGTTACATTTAATCTATTATTATGTTTTATTGTATTTAAATAACTATCGCATGCCTTAATGCTGTTCGTTGTAAACAGGAATGTGGGTATATATATATTAAAATAAGTGTATATAAATATAATATATAAATATAAATGTATGTAACATATATAAATAGATAACTATAAATAAATAATATAAAATTAAATATGGACTGATAAAATAAGTAAATAATATTAAGTATACGTGTTGTGGAATTTAAAAAGAGAATAATATATTTACAATGGATTTATTTAACAAATTATATATATATATATATATATATATATATATATAAAATGAATAAACATTCAAATAAATATGATATACCTACTATTTTAAAAATATACATCTAGAAATAAAAATAAATGTATTATATAATATGTTATAAGATAAAAGTATTAGTGAGTAAATATATTAATAGATGAAAAAATTATAAATATATTATTATTTTGCACTCAATTTAATATAGGGTGATTATATTAGTTTTGAGAATTATGGATGTATTCAAATAAAGTAAAAAGTGTATTGTATGGAATGAATTTTTGTTCGGCTTTATATGTTAAATAATTTTTAGGACCTACAGGCTTTAGATTATTTTAATTCCTTTATTTTAAGTTGATATTTGGTTATTAGTTGTAGTTTATTATCTTTAGAATAGTTGTACAAAAGTATATACATAATAGAAAATAATAGGAATATCTAAAATATTACCCCTGTATAAGAAATAAGGTGCCAGAGTGAAAAATACAGACACGGTATAAGAGATATCTCACTCGCAACATAAACCTGTTCCTCCCATCTGTGACATTGCAGATTCTAGTTCAGTTTTAGATTTGAATTCTGTCATTGGTCGATTGATCTACATGGCTGCATATGCGCAAGAAAACAGAACGAACGGAGGACTGTGCATTTCGCATTGTAAAGAAGAACGGATTTTCAGAAAGTCCATATTTACCTCAACGCAATGAGGAATTAGCTGGCTGAGGGCAGCCCGACGGTGGGTTAGTCCTGTTCTTATTCTTGCAAGAATTTCTCCACGAAATGACGGGAATGTGGGGTTTGCAGGATTGCGGGTGAAAATGAGGTAGGGGAGTGACAGGAGGTAGCAAGTGTGCTCCTCAAGGGTTGCCAGTCATGGTGCAATGGCCCTTGGCACCGCTGGAGTAATTAATTTACAAAATATTTATTTTGGGGTTGAAATTTTGAAGTCCAAGTAACACTTGAAGGATTGTAAGGATCTTAGCCATATCAGCTGTTGGAAAATTTACCTCTTATTTCGATCCTGTTCATTTACACACAACTAACCTAACCTAGCGTAACCTAACCTCACCTCACTTCGACGAAATCTCGGAACCTGTCGTTCACCTGTCCCGTAGCCATGTTGTCTCCGTAACCAATAGGAAAGGCTCAGTCTAAAACTGAACTAGAATCTGCAATCTCGCCCCTCGCATTTGTTTATACCTGTAGTCTGCGTATAGAAAAGCGAAAAACATGTGGTGAGCCAATAACTTCATTTTCCCTTTCAGCTAGCTTTTAGTGCCCCTCTGATAGACACTTTGACATATTCCACCTTCAGGAATGCTCTTATTGTTGCTGCACACGCTCTCTTTATTCCTTTCCTTATGTTTGGTACTACTGCTAGGATAGACATTTATTTTTATTGTAGTGTATTTTCGTCTAACGCTTTAAGTTCACCAGCTATACAAGGTTATACAAAATGAATTCCCAATGAAATGCGTTTCACAAGATATTTCTAGAAAATTCAAGATATACATTTTATTTAACAAAAATAAATTTTAATATATGGTATTTTAATATATATTATTGTTATTATTGTTATTTAACATGCACTGGACATGATCTCTCCAGCTTAGTCTGCAGTTTTCAGTTGAAGTTGTAGGTACTAAATTTATTCTTGTCTAATTTAAATACTTCTTTTATGATCCGATAATGGATATCTGCTACAAAGTGGAGGAATTTCATCTCTGATGATTCAGTTTGTGTAGTTGGTCTGATGTTAAGTTCTAATATTCAGTACCAAAGTAGAGGATGATTTAATATTTCTTTCCGCACATTATGTTTTAATATATGCCATATGCACAGTTTCTGAAAAATGTCTAAAACTACCCTATTTTAGCTCTACATCCTCTGACTAGTAAATTTAAAGTCACATTCAAAATTTAAACTCTCTTACTTGTTCAACTATTTGAAAATCTTTACTCTTAGAGGTTTCAGTCCTCGAAATGTCATCATTTTTGTTTTATTCTGTCAATATGCTTATTCCACACTTAGTTCTTGCTTACTTGTTACCGTTATACAATGAAAGATGAATCGTCTAGGTCTCCGTAAGAAATTTATCGGTCATTTCTTTTTGTAAGTGTTTTTTAGTGCTTAGCGCCCGCTTTTACTACATAGACACCGCAGGCGATGACACTGATGATTCATAGAACGAAGATAGAACACCGGTGAAATGCAATGGCGGTGAAAACCAGAGAAAACCCGCCCGAGCGCCGCTTTGTCTACCGCAAATCTCACATGCGGTTGCCGTCTCGGTAAGGGGCGAGCGGTCTCAACACTCGGTCACACTCCATGCGCGACAACAATAATGCAGTTTTTAACAAGCGTTCGTGGAATGCGCCGCAATGGTTTCAAAACAAGGTCTTAGACGTTGGTTGAAAATTTGGTCTATAATCGCAGGAGCTTAGATCTGGAGAATAAGGGGGCCAGTCACGGTCTACGCAGCATGAGCCTTTGCCTTGTCATGTAGAATGATGGGTGTTATATATTGTAATATATTTGCGCTTAACGTAATTGCTTAGAATATGTATCTTAATGCTGGTTCTTCCGGATTGACTGTTCTTGTTTGCTGGACTGTATTTTACTTAAAAAAACATGCGAAGTTGCGTTACATGTTTTCTTACTGCCATAGTTGCCACTTGGCTCAAGCTTAACATATATATGAGAGAGGTTGAGCAACATACATTTTCAAACAATGTTTTAAGAGTCTGCTAATATTCGATCTGATCCGTACAATGAAATCAAAGAACCACTTCCTGGGATCCGCTTCTACACAGTTCTCTAGGCAACAGGCTCCTTTCGCAACATCCAGAGATTAAGCAGTGCCAACGGTATCTAACCGCTTTCACATCGTTCAGAACGCGTGATACACAACGATGGTGATTACATCGAAGGCCTGTAAAACTTTAAACCTTGTATGTATGTATGCTATGTATCTAAACAAACAAAAACATGTATCTATATAAAAGTTCATTGTATTGGAGCAAAATGACAATACACTTTTAGTTTGATTTAAGGAGTTCCTACAGTATGGTTGAGTTCATTCACTATTAAATGGTTCAATTGTAACTGTACACTAACCAGTTTAACTCATTAGTGGCCCAATTTAACAATGTAAAGCATAAAAAAAAGAAGAAATACCTTTACTTGCAGCATAACATGCTTACAACTTTTAATTGGATAGTGTAAGAAATGAGAATAGCAGTCACATGTTAGACACTGAGGTAGCATAACACCTTACAGTTTAATCGTTGTCACACTCAGAACACAACTAGATTGATGAGTCGCTACCCATAACTGAACTGGTGAGCGCAATTAAACTTTTCTGCACTCAGCGCTGTCCACTGTCAAGTGTTGTCAAACTTAACTCCGTAACTTCATAACTGACCTACTGTACGCGAGCAGCCCCTTTATATAAACGCCGCATAGAGAGAGCCACCTTCCAGAAGAGAAAAATACTCGAAAGTGCCGGAGCTGTAATTATCGAAACTACTGAGAAGTGGGTTGTTTGCGCGGCTATTCTGAGGGAACGGTCATTAGTCGGCTGCGATCCTTTACGAGCTCACCTGGGACCCGCGGACACTTCACGCCGCGGTATCAATAGAAAATACAACCCGAAGAGGAGAGCTCTGAAAGATTTCTGTAAATACACATCTAAATTCAAAAGTAATTTAAAGAATGGACAATTGTCTGTTAATGATTACAATGTCCAAAGGAAAAAATATGATGTGTTTCATTCCCATGACTTACTCTACTTCTTCTGCAACAAACTATACTTATAAACGTTTATTCTACTATCTACTAATCACGACAAGCATTAGCAGAAATGGTCTTACTCATTAGATCCTTATAAGAAACGAAATAAGGGAATAAACTATGATAAATCCATAGTCAAATCTTTCAAAAGTGGGTGCTATGAGATTATTATTATTATTTTTTTTTTTTTTGCATAGACAGGAATAAAAAGAATAAAGAAGAAACAAAGGAATGACAAACTCGCATTTCAAAAAAAATTAAATATTTTAAAACTGAAGCCAATAGTAAATAATTTCTTGGAAATAGTTAGCTCCACAAAAATGTATTTTAATAATATCTACTACATGTTTTGTAGTAGGTCTATTGCAGTTTATTAATTATGAATGAAGAGTTTTCAAACTTTATTCCCATAACATTTAGAATATACATTTGATTTGTCATGTGAATATATTTAATATGTAGTATTTTAATAAAAATTGTTAAGACACATTTTTGAGGAAACCTACTTTTTGAATTTTTTTTCCACCTAAACAGTAGTTTATATGGGGGATTTTCTTGGACATCGTGTTTCATCATTGGAAGTTGCTGAACACGAACACACACATGCATGTACACATGGACCTTTTTCTAAATGCCTTTTTGTGTGGAATACAATACCTTCTATGCACTATGTATTATGTACTAAGTAAAGAAAATAAGAATCAGACGACGTACCTCTCCCATAAATCAAGTCGAGCTTCTACTCGGGCTTGACATTACTCAATTGTCAGAGCTCAGAAATCCCAGACACAACTGGACATTGACAGCAGCGCCTCCAAGATGGGTGGGGAGAGGCACGTGAGGTTGAAGCAATACTAATCAACACACGGTATAATTGTGACACGAGAAAAATAATTACACAAGTTTCAGATGTTAATATGTATTGTATTTGTTTAAACAATTTATAATTTGAGCTTTGAAAACACTGATTGCTGTAGGTGCCATCTGGTGTTTCCACTGGAAAGTTTTACGTAGTTGACCTTAACCTAATTCAGATATTTTGTCAATGGAGGTTACATCAAGAATAAAATGCGTGAACAGCGATTTTCGATTTTGCTGAAGAAGCCGTTGATACGTTCAAAGGCCATGTTTTATAGGTGTCTCAAGCAGATTGGAATAAATTCTATGACAAATGGTTCGAACACATGTAAAAGTATATTGATCATAAAAAAGAATATTTTGAGAAACAATAAAGCAAATTTCAATGACATATTACGGTCTTTTATTATAGAAGTTGAACTTAAATATCAAGTTTGGTGTTTAACCGATTATCGTTTTTGATGTATGCTGTTCATTCACACACACACACACACACACACACACACACACTGGAAATGTTTCTAAAATGTGTACATTCTGTGTAGAGACTGTTGAATAATTGTTTTCTTGAAAACTTAATATGATGCAGAAACCTTCCTCAGCTTTATTACTTTCTCTTGGAAATGTCTTTAGATATTGGGTGTTACAACACCCTACAAACACGCATTCGTTTTAATGCCAATAAAACTGTAGTCAATAAGTATGTTTAAGTCGGTGTGGGTGCTTCACTTGATTAGGAACTGGCCTTCTGATCCTAAGGTTGCGGGTTTGAAACCTGGCCCAGAACGATGATTTCTGAGTGTGCTTAAAAGTGACAACCCTTGTTAGTAACTATGTTAAGGACTGGAAGTCTATGTGACGAAATTCTGGCACACCGGCGGCGCTGATAATATCTGACAACTGACAGCTTTCGTTAACAAAGAAAATGGGTTTTTTTTTTTTTTTTTTACTTTATGAAGTTTAAGATCATTTGCTTATTGTGTCTATTGCACAGGTTTGATCAGCTAATACTAAATTTGTTAATTTTAAACAATGGCTGCATTTTATTAACCTATCAATTTTGTTACATTTATGGAAAAGTATCACTTCAGAAACCGTTTGAATCATTTTAATGTATCTAAAACATACCGACCGTGATGAATCAGGTGGTTTCGTTTTCGTCCCTATTTGGGAGGTCGGCGGTTTGCTTCACGTGGCCGGCCTACCTGATCTCTATGGGTGTTTACGGGGTTTCCTCGGGCCACCAGGCGAATACTGGATAGGTATCTTTCAAACTCAGAATTTCCTGTCTCCATGTCGTTCCCATTTTCCTTTCATTCATCATTCCTCCCGCTGATTTATTTCAAGATTGGAAGTGTCGGCGATGGTGTTTGGTGCGGCGTGGCAGGCAAAATGGATGCTCAAAATGTTTATGTCTGTTACCATACTTAGGCTGGTTGCCCGGATGAAGACCACCCTGGCGGGGACATTAAACCTTATGTGGGTCGGGGGCCTCGGTCTGCCTGTCTGACTGTCGGGGCGCTTCAATTTGGAAACTGTAGATCCTTGTCATTGTTGTGCCGTGGCTCCTGGTTCCACCCACTCGAGGTATCCATTCACCTCATCCCTCCCTCCCGGGACGCCCCCTTATGAGTGTAGATATAATAACCTCAGGTTCGTTGCCGAGTCCCCTCCGACAGTAAACTATCCTATCCAGTGTAACAAATGTTTTTATCAAAAATTGGTTACAAACAAAGTCTTGCTGCAAACAATTCATTCGACGCTTCCACACGAAGAGATTTGATATTTTCTCCTCACGCCACTCTGGCATGCCACTCTGGGGTAACCTCCAGACATTTACGACTCGCAAATTACGCCACTCCATCACAGCATTGGCTTGCAGTTCTTCCTGCTTTTACAGCTAGAAAATTACGTCCCATAACTTTCTGGAAAATTATGGAAGCTGAAGCTTTTGGACGCTTCTAGCAAGTGCCGGCTGAGGTCTCGCATTCCGAGGCCTCTGGTTAGAGCGCGTCGCTTCGTGTTCACCACGTTCCAGCCCCACCACTGCGGTCGCATACGGCACTATCAAAGAAATTACTCAAAAACAATTTCTTTCAAGGGCCACAGTATTTTGACTATGCAAAAGTAGCATAATCATTAGTGTTTTCATTGAACCATGAACTTTACTTATTGACTACAGTTTTAACTACAGTTTTGTTGACTTTAAAATGAATGCTGTGTTTGTAGGTTGCTTGTAACATCTAATATCTAAAGTCATTTCCAAGAGGAACTAATAAAGTAGAGGAAGGTTTCTGCATCATATTAAGTTTTCAAGGTAATAACTATTCAGTTTAGATAGGAAAAAGGACCGGTTCCCTTTAGTTAACTTTGATAAAAAGAAACTTTAGTTGTGTATATCACTTTCTCTACATGTAGAATGTACACATTTTAGAAAAAGTTCCGGTGTGTGTGTGAACAGCACACCTCGAAAACGATAAGTCGGTTAAATATCAAACTTGATATTTAAGTTCAGCGTCTTCGAAACATACGACATGAAGGTTTTCAAGAAAAATCTCTCTAAGCCCAAACTACGCTTTACATGGAATATTTTTCAAAAATTTTGAAATTCCCAAAAATGACTAACCATTTTGAATAAAATACCACATATTTAAGATATTTTCATAATAAATGAATTGTATATATTGAATTTTCAGGTAATGACATCTGAACACATCGTCATGTACTTGACTTTTGGTAGTGTTTAACACCCGCTTTTACTGATCTGGCACAGCAGGCGATGGCACTGATGATACATGAAGATGGAGCCCCGGTGGAATGAGATGGGTGAAACTAGAGAACGGAGAAAACCCGCTCCTGCGCCGCTTTGTCCACCACAAATCTCTCATGCGGTCGCTTGGGATCGAACCACGGCTCGGCCATGCTTGACTTTGTATAGCTGGTAGGTAAACCGTAAAATATAGACAAAAAATGTAGATTAAAAAAAAAAACATGATTTTAAACTAGTTAAATCAAACAGGAGTTAGTCTTTTCTGTTTCATTGTTTTACTTCTATCCATACAAAGAGAAGCGAATTTGTCACAAAGCGACTAACTTTTAAAACATTTGGCTATTCGCCTTAGTGCACTACCTTATTTCCCTTCTACTTACAAGCAACTCTGTAGTAAGACAATGTCTGCAATATTTATCTTGATTAACATGAAATAGAAGAATAAGCTTTGGTAAGAACATTTTTTTACAGGATATGTAGAAAAAGTCATGTGAATGAAATGCATTAGAGTATTCTCTACAACAATATTTAAATATTTAACAATATGAGGTACATAGCGATATTAGTGCAACAAGTTCAAAGCCAATTATTTGCAGTTGCAGTGACTATGTTGCATTTCAGTGTGGAAAACTCATAAAAAGCGAACAAAGCGTTCATTATGCTGCAGCAATATGACAAAATGGGATGCTCTTTGTTTGTAGCTGTTGCATGCCTAGTACGATAATTGCCGTCATTAAAAAGTAATTAACTGTCATATATATGTTCTCACGTCTCAGAATGACAATTGCAATATTTTAACTCCACTCTTTGATCTATGATGTATGCTGCTGCAGCAGAATTAATTAACGTTTTGGTTGGCGTTATTTCGTGCATCGCACCGCCAGCCCATGAGTGATGTCAAGAGGGCGAGATGACCTAGCTCAGTGTAGTAGGTGTATGCGCAGTCTGTCAAAGGTCATAGGGACATCCCGGCTGCGCTCTCACAAAGTGGATTGCAAGAACATCGCGCGCCAATTGACAGGATTTAGAACTCGCTGCTGAACACTTTACCTTCATAAAAACTTATTTGGTGTTGATTGATGGTAGGCCGCATGTGTGGCATCCAGAATATTTTGTTTTGTTTGTACTTTACCAGCATTCCGAGCTTACGTGTGGCGTAGCACTGCTCTGCGAAGCTGCAAAAGAGATCAAGAACACGATATATGAGCGCCAGGGGAAATAAATTGAAGAAATGCTTCAGTTCCATGCTAGATAGAATCCTTTTGTTAAACCATTGATTTTCTCTGGGGCTTTTAAGGGTGATTTAAATGGATGAAAAACATGCACAGATAAGAAGAATTGGATTACCTGAAGGCGATAATGCATTCCACATTCCATATAAGAACTCTATTCATTCTCGCGTGGCAGATTGCATTTCGTTCATGTTTTTACCTTAGGTGATGCATCTTTGAAATTGGAAAATAATACAATAGTAATATATCATTTTGATATTTACATAAATTATTATGAACAGCAACATTAACAGTGATCTTATTGCCATATTTTAAAATGTTATCTAACGTATTTATTTAAATACAAACATTTATTGTTCTAATGCAAATGCACAAAACTATGCAATTTTGAAAATATTCATCTCAAAAATTCAAGTTTTCAACAAATGTCTATAAATACATTTATCATATCAGATTTGTTTTATATAGACTTCTAATTAATGTATAAAATTATTGTTTTTTAAGTCTCCAAATTTTTTTCCTTAAATTATAGCATTATTTTGAAATAATAGATAGTAGTTTTGTTCAACATACATTTGAGGGGCAATAAAAAAATCTGATGTGTTCCATTCACAAGGCTTTCTCTATATCACTGGAACAAATTATTCTATTTACTTCATCTAATGGAGCCAAAATTAGCAGAAATAGTCTTATTACTTGCTTCCTTGTTAGTAGAAGCGAAATAAGGGGCTACCATAGGTTAAAGTGATAGTCAAAAGCTGGTTGCTCTGCGACTGAAGTTCCTTTGTTTGTATGGACACAAAGTCCTGTATGAGAAAAGTGTAAGTCTTTATAGTTGAAAAAAAAACAAGGAATATCCCAAAAACAATCAACTCCACGAAAAAAAACATAAATTGTGTGTTTTAAGCTGCTCTACATTTGCTGTGTGGTAAGCTTTTGTGCAATTCTTACGGTTTAGCAGTTATGCAAAATTTCGTAAAATTTACCGATAATAAAGTAGTCTTCAGAGGCTATTCCCAGAAAATTTATAATATACATTTTATTTGTCATGTAAATATCTTTAATATACGATATTTTAATCAAAATCGTTAGAATCAGTTTTTATAAAATCTAACATTTCGAAAAACGTTCCATGTAATGGGTAGTTTGGGGAATGTCTCAAAAACGACGAACTCCACGAAAACAATGTATATAACATAAATTGTGTGTTTTAATGTGCTCTACATTTTTGTGCATTTAGTTTTTGTCCATCTCTTACGGTTTAGCAGTTATTCAAAACTTAGTAAAATTCATCCAGAATAAACTACTTTTCAGAGGCTATTTCCAGAAAATTCAAGATATAGATTTTATTTGTCAGGTAAATATCTTTAATATGCGAAATTTTAATCAAAATCGTTAGAGCCATTTTTGAGAAAATCAAAATTTTCGAAAAAAGTTCCATGTAAAGGGTAGTTGGGAGTGGGGGGATTTTTCTCACAATCTTCGTGTCGCATCCCTGGAAGATATTGAACTTAAATACCAAGTTTGGTATATTACTGACCTTTCGTTTTTGAGTTATCGTGTTCACAGAAACGGACACACTGACACATGGGCACACGGACACACACACACACACACACACGGACCTTTTTGTGAAAATGCTTTTTTTGGATATTGGGGACCCTAAAATATAAATTTCCGGTGAAATCTCGGTATCGAATGTTTGGGTGGAGTGCAATACCTTCTGTATACACTATGTACATAGTGCATATAGAGAAAGTAAAAACATATTGAGTATCTTGAGTATGATAAAATATTCCAAATACAATTTCCGATAACATATGGTTTATAGTTGGGCGTGGCTAATAATAGGTAAGAATGCGCTTGCCCATTTTTACTTTCTCTACGCGTCTAGTGTACCCAAAAATTCGATCCCGGATTACATATCGGGGTTGCCAACCGTTGTCGTCGGGTATTAAGTCACGTTAGGTTGGCTTACCTGGCTTGCCTGGATTGGCGGTAAGCTCTTAGTTTCTTTTTTCTTTTTTGTTGTTGTTTTCTGGTAATTTAACGTTCTGTAACCTGGTTTGGTCATATCGAACGATGAATGTAATTGATGATATGATGCTCAAATGATCTCGGAGTCCATGGAGCTTAAAGTTACTCGACATTCCTCTTCTCAGGATAAGGGAAACCCCCGAATAAAACCTTACCCGGGTAACTCACCCTAAGCAAGATTCGAACTCACGACCTTTTGAACGTGAGGCAGACATGCTACCACCACACTACCCAGGCAGGCTCTTAGTTCACCCAAACAATTGCTACACAATTCTTGCTCGTTCAGTAGCTTAGCTGGAGGTTATATTAGTTGTCGTTTGTCTGGTCAGCATTTAATTAATTGTGTTCATTTTTTAGTACCTTAATTGAGCATGAAGTAATAGATGTGCCCTGGGATACGAGGAGATTTAGCTATTGAAGGACATTGGGGGAGTTTCTGCTGAGCTCTTCTAATTTATATCCTTTAAGATATAAAAGGAACCAAAACAAATTTTACAATAAATGTCTTATTAGCTTACTTAATTAAGCCAATCTACTTAGAATTCTTGTAGCACATTACAGATGTTAAAATACATTTCTTCCCAAACATAATTTACAAAATATTACAAGCTTGATTAAAATGATATATCCTTTGCATGTGTTATAACGGCGTGTGTGGTCGATTAAAACTCACTTTTTGTTTTTCTTACATGCACCTTCTGTTACCACATATTACTCGAAGTATACAATATATTTAGGAATATCTTCTATCCAAAATACACAACCCTAACTTTTTTTCCTTTTGAGAGTGAAAACTTTTTCAAACAATGTTTGTTTGGTAACCATAGTTAGAACAAAATCTCATCTACATATATAAGATTATCATTCTTTTGTTATTTCCATATATATTTCCAATGCAATTATACAATCTACTGCCACATATTGGAGATATGTTTTGAGACCCCCTGAAATAAAAAAAAAACATTTTTAGAAAAAAAATCCATTTGTGTGTCTGTTTATTTGTCAGTGTGTGTGTGTGTGTTGGTAGTGTTTAACGCCCGCTTTAACTACTAATGGCACCGCAGGCGGTGACACTGATGATACATGAATGATGATGGAGCACCGGTGGAATGCGATGGCGGGGGAAACCGGAGTACCCGGAGAAAACCCGCCCCAGCGCCGTTTTGTCCACCACAAATCTCACATGCGGTCGCTTGGGATCGAACCCCGGCCGTCTAGGTGAGAGTCGAGTGGTCTAACCACTCGGCCACGGCGCGGCCCATTTGTCAGTGTGCGTATGTATGTGTGTGTATGTGGGCAGCATAGCTCAAAACCGAAAATCCGTTAAATACCAAACTTGGTGTGTAAGTGAAGTATCTACCTAGGATGCGACATTCCGACAAATATGGAGGGAATAGAGGAATAAGCTAATTAGCAATAATTTGTTCCAGGAATGTAGAGAGAGTCATGTGAATGGAACTCGTCAAGTTTTATTATTATTATTATTATTATTATTATTATTATACAGATTAAACCCTATTTTACAAGTTGTATATTAAGGTTATGGTTTTATAATTTGAAAATAATTAAAAAAATACCATTACACACATATATTTTACAGTTTTGACAGATGTAAATAAATTGTACGAAATATTTATTTTCCGTGACCAGAAACGAATTGCGAAGTATAAAATCAGGGAGAAAGACTTTACATTTTAGGTAACTGTATATATCACGGAAAAGCATTTTCTTGTCACTGAGCCACTGTTGGTATTTACTCACTCTGAATTCTATATATTTGCTGTCTGCTTTTTGTACTCTGACTTTATTAATAAAGTTAAACATTTGTTGTAGACCTAATTGTCCCGGTCATATATATATATTTTTATTTAGGACAAATTTCAGCGTTGTATTTTCTTCACCATTTCTAGGAGTTAATTCCTTAAGATGCCAGCATTAATATTGCATGTTTAAAACATTATTTAACATCTGCACTTCTGCACTTAACTCTTCTTTCATTCCTTTTAGCTGTAGCCTTTTAATCTCCAAATATTCGTGACGCAGACAGAAGAATCTTAATGGCTTTAACTTGAAAATGAAGCATATTTTAAACTATTAATTATTGTACTTTATCATAATAAATTACATTAGTTTCTTACAGCAAAATATCGCGTTAACCTAACTTATCCCTTAATTTCCTTCTACCTGCAAAGAAGCGAATAGTAAGATCAATTGTGGTAGTGTTTATCTTTATTAGCACGAAATATAAAGATGAATAAGGTTTTGTAACAAGTTGGTTTGCAGAACAGGTAGAAAAAGTCATGTGAATGGATTATGTTCGATTTTAGAAAATGTCCGTGTGTGTATGCATTTTATTTAAAAAAAATATTCATTGGTATATATTTTAATTTTGTGTTATTTCTTTTTAAATTAAAACTTTCAATCGTAATCTAAAATGTATATATATATAAAATATCGATTTTGTACATCAGTATATAATTATGTCCGAAATATTGATATTTAAGTTCAATTTCCAAGGATACGATACGAAAATTTCCAGGAAAATCTCCCCCAACCCAAAACTACCCTTTACATGGACAAATTATTCCCCTTGAAATCTATAAATTATAGAGAACGCTAAATATTTGTGAATATTAATTTATCCAGTACAGTGCTACCTGAGACGCATTGTTGTTTATAAGGTACAGCGACGGAGACGATTGTTGCCTGTCTCTCTCTCTCTCTCTTTCTCACATACTCTCTCTGTCGCACATTGCACTCTAATACTTTCACTGTCCCAAATTGCGATATATGAAACAATGAATCTAGGCAATTAAAATAAATCTAAGAAAACAATGCAGAACTTATGTTCTTTGACAACCATCTCATATAAAATATGAAATCATAGAATTCTAAGGGGCATGGGAGTGAAATGTAATATTTCTATATTATTGTATAGATGTTTCTGAAACGTTACTGTGATAGTATTGCTGTTATGTTAAAACTAAATTTCACTCAATTTGGAGTGGGGGATTTATTTGCAAATCGTAAGAGGCATTTTTGAGAAAATAAAATGGTTCATATAAATGGTAATTTGGAGTAAAGGGATTTTCTTGAAAATTTCATATCTAAATAGTTTGTAATTTTACTATGTCATAAATTTTACTATGCAAATATAATGGATAATCAAAATGTGCCACGCACTTCAAAATGTGAGAAAATTGGTTAAGAGTTTCTGAATTAGAGCTCTGAGCTACAGAAAAAAACTTTAAATGGGGATAATTCAATGACTTTGATTCGGAATTATTGTAAGTTTTAAAAAATAGAAAATTTAATATCTAAAAATAGATTTTTACTTAAAAAAGTATAATTTTTAATGGTTCCAACTACTATTTGCTCTAAAAAAGGTATTTTCTAACTTTTAATCAAACTTTCACTCCGTGTCCCTTAAAAAGAAAGAAACAACTGTCACTAAGGGAAATTGAATCGCCTTGTCACAGTTTTATTTTCTTCCAGTCACAGTTATAGTGCCTGAATCATATTCATTTATTTGCAGGTTAATACTGACATTCTGCACCAAGTCCTCCCTTACAATTTTTTTACGGAGATTTCTACCTGTAACTTTTCGACTGTGCGACTCCTTTATGCTAATTCTGTCAAGGGCTTCATTTGTGACCCGCCGAGCATCCACAAGTCGTGATGTATTATTCAATCTGTGGAACTCTTCTGGACAATACGAGACCTAAATGTGGGCACATATCCCGTTAAAACTACTTTTTTTCCACCCTCAAAATATTTCTGAACATGTGTGCACTAACTCGGCAAGCTTGAGCTATTAAGTCTCTAATCTGGGCAAAATTGGTACTATCGTGCATTCCTTAAGAAGTAGTACTTAGAAAAAATCGGATGAATTCCGTTCTCATGACTTTCTCTGCCTATTCTGCAAACAAACTCTTCTTTAAAAATTATTATTATTTTATCTGCATAGTGCTAATCTGCATTATTATTTCATTAAAAGTAGAGGGAAAATAATGGAATTCACTAGGCTAAAGGAATAGTCAAATCTTTTAAAAGCTATAGGATTTTCTTTGACAGTTGGTACTCTTTCCTTGGCCAGGGACAAAAACAAAAGAAATAGGAAAATAGATGAGGGATTTTTATTATTTATGGACGCTCTTTAAGTGCTGCAATTCTTTATATATTATATTGGGCGGGAAAGGCGGTTTGATTTTGCTCAGAGACCTCTTTACAGGCTTGAGTTCTTTTATGTGCCCTTAATCTACAACACGGGATCAAGGGACTTTTTTCCCTTCTGAAGGAAAGCATACGAGGTATCTTTACGCCCGAAAAAAACCGATCGACCTGTGCGGGTTTGAACCCGCGAACTCTAGAATTTACCCTTAGAACGGAAGACGACAATAAGGGCTTCCCGTTTGAGAAACCTTTAAAAATGAAAAGCAATATCAACAATATCTCTAAAATGGTTAGCCCCAGAACAAAAATGTTCAGTACATAAATTGTTTTTTGACGAGATAAACATTGTATCGTAGTAAGTTTCTGTCTATTTCACAGTTTACGAGTTATACAAGAGTCATATCCAGCGATAAGAGCTTCAGAGGTTATTTCCAAAAATAACAACAACAACAACAACAACAAAACAGGAGAGTTATACATTATATTTGCCTCACAAGAACATTAAATAATTTCAATCAAAATCGTAGAACCGTTTTTTAGGAAATCCCAGTTAAATGTTGCATGCAAAGGGTGATTTGGAATAGGGGATTTATTTACAAATCGTGAGAGGCATTTTTGAGAAAATAAAATGGTTCATATAAATGGTAATTTGGGGTAAGGGAATTTTCCTGAAAATCTTCGCCTCACATCCTTGGCAGATATTAAACTTAAATACCAAGTTCGGTATTTGAAGAACTTTTCGTTTTTGAGTTATGGTGTCCACAGGCGCACACATACACAGACAACGCATACACTGGTCTCCTTCTAAAATTCCTTTTCTGCGAGTTCAGGGGTCTCAAAGCATATATTTCTGGTGAAATATTGGGATATAGTTTTTGGATGGAATACAATTCCTTCTCTATCTACTATGCACTTTGTACATATGCCTACAGAAAGTTAAACTGTATGTGACATACACTGCGTACTCCACATTTCTTTTGCAGTCAGTTTTTGTTTATCTCTTACCTTTTATTTGTCATGTAAAAGTCCTTCAGAATAAAGAGGACTTCAGATGTTATTACCAGAAAATTCAAGATATACATTTTATTTGGGATGTAAATATCTTTAATAAGGGATTTTATTTAAAATCGTTAGGGCCATTTTTGAGAAACATTGTCGAACATTTTTCCACGTGAAAGGGGGATATTCTTGAAAATCTTCGTGCTGCAACCTTGGAAGATGCTAAACATAAATACCAAGTTTGATATTTAACGCGTTTTAGTTTTTGAGCTATGCTGTCCACAGACACACACACACACACACACTGATAGGTGTACACGGATCTTTTTCTGAAAATGTTTTTTTTTTTTTTTTTGGAATCAGGGGACCCCAAAACATATGTTTGCAGTGAAATCTCGACATCGATTTTTGGGTGGAATACAATACCTTCTCTATCCACTATGTATATTATACATGCAGGCTAGAGAAAGCAAAAATGCTTCTTTTTGATTCACAGATCCTCAAAACATATCGGTGAAATCTCGGTATCAAATTTTGACTAAAACACAAATACATTCTTTATCTACTATATACCCGCACAGTACTTCGAAGAAAAAGTAATAATGTCAACCTGTCTGAGAAATAGCAAGTCTTAGCCGATGTTAAAGTGATGTTCACTATCTGTTCCAAATGTCCTTAAAAAGAGTATTTCATGTTAATCCATATAAACCTTGCTTAGTTCCTTCTAGGTAGAAGGAAAATAAGGGAATTCACTAAAATAAGGTGATAGTAAAATATTCTAATAACTATGCTATGTGAAACAATTGAAATTCGATTCAATTTTGCATTTCCGGGAGTAAAACAAAAATGAAAAATAAGTTAACTTCTCATTTGAGAAACGTTTAAGCAGTTTAAAACTGAAACAAATAAACAGGTAGATCTAGGGGGAAAAGAGTTAATGATATTATTTGTGCGTTTTAATGAGATCTACATTTTTTGTGTAGTAAGTTTTTGCATAGTCTTATGGTTTATGTATTATTCAACCCATCCAGATCGCAGAGAATTTCAAAGGCTATTTCCAGAAAATTCAAGCTATATATTTCATTTGTCATAAAATATCATAAACATCTGGTATTGGATTAATTGTTTTTTCGCACAACCCGTGTTTAGGACATGAGTTGCCATGGTAGCTCAGTGGCAGAGCAACCGGCTAGAGATCGGGAGATTCGTGGTTCAAATCCCGGCTATGGCATTCAATTTTTCAGTCTGACTCTACCTCTCCTACACCTGGTATTTTAATCAAAATCCTTAAGAGCATCTTTGAGAAACTCAAAAATTTAAAAAATGTTTGTACTATGTGAAGGTAAGTGGGCGAGGGATGATTTTCTTAAACATCTTCGTGTCACATCCTTGTAAGTTACTGAATTTAAACACCGAGTTCGGTATTTAGCCGCTCAACATATTCCTAGTTATGTTACCCACAAACCAGACACACACAAACATGTTTCTAAAATTGACTTTTTGGATTCAGGATGTCTCAAAACAGTATTTCTGGTGAAATCTTGGTATCTAAATTTTGGGTAGAATACAGTACCATCTCTATTCACAATGTACATTGTAAATATGTGCTAGAGAAAGTAAAAACGGTCCTCGGGTTTCCCTGTTACTGCATCGCGAGAAAAACCTGAGATATAGCTTACCACTGACAGCGAGAATTATGTCCCTAAAAGAATCCTCTAATTAATAGCACATATTGCAGCTAGTCTTTAAAATATGTATCTCGCGATAAGTCAAATTACCTCGGAGCTTTACCGACAAATAAATCAGATGAGAACAGCATTTTGAACACAGCAATACAGGGATAGTGAGTCGACATGTATAACTGAAGATACGTGCAAGTAGTAGTACAACAGTTGGCAATGAATTCTTAATTTTAGCGATACTATGCACAAAATAGTATAGAAAGAATGGTATACTGCCCAAAAACGGTGTCACGAAAATACAGTCCAAAAACACTTTTGAAAAGTCCATGCATAACTCAAAAACGAAAAATCTGTTAGCTACTTAACTTTATATTTAAATTCAGTATTTTTAAGGGTGCAACTCGAATGTTTTCCCCAACCGAAAACTTTTACCTTGGATTTTCTGAAAAATAGTGCAGTGATAATGATTAATGATATTGTTGGTACCACAAATGAAATGTATATTTTGAATATTCAGGGAGTAGCCCCTGAGGACCTCTTCGTTCTGAAAGGCATTTGTTTAACTGGTAAATTGTAAAACATAAATCTAGAGCATGTTGAAATGCATAATTTATGACTACATTTTATGTAGAGTTAATCATTTTCAATATATTGCTTATAATCGGCTTTAATTTTAAAATACCTTCCTTTTCTCAAGCAGGAAGTCGTCATTTCTTTTTTTGTTTTGTTTTACTTCTGGTCATGCAAAGAGAGCCGAATTTTAATTGTGTCACCTTATTTGCTTTTAAAATATTTGACTATCGCTTTAGTCTAGTACATTCTCCTATTTCCCTTCTACTTATAATGAACTACATAATAAGAAAATGTCGGACATTTTATCTTGGCTAGTATGGTGTATATAAAAGAATAATCATTTTACATTATGGTATATAGGTTGAGAAGGCACACAAAAATTCGATACCGTGATTTCAGCAGAAATATATGTTTCCAAATATAGCATTTTTAGAAAACAGGTCCGTTTGTGTGTGTGTGTTTTATGTATATTCCTTATTTAGCGCATGTTCCATTACAGATATAGTAATACTACAGGCTTAATAGTATGTAATACTTAATTGGCAATATTCCTATAAGTTAGTATTAACATTTTTTGAACAATGAGAAGTTTACAATTTATATACATGATTTACAGTAGTTCAAAGTTAATAAAATTCTCTAATTTGTAAAAGTCATTTCTAAAGGTTTTAACTATTTCCTTCTTTTGTATTGGCAACTTTCCATCTGTCAGAGTTACATTTTTTGAAAATATTTCTGTTCCACTTTTCAACCTGATACATTCATAGCGAAAATGGTCTACTGTTTGAAGTTAATTATTACAGTGGCACATTGGGCTGTCTGCTATCTTAAAGCTGTGTCATCCCAAACTACCCTTTACATGTAACATTTTTTGAAAATGTTTGACCTACTGTAAACTGACTATAACGATTTTGATTAAAATGCCGTATATTAAGGATGTTGAAAAATAAAATGTACATCTTGAATTTTCTGGGAATAGCCTCAGAAGATCTATTTATTCAAAATGAATTTTGCTTAATTTTGCATAGCTGGTAAACCGTAAGAGATACAAAAAAAAAAAAATTGCTGCACAAAACAGTAGATCTGGATAATACACACAATTCATGTCATATACCCTTTTAGTGAGTTGACCATTTCCGAGATTTTGCCTTGATATTGATTTCGCTTTTAAAATACTTCCGACCATGTAAAGAAGCGAATTTCATTAGATATAATCCAGTTTTTAAATACTTGACTATCGCCTTAGCATAGTGTGTTATTTCTCTTATACTTGAAGGAAGCAAGCAATAAAAGCATTAAGCTAGTCAACAATATTTTGTAGAGTCAAAATAGAAGCTTTTATCAGTATTCCTTTTTTAATGTTTTCATCGTGTGTAATATGTTTGTTTGCCGTTAAAGTAATCCATTAAACGATTAATAAATCATATGTTAATTAATATATAATTAGTTCAGAAATTTCACGAATATGCACCCTTAATAAATGTATTCTTCACAAGAGATTCTCTCCGCACAGTTCCCTTAAACTTCAGTTTCTCTTTGTTTGAACAGCAACGCTTTTCCCAGCTAGCAAACATCAATGTGGCCATTACCATGTTGCCTCTGGGCAGGTCATCCATTCATTCAATGGAGGTAAGACTAGAAGCTCACCCTAAAGGCATCAACGATTCCCTCTTTTATGACATTAGAGACTGGGTCCTTTAGAGCAGTTTCCTGCGGAAGCTGGATCACGGAAATGAAAGCTAGAATTTCTCTCTCTCTCCTGCAGCTCTTCTGCTTCATCTTGTATGTTGAAGGTAGATTTGCCACAGGAGCCTTTAATTTCCGTGGCCCATAACGCTAAGACTGAAAGCCAACCTAAGCTGAGAGCGAAAGGACCTGCTGGGAGTCTGGACCTTACATTCCTCCAGGTTCTGCTAGAATCAAACATTTTTGCCTACACTCAAAGTTAATCCCCAAAAGGAAAACATTGTCCTATTATTATAAGCTAGATCTACGGTTGTTCAACCCAGAGGACTCGGTTTCATCTTCCGGTGAGGTGGAAAAAAATTAATTATAATGTTTCTGTACCCTCTACACAATCTATAATAAAGCCGTAATATAGGCAGTATGTTTCAATAAATAAAACCCACGTTAAGGACACTTAATAGTTGTAAGTCAAGTGTTTCTCCTCTGATTGTTAGAAACTTTGTTTTTAAGTTTTTCAAAAACCACTTAATATGATTAAATGAAGCTTTGTCACTGCACACAACAATATTTTCAAAATATAATTCCATATAAAATTATAGATGTGACACACATATCATAAATAATATATTTCGCTTATAAATTATTACTGAAAACAGACTATTTCCCTAAAGCTATATGTTATTTATCAGCGAATACCTTGTGAGTGGCAAATATATTCCATACTTGATAAGTTTCACCTAAATTTGCTTTTTATTATATTTAGGCAATCTAATCCCACACCTACCAAATTTTTATATTATGAATACAAAATTAATACTAATTATACACTACGCACTTAATATATCTTATGTACATTACATATTAATAAACTGTCACGTCAATCTGAGGAGTAATTTAAGCTGCAATAAATAGCACATCGATTTGAAAACCACCAGTAACATTTCATCCATTTATCTTGATTAGGTTATACAGAAAAATAGCTAAATAGGTGATTATTTTACAAATGTATTAGATGATACTATTTATGCTGTGTGAAATATTAATTTTTAACATACACCGATATTTTAGTTAGATACATTTTGAAAAAGATTGCTCTTTTCCTGTCATAAACTTCATCTCATTAGGTTGTAAAGTTTTTTATAAACTTAAAATCATATCAAAGTGGGCACTTAAACAGCAGTCAAAAACTTGACTTACAACTAGAATCTTTAAAAGAACTACTGCCCACGAGTTGGATCACGAGTCAAAAGCTCAGATAATATCCATAAGGTTTCAAGATCCGAGCTGGATACCTCAGGCAGTAATTCGAGAGGTCCTGCGTTCAAATCCCGTGGACCGGTAAATCTGGCTGGAGTTTTTCATGGTTTCATTCAGTTGTCAAAGTAAATATCGGATTGAATATCTTAATACCACGTGCCAAAATCCAACCTTCAGGTCAAAAGACTGAAAATAAATCATAGTTGCGATTTCGCTGCCAGCTATCCACATATTGTGAAAACAGTAGATTGGATGGCACCCCAACCCCATTGCTGGGCGCGAAGCTCAGTGATACGGTATGGCGATGAGACCTTGAAAGGCTTTGTTGCTTTGCTGACAATTTAGTCATATGGCGACGTACCTTTACTATAAATATCTCAACGATAAGCGATCATTCGTTTCCTACCTCTTTTGTTTTACCGCTGGTCATGCAAAGAGAACCACATAACGACAGAAATTATTCCAAACCCTGGAAGGATTAAAATGTATATTTCAGGATGTCCAAAAAATCAAAATAGGGAATCAATAAATAAACTCCTGCTGTAACCAAGGTTGAAGAATGCACTAATGCAGATACATTTTAAAACATTTGCCTATGATTTTGGCTTAATCTATTCCCTTACTTCCCTTCATTTGCAGGTAAATAAGAAATAAAGTTGATGTTTATCTTGATTAGCATGAAGTACATTACATAAGATAGATCACATTTCTTCACAAATCTCATATTTCTAGGCCTTAGATTGGGTTTTGATTGTTCTTAAACTTATAATGAAAAAGGTGGGAACAGAAAAGTATATCCTTACTAATGCACCATTTTAATGTTTTATATGTCCTATTGTTTTCTCATATCTTCTATTTTAAATAAAACTGTTTTGTTATTCGCCTAATCGTAAGAAATTGATGATTTTTTAGCATTTTTAATATACCAATGTTAAAGTATATTATTTATTGGTACAATATATCTTAAAATTTGTGTATTATTTCATAAATTTATGCTCTTTCCATTGACCATTTATCGATGAACACCACTAAGATTTTTATTAATATAATAATATATTATATATATATTAATTTATACAAACCATATAAATATTCAAAATAAGAACTAAAGCTTTCCTGGCGACGTGTTAATTCAAAATCTTCTCGGGCTTCTAGCCAGGTAAAAACTTGGCTTGACACCAACGTTTCGAAGAAGTGCATCTTCCTCGTCTTCAGTTCACCCTGAAGACGAGGAAGATGCACTTCTTCGAAACGTTGGTGTCAAGCCAAGTTTTTACCTGGCTAGAAGCCCGAGAAGATTTTGAATTAACATATAAATATTCATTGATAAGGTCCTAAGATTTGAAAATGTTTTTCTACAGAGCATCTACAATGCTTATCTAAAAAGCTTACTTTTCTATTTACTTAACATACATTTGTAGAAATACTTTTGTTACATACATTCTTGCAATTATGCAGGAATTAGGAGTACACTAGGCTAAAGCGATTGTTACATATTTTAAGATGAGGTAGCTATATGAACGACTTTGAAGTCCCGTCCCTGTGGTTCACCAGAATGAAGAAAAACAAACAACTAGCTGACATTTGAGAAATGTGTAGATATTAAAATTGAAACCGAAAACAAGAAATATCGGAAATGGCTTCTATAAATTGTGTGCCCCTACATTTTAATAAAACATTTCTAACATTTACCGTTTATCAGTTATGCAAAAGTAATTCAGAAAGAACAGGACTTAAAAAGCTATTTTCAGAACATGCAAAATAAACATTTCATCTGGAATAAAATTATCATTAAATACATAATATTTTAATAAAAAACATAAGTGTTAGTCTATAGAAAATAAAAATTGCAAACATATTCCATGTTTGGAGTGGGGGCATTTTCTAACACTCCTAGTGTCGCATCCTTGAAAGGTACCGAATTTAAAAATAAGTTTGGTAATTAACCGACTTTACGTTTTGAGTTATGTTGTTCAGACACACAGGGGTATTTTTCAATTCTTTTTTTTTTTGATTCACGGGACCTCAAGACATATTTCTGGTGAAATCTTGGCATAAAAGCTTTGGGTGGAATACAATACTTCTCGTGCTTATGTACTATAGGAAGTAGAGAAAGTAAAATGCTAGATATATATCATATGTTTACTGTATTTTGATTCGGAATTAAACACACTGACATTTCTGGAAAAAAATATCTGATGTGTTACACTCACATGAATTTCTTTAGCTGCTCTACAAACCTCTTACAAAAGATTCTTTTTTCTACATAATACTAATCGAGATAAACATTAGCAGAATAATCTTATTACTTAGTTCCTTATAAGTAGGAATACACTAGGCTAAAGTGATAGTCAAATGTTTTAAAAGCTGTCATTATGCGATTGTCATTGCAAATCGCTTCTTTGCTTGGCCAGAAGTACAACAAAAGTATTTAACAATTGAAACCAACAGCAAGGAATATCACGGAAAGGGTTACCTCCACAACAAAAACCTAAAGGACATAAATTGTATGTTTTGACGAGATCTACATTTTTTGTGCCGTAAGTTTTTGTCTATGTCTTACGGTTCAGCAGTTAAGCAAAATTCGGCAAAGTTCATCCAGAATAAAGACGTTTTCAGAGGTTGTTCCCAGAAAATTCAAGATATACATTTTATTTGTGATGTAAATAGTTTTAATATGGCATTTTAGTCAAAATCGTTAGAGCCATTTTTGAGAAAATCAAAACTTTCTAAATGTTTTCCAAGAAAGGGTAGTTGGAGTAGAGGGATTTTCTTGAAAATATTAGGTCGCATACTTGGAAGATTCTGAAGTTTGGTATCCAGTTTCTTATTTATCGGAATTTTCATTTTTGAGCTAAGCTCTTTACTGATATATACACATACGGACCTTTTTCTAAAAAAATGCTTTTTTTGGATTCAGGGGGTCCCAAAACATGTATTTCCGGTGAAACCTCGGTATCAAATTTTTGGGTGCAATACAATACCTTCCCTAATCACTATTTGTGTGGTATGTGTAGAGAAAATAAAAACGTATACAAAAAAATTGTGTTTTAATAAGATCTACATTTTTTGTGTAATAATTCTTTGCCTATCTCTTATGGTTTACCAGTTTTGCAAATTTTAACAAAATTCATCCAGAATAAAGAGAGCTTCAGAAGCTATTCTCAGAAAATTCAAAATTTACATTTTATTTGTAATGTATCTTTAATATACTGTGTTTTAATCAAAATCATTAGAGCCATTTTTGAGTAAATAAAAACTTTGGAAAGTAAAGAGTAGTCAGGGTGGAGGATTTTCTTGTAAATCGTCGTATCGCATCCTAGGAAGATATTAAATATAAACAGCAAATTTTGCATTTAACCGTTTTCCGCTTTTGAGTGATGCTGTTTTCAGACGTTCTCTCGTCTTCTATATTTCGCTGGCAAATTGCTAAGTGAGTTTTCATTTATATAAGACTGTTGTCATTTCTGATTTTAAGTATTTATCTCTATTTGCTCAGACAGGAAAATTAAAAAAGGGGGTTTGAATAAATTATTAAAGACAAGAGCACCACCAACTTGAACTATGTAGAAAAAGAAAACAATGCTACTCTTCTATAAAAACCTCCTTCATGAGAAATTTGCGGAGAGAAGGATTCTTCTGTTCATCTGAGATCCTCTTCATCAGCTTTATAACTGAAATAAATTTGTATACACAAGATAAGTTCTGTAAAATAGCAGATTTTATTATGGTACTTAAGAAGTTCTTTCTGAATATTTATCAAAAATGTCCTCCGTAGCTCTTCAGCAGGTTTCAACATTAGATTTTTAATTACGTTTTAATGAGCCATCTAGTAGTTTTAATCCCATCAAGGGGCATACAAATGACAGACAATATCTTGCGCAATTAAAGAAAAACAAAGAAGGGTTAAAGTTGGTTATGTAAAACACGTCCAAATATTATAATATGCATATATTACTAACGCTTATAGATCCATGCCGTCTGTCATTCAAGTATTCTTTATAATGGCATTACTTGCTTACTTATTTACTTGGTAATAATTCTCAAATCTTAAAATCATTAAAAAAGATTATGTTAACACCGACATTTTATAAACTTAGTCTTCGTTTTGAAATGTTTTCAGACTTCAAGTAAGTGTACATCTCAAACTCAAAACTAATTATATCCCAGATTTTATTTTTTGAAAGCGTTTAAAGTAACAAGAATTTAGAGCAAAAAGCGTCTTTCATTATCTTCTTTCATTACACTGTTTTAACTTCAGAGTGAACGCAACTTTTTGTACTTATTTATGTATATTTATTTTGAAGTAATTATGTAAAACAAGTAATTATTGCCTTTCATTAATAGCCACTTATTCATTCATTTCATAATTTGTAATATTACTGAAAAATTTGATGTGTTCCATTCACATGACTTTCTCTATATATCTGCAACAAATTATTGTTAAAAAGCTTATGCTTCTATTTACTTAAAGGTAATCGAGAAAAAATTAGCAGAAATAGTATTATTACTTGCTTCCTTGTAAGTAGAAACAGAATAAGAGAGTACCATAGGTTAAAGTGATAGTCAAATGCTGGTTGCCGTGTGACTGAAGCTCCTTTGTATGGACAGGAGTTGACAGATTCTTACACGAGAAAAGTATGTTTCTTAAATCTGAAGCCAGTAACCACGAATATTTCAAAAACGATCAACTCCACGAAAAAAATGTATATAACATGAATTGTGTGTGCTTAATGTGCTCTACTTTATATGTGAGATAAGTTTTTGTCGATCTCTTATGATTTAGCTGTTTGCAAAATTCCGTAAAATTCATTCAGAATAAAGTAGTATTTAGAAATTTCAAGATATAAATTTTATTTGTCGTGTAAATATCTTTAATGTATGATATTTTAATAACAATCGTTAGAGCCATTTTTGAGAAAATCAAAATTTTCGAAAAAAGTTCCATGTAAAGGGTGTTTGTGGGTGAAGTGATTTTCTTGAAAATCTTCGTGTCGCATCCTTGGAATGTACCAAACCTAAATACCAAATTTGGTTTTTAATGGTCTTTTCGTTTTCGAGCTATGCTGCCCACAGACACACACATATACACAGAGGCGGACACACGCGGACATGTTTCTAAAAATGTTTTTTTTGGATTCAGGGGGTCTCAAAACATGTATTTCCGGTGAAATTTCGGTATCGAATTTTTGGTTGCATTACAATACTTTCTCTCCACGCTAGGTATGTAGGTACATAGTACGTGTACAGAATGTAAAAATATGACTTAGGGATTGCAGCTAGTATTTCACAAGAACATATTAATGCAGTATTAATATATTAGCACTTCGCCCTGGCTTCGCATGGGTGGTGTACTTAATCAAGAAAAACTCAGACAAAATCTTCCGTTTACAGTACGACCATGCAATGAAATAAAATTACATTAAATACTTTGACGACACTTTATTGTAATGCCTTGTAATGTACAATTTTCCTTCCGGAGAGAAAAAAAATAGCGCCGATAGTTTGCTGACTCTCGAGCACGCAAAGTACAACATGCAAAAGACACAATTCAAGGTATATTACACACATTTCTAACGATTGATCTAGGAATTTATTGTCATTGCGAATGCAAGGCGCGCTTAAATTCAAAAGGAAAGACGGTTGACTTTAGTGGTATTCTTTGAACTTTCCTATGTTATAGTAACTTAAATCAAAATTTTCATAATTTTTTTAACAGTGAGTTTTAATCAGCTGCGTAATTTCGGCTGATTGACATTGCGTAGTATAATTATCACCGAGTCAGCCTTGGGCTGTAAATTGTGTGGCGGGAATTCTGGCAAATCAAATGAATTTAGTTAGATAATTGACGACTTCATTTGAATTGGTAATGGAATTGATCGACTTTAATGAATGTATTTGTCCATCAATTTTATCCTGAATGTTTACATTCAAATTATCTACATCCACAAGTTGCTGCTAAAATGGCTCGTTCGCTCTACAAGCATACTTTTTGTAATCTGCACCAATATTTAGGAACACTTTCGATATTAATTCTTCCTTTGACGTGGTGAAGATACAAAAATTTGATGGAAATGAAATGAGGCCAGTAGAAGTGTCAACAGGAATTTTCCCATTGCCATGTCTAATAATCCCTTTGCATCTGAAGAGCGCAATGATCTGCGCAATGTAGCACATGTAGTTGGTATTGATTCGCCCTCCGTGGTGTAATGGTTACCATGCTAGCTTCATATACCCAAGGTCGCGGGTTCAAACCCGGTGAAGGACGATGGATTTTTTCGGGTGTAAAAATCCTTAGCATGGCTTCCTTCGGAAGGGAGGTAAAGCCGTTGGTCCCGTGTCGTAGATTTACGGCACGTAAAACAACCTCAAGCCTGATAAGAGAGGCCTCTGAGCAAAATTAAGCGGTCTTTCACGCCCAGTATAGAATGGGACGCTGAGAGCCACAGCAGTTAAAGAGCGTCCATAAATAACACGCCATTTCCATTTTTTAGTTGGTATTGCGAAAAGGAGGAAGTCAGAGCACCCATAAGGTAGTATGGAACGGATGACATAGGCAGTTAATAGCGTGGACAACAGATGTCGTTGGCATATCAGCAATGGCAACGCTTCCACAGTGTGGCGGGCAGACGCTGGCAAAGGTAATCAATTACATTAAGGATAAAGTCACAAAGTAACATTCATGCTTCTTCCGAGTCTCTTTCTTTCCTTTAGTTCTAATGTTTTCCATCTCTTTCTTTATTTTCTTCTATGTCAAAACGGTCATTTCTAAGGCTAATACTGACGTATCTAAAGATCAAGTAGATCTGGTCGGGCAATTCATAAGCTTTTATTTGATGATAGCTTTGTGTTTTAAATTTCCTCATTTAACCCAAAATATTATTTGACCAAATGTATTAAGAGCACCGCAATTGCAGTATGATGGTGACGCGGGTATCTTCATGTTCTTTAGCTAGCTCATGTACCACATAAAGTCAAATAACCAACATCTGCAATAGAAAGTTAAACCTAAAACGAATCCCGTTATTTTTCTGCCATTTTCAGATTCCAAGAGGGGTTAATGGTTTTGTGCATTGTTTATAACTTGTTCATTTTAAATAATTCCAACAAAAATATACTTATTTCTTTATTTAAACTATGTGACCAAGGGAACGATATTTAATACATAAGAAGTATATTTGATTTTCACAGTTATCTTGCGTCATTGTCTCTATGACCGAGTGCATTCCCTTAGCATTGAATGGGGAACAAAAATAGAGCTGTAGGAACTACGGCCATCTGTGGCAAATAATAAGTACGTATTTTAGGTATTCGTCGCCAGGAAATCTTCTTTATTTTAAATGATAGGAGTAAGAAAAGGACAGTTAATATATAAAAGTGTGTTTTAATTTCTCTTGCGTCATCTCGATAAACTGTTGCGTTACCTTTACATTGGATGGGGAGGAAAACAACTGCAAATGCTATCTAGTGACAAATAAATAACTACTCTAGGTGTTCATCGTTAGGAAAGCTTTTTTGCTTCCTTATTTTAAACGATAGGAGTAAGGAAAGGACAGTTAATACATAAAAACGTATTTGAAATTCACTGCTGCGTTGTGTCATCTCGATAAACTGTTGCGCTATCTTAACATTGAATGAAAAGGAAAACTACTGCTTTGGCCATCTAGCGGCAAATAAATAAGTACTAACTCTAGGTGTTAGTCGCAAGGAAAGCTTCCTTTCTGCCTTATTTTAAGAAATAGGAGTAAGGAAAGGACAGTTAATATATAAAATGTATTTGAATTTTACTGCTGCATTGCGTCATTGTGTCAATAAACTGCTGCGTTACCTTAACATTGAATGGGGAGGGGAAAATATAGCAGTACTACGACCAATTAGCAACAAATAACCGTGATACCACTGCCATCTGTTGGCTATTAACCGAAATGCGTTTGCTTAGCACGGTTTTTTATTTATATTAAGATATTTTAAATGCTTTCCCGTACTATTTTTAAAACATTTTCTTTCCTACAAACCTTGTCGTGACAGTAACAAACACAACAAAAAAAGAATTATTCAATTTGATGTATTTATCTTCGTTTACAATTTTATTTCTTGTCTAAGCTTAGAAACATCATACAAACAGCAACATATCAAGCATCCTTCATCATTATCATCATATATATATATTTTAAATGAAATGATGATGATGATGATGATGATGATGATGACGATGAAGGATGCTTGATATGTTGCTGTTTGTATGATGTTTCTAAGCTTAGACAAGAAATAAAATTGTAAACGAAGATGAATACTGAGGAATCCAATACCATAGCCGGAATGGTATTGTTAATGTTAAGTTAATGACATGTTTACAATATAAAATTTTAGAATGAATTTTGAGAATATACAAATGACGAAACATGTTTCATGTAAATAGTAGTTTGTGGTGAAGGATTTTCTTTCGTGTCGTATTCTTAGAAAATGCTGAATTCAAATATCAAGTTTGGTACTTATGGACTTTTGTTTTATAGTTATGCTGTTCACAGTCACGTGCGCACATACACACGCACACGCACACACACTCTCTCTCTCTCTCTCTCTTTCTCTCTCTCTTTTACTCTCGATTATTATCAAGAAAGTGCAGACAGCTACAAATGAGAGAATCACATCCAGAAAAAAGGTTGAAAATAAATGAAATTTTTTGAAATGTATTTCCACTTCTTTTAAAGAAAGCAATAAAAATGTGTACCGTGGTAACTCTGCGCCTGAATTTAACGCAATGGTTTATATTTATTTATGCAATTCGCCAGTGACATTTAATCATAGGATTAAGAATCTGGATTGAGGGATTGATCCGGAGCCAAGCATGGGCGTGATGAAAGTAGATTATATGAAATTAGAATAAAATGAATGATAGGGAAGGTGATGATGGAACATTTGGTGAAATGAATGTCAGGGAAAACCGGAAAACCTGCCCAGACGCTGCAAATCCCACATACGGTCGGTCGTCTAACACTCGGTCACTTTCAACTTTTTCATCTTCTTTCTGTAACTCATTTGTGCTGTTAGGCGTGGAGCACTGGTACCGATCCACTTCTTTCACTCTATTCAAACCTTTACCATCGGACCCCGAGCACCCGTTGTACTTCTGACGTTACTGGAAATACTCCGAGCAGAACATCTGAGCCCCTCCAGAAAGGGAGTTGTTCGGATTGGGTTGGACTCGGTGGTACAGTGGTTTCCGAAATCCATGGGAGCTTGGGTTGTGAGACGCCTCAATATCCTCCGACCACTAACCTGGAGAGTTAGTAGATAGAAGCTAGTAGCTGTCGCTCCCACTGAGGCCTTTAACCCTTGAGGTTGTCGCGCGTAAGTGGCGTATCCACTCCCTTCTTGCATCAATATAGGGACCGGCATATAAGATAGACACCCTGAGTGGTCAGGTCACTACTGCAAGACTTACGTCTACGCAATCCTTTACCACTCTTCTGATTTCAGTCATCATGTTATTCCTTATTCTGCCTAATTTTGTGCACTTAAAATATATAGCGCCTTTCAAAAGTCAGTTCAAACTTTAAACCACTATAAACATAATATTTGAGATAGGAAAAAACAAAAAACGTCTTATACTGGGGAAGCAATGGACTTTGGTTTTCTTTTGTTCTTTTTTCAGTTCACCGCTACCATAGTTACAGTTTTGTTAAATAAAACATTAGCAATTTTATTCATACTTCTGTAAGAATTTGTAAGTTATAAAATCATGGCTCTCGCACTATATATTACTGATTCAATATTAACCGGAAGATGTGGTTCAAGTCCCGGCTTAAGCATTGAATTTTTCAGTCTGACTCCACCTAACTGATTCAATGTTATTATGAAAGAAAGAGGAGTGTTTCCCCCCCCCCCCCCCAGGATCTGAGAAAATTTACAACCCTTAACAGTTTAAGAGCAAGCCTATGTTCCAATTCTTAAGTATGGGGATTTAATCAGGATGTTTGAGGAAACTAGTTCGGTTGCTGATAAGAGGAAATCTGGAAGGTGAAATGTAATCAATGACGTCACTGTTTTGAGGTGCTTCATATCTAAACGATTATTTATCCTGATCTTTGGCGATACTATTATCAGTAGAAGCTTTACAACAGTGACCGCCGCGATCTTCAGAGTTCAATACGACTTTTGGTTTTGGGGTTGCCTTAAAGAATAAGTTTTTCGACCGACAATCTCACAACTGAAAGATGCTGTCTCACAAGAAACTAATAATATTCCAGTCATTATCTGCAAAATGCTCATGGAATCGCAGAAAGAATGTTGTACGTTAAGAAGAGAACAGAAGAGAAATATCCTTTCAATGTTTCATAAAACTTCATTGTTTGCCCAGTATATTTTTATCCTATCTCAAATATAATAATATATGTAGCGGATTAAAGTTTGAAGTGACTTTTGAAAGACCCTATAATTTCCGTAACCTTCTTCTTGATCTTATACCTTCCGATCTTGCTTCCAAAAATTGCCTGGGTTTCCTATCATCCGACATACGGAGTACATGTCCAAACCATTTTAGTTGTCTTTGTTCTAGTATTTGTTTTGTAGATCGCACACCAATTCCTTCCTCTCTTACTGTTGTATTTCTGGAGACACTTAACGTTTCTAGTTTTCCACCACAGTCATCTCAAATATATCATTTCCATAGCTGTTGTTTTATTTTCATATTTCTGTCGAAGATTCCATCTCTCTGCTCCATAGAGTAGCATTGGTAATAACATTTTTTTTTAAAAATTGCTTAAATTACAATAATAAAAATCTGTGATTTGCTCCTTAGGAGTCGGTGATCCAATTCTTTATCAACACTTATTTATGATTTTTGTTATCATCCCAAATTGTATTCAATTCTCCAGGATTTGGATTAATTTTTCATGTGATTCCACTGGTGGATTTTCGAAGCCCTATTCCTCGGGGTGCCTCGGGTCATTCGACCCCTCCAGCGAAAGTGGTTTATTTGTGGCTAGGATCTCGTCTTTGGTAGTGCACATCATCATCCGGTGTACTACACCTCCAAAGACTTCGCAACAATATAAATCTGAGTGTGGAAAGAGCGCCCATAGCTACTTACTGGCAATTGGTCTATGTATGTTGTAATGATAAAATAAATTATATCTTAATCAACCGAGCGGGATGACTTACGAGTTTCGGTTGTGGCTTGCATTGGCGATGTTGGGGGCCGAACTACATGACTGGTCCACCTGACTCATGGAGTATTCGGGGATTTCCCCGGGTCGTCAGATGAATGCTGGATAGATGTCTTCCATCCCCCAAATTTCCTGTCTCTCCATGTCTTTCTTCTATTGTATTTTATTCAATCTTCATCCTTTCGGTTTCTTCCAGGATTGGAAATATCGGCGATGGTGCTCGGCTTTATAAAGCATGCTCATTGTGATGCTCTCAGTCCCCGACTTCGACTGGTTGAGAAAGGCCTTTGATGGAGTTATTGCACACTGTATGGGGCAGTATCTCCGGACTGCCTGCCGATTGTCGGAATACTGCAATCTGGAAAATGTAGGGTCCCTGTCATTGCTATGCTATCTCGCCTGGTTCCGGCCGTTCGGTGTATAATTTTATCTCATCCGTCGCTACCGGGCTTACGTATAATAAGGCTATACCCCAGCGCCCAAATCCTAATCTTAACCAAAGTTATTAGCATCATCATTGATGAATACAAAATCAATGTTTTCCCCCAAATAAGGATTTAGTTCAGGTAATTTCAAAAGGTGTACTTCAAACGAACTATGAGGCTTACTCTACCTTCAAAATGATACAGAATTTTCATAGAATGGATATGTACATGACAATTTGTACAGGTAAGGTAACGGAACTGTTAAGGTATCTGTAATACTCCAGCAACCCATTATGATTTTACTCGATGCGCGCGCAGATCCCTTATAGCCCATTCCTTTTACAATATTCAAAGCAAAAGTCCAAAATGGTAGCGAGATGTTTGAAAGCGATAGTGATTTAAAAGGAAAAATCTAATACCGCCGGAAATTGAGAAAATATTTACAACACTTTATTGTCGCAAAATTTAAGGTAACAATGTGAAAAATACCAAGTGTGTTTAAAATAAGGTGCATTTTCTGCATAAGAATGAATAAATATGGCGTGAACTCGTATAGACGCTCAAAATCCTGCCATCAGTTCTGCGTATAATTACAAACAATTAAAGATAAGCTTTTTTTTTATAAAACTGAAAGTTTTGAAATTCTACTGTAATGGACCAAATTCAGTCGTATGCAACTTGCTTGTAATGGTAATTAACAGGCTTTAATGAAAATTATAAAATTCGTACTGGTCGTGCCATAAACATATTCGCGCATTAATAATTACTACCTTTAGTCTTGTTACATAATGTACTATTGCTGTATGACTAGTTCTAGTAACATTATATTGAACTAGACCTATAAAATCACTATGCAGAATAATTGAGAAAAATCGGAGACAGTTTGTTAGACTGAAAGGTTTAGGCTCGATGCGTGAGCTAAAATTTCTGATAATTTTGACAATATATAAAGTTGTTGAATTTGCTTACATCTGTTGTTGTATTATTTTCTCTTCTAAGTATTCATACATATCAGGTAGAGAAGGTATTGTACTCCTCCCAAAAATTTGATATCGAGACTTCATCGGAAATACGTTTTAAACACCCTTGCATAAAAACATTTATAGAAAAGGTTCCTGTGTTTCTGTGACTGTGTTTGTGGATATAATAACTCAAAATCGACAAGTTGGTTAAATACCATTTGGTATTTAAGTTTAGTACCTTCCAAGGATACAACACGAAGATTCTAAGGAAAATCCTTCCACCTCAAATTACCATTTATATGGACATATTTTCCAAAATTAGGATTTTCTCAAAATACCAGTAACGACTTTGATTAAAATACCATACATTTAAGATATTAACATGACAAAACAAATGTATATCTTTATTTCCCTATGAATAGCCTTTGAGGACCTCTTCACTTTGGATGATTTTTGTATACTGGTAAACCGTAAGAGGAAGATACAAAACTTGCCATGTAAAACATGTAGATTTTTGTTGTGGAGTCCATCATTTCCGAGACATTCCTTGTTATTGGATTTTATTTTAAAATAATTATAAAAATTGTATTAAAAGTGGATTTGTTATTCTTGTTTCTTTTATTTTACTTCTGGCCATACAAAGAGAAGGGAATTTAAATCGTATCGCGACCAGCTTTTAAAAGATTTGTCTATTGATTTAGTCTAATGTACTCCCATATTTCCCTTCTATTTACAAATAAATAACAATAAGACCAGTTCTGTATTTTTTGTCTTGGTTAACGTTAATGTAGAGACTTACTTCTGTAAGCATAATGTTACAGAGTAGGTGGAGAAAGTCATGTCAATGGAACAAATTAGATTTTATTTTTCTGTTTGCATATGTGATGCAGCGTTGCAAAACTAGACCGTTTTTGATTGTGTATTTCCAGAAAAGAGGTCGCGTTAAAGTCGTCTCGTATCTTTTAGCTCTGTTTCTCGTCCTCTCTCCTCCCTAGGCGTGTTGACTCGGATGGAAGAATAAATTCTGTGTGCTCTGGAAACGTCACTTCCCTCACAATGAAAGATGCTCAAAATTTAAGGAATTTCTTTCTGCGCTGTACCTTCCACTCTCGTTATTTATGTGCGCTTTCCTCCAATATAAGTTGGGAGTTAGTTCCGACTGCGGTCGGCAGGGTTCCCTTGAGATGTCCTTGTTTGCACAGTAGCACAAACACTGCCTTTCATCAGCATTGCACACAACCTTTCGGAACTTGATCCTTCCCAAAGTTCACTGCAACTAGTTCCACCTCAAAGGAAGCAAGGACCTTATCAAAATAAACACATTTATCTTTACTTTCTCACGTACCTAATAAGTAGAGGAAGTGCAAAATTCTACGAAAAGCTCGATGGCAAAAGTGGTCCAAAATAAAGTCTTATGGTCTCAGCTAACCAAAAAACATGTGTTCCATTCATTGGAATTTTTCTACAAACTACTGAAAATATTATTTCTTTATCTACATCGTGGCAATCAAGACAAACAATAGCAAAAACGGTTGTATTAGATCGTTCTAAATAGACGTGGAGTAACATAATGAAGTAAAGAATTAATGAAATCATTTAAAAGTGAAACCATTCAAATTCGGTTCCTCTTTGCAAGACCAGGAATAAAACTACAAAGAGATGTTCGATAAAATTTTATATAGCTTAAAGTTGAGACCAATACTAAGGAATATCTCAAAAATAGTCAATTCTACAAAAAAAAATCTGATGTGTTACATTCACATGACTTTCTCTACATCTCTGCAACAAATTATTCTTAAAGAGCTTATGCTTATTTTCTCTTTATCCTAATCGAGAAAGAACTAGCAGGAATAGTCTTATTACTTGCTTCCATGCACGTAGAAGGGAAATAAGAAAGTAGCATAGCCTAAAGTATTCTCAAAAGCTGGTTGCGATGTGACTGAAGTTCCTTTGTTTGTATGGACAGGAGTTGACAAATTCTCGTATGAGAATAGTTAAGTATTTTAAAGCTGAAACAAATAACAAGGAATACCTCAAAAACGATCCACTCCACGAAAAAATGTATACAACGTAAATTTTATGATTTAACGTGATCTACATTTTCTTTTAGGTACATTTTTGTGTATGTCTTACAATTTACCAAATATACAAATTATCGTAAAGTTCATCCAGAATAAGGTAGCCTTCAGAGTATATTCCCAGAAAATTCACGATATAAATTTTATTTTTCAGGTTTATATCTTTAATATACGATATTTTAATTAAAATCGTTACAGTCATTTTTTAGAAAATCAAGATTTTAGAAAATTTTTCCATTTAAAGGGTAGTTGGGGGTGGGGGGATTTTCTTGAAAATCTTGGTGTCGCATCTTTAGAAGATACTGAACTTAAATACCATGTTTGGTATTTAACGGACTTTTCGTTTTTGAGCTCTGCTGCCCCAACGCACACACACACACATACACACACACACGGACATTTTTCTAAAAAGTGTTTTTTTTTTGTTGTTTTTTTTTTGTATTCAGGGTGTCCTAAATTGTTTGTATTCCGATGAAATCTCGGTATCGAAATTTTAGGTGCATTACAATACCTTCTCTATACACTATATACATAGTATGTATAGAGAAAGTAAAAATCTTAGGTGTTCCATTCACATGACTTTCTGAACATCTCTACTACAAATTATTGTTAAAAAGCTTATGTTTCTATTTACTTCATGATAATCGAGAAAAATTAGTCTTATTGCATGCTTCCTTGTAAGTAGCAGCGAAATAAGGGAGTACCATAGGTTAAGGTGAAGGTCAAAAACTGGTTGCTTTGTAACCGAAATTCCTTTGTTTGTATGCACATTAGTGGACAAATTTCCGTATGAGAAACGTATAACTTTTTAAAGCTGAAACCAATAACATGGAATATCTCAAAACCTATCAACTCCAGGAAAAAAATGTTATGACATAAATTGTGTAATTTATCGTGATCTACATTTTTGTGTGGTAAGTTTCTGTCTATGTCGTACGGTTTACCAGTTATGCAAAAGTCAATAAAAATCATCTAGAACAAAGAGTTCTTTTGGGGCTATTCCCAGAAAATTCAAGATATTCATTTTATTTGGCACGTAAATATCGTAAATATCAAAGATTTTAATCAAAATCGTTAGAGCCATTTTTAAGAAATGGAAAATATTCTAAATTTTTTCCATATAGTGCGTTTCGGGTGGGGGATTTTTTTTTTTTTTTTTTTTTTTGGAAATGTTTCGTGTCGCATCCTTGGAAGATACCAAACTTAAATACCAAGTTTGGTTTTTAATGATCTTTTCGATTTTGAGCTATGCTGCCCAGGCACACAGACAGACAGACAGACACACACACACACACAAAGACATTTTTATAAAATTTTTTTTTTTTTTTTTTTTTTTTTTTTTTTTGGATTCAGGGTGTTTCTAAAGATATATTTCCGGTGAAATCTCAGTATCTAAATTTGGGTGCAATACAATCAATACTTTCTCTATACACTATGTACATAGTCCGTGTATATAAAGTAGAAATGTATACAATATAAAATGTGTGTTTTAATGAGATCTACATTTCTTGTGTCCTTAGTTTTTGTCTGTGGCTGAGGGTTTACGAGTTATGTAAGTCACCCAGAATGAAGAGGATTTCAAAGGCTATTCCCAGAATGTTCAAGATATACGTTTTAACTGACGTAAATATCTTAAGTATACGTATACGTATTTAAATCGGTAAGAGCATTTTCTGAAAAAATAAAATAAAAAACTTTTCCATATAAAGAGTAGATTGGGGTAGGAAGATTTTCTGGAAAATCTTCGTGTGGCGTCCTTGGAAGTAACAAAATAAATACCAAATTAGGTATTTTACGGTCATTCGACTTTGAGTTATGCTGTCCACGCTTACACACACACATACACACATGGGTATTTTTACTTTCTCTATACGAACTATGTACATAGTGTATAGAGAAGGTATTGCATTGCACCCAAAAATTCGATACCGATATTTCACTGGAAATATATGTTTTGAGAGTCCCGTGTGTGTGTGTCTGTCTGTGTGTATGTGTGTGTGTGAGTGTCTGTGGGTAGCATAGCTCAAAAACTAAGAGACCGTTAAAGCACAAACTTGGTATTTAAGTTTGGTATCTTCCAAGGATGCGACACGAAGATTTTCAAGAAAATCTCTCCACCCCAAACTACCTTTTAGATGGAAAAATTTTCGAAAATTTTGATTTTCTTAAGAATGACTAACAATGTTAATTAAAATATCGTATATTAAATATATTTACCTGACAAATAAAACGTATAGCCCCTGAAGACTACTTTATTCTGGATGAGTTTTACGGAATTGTGCGTAACTGCTAAACCGTAAGAGACGGACAAAAACTTACTACACAGAAAATATAGCTCACGATAAAACACAAAATGTATGTCATATAAATTTTATTTCGTGAAGTTAATCATTTGTAAGATATTCCTGGTTTTTCGTTTTAGCTTTGAAAAACGTACACTTTTTTCATACAGGAATTTGTAACTCCTGTCTATACAAACAAAGGAACTTCAGCTACATAGCAACCAGCTTTTGGCTAACATTTTAGCCTATGGATCTCCCTCATTTCGTTTCTACTTACAAGGAAGCAAGTAATAATTAGCATGAAGTAAATAGAAGCATAAGCTTTTTTAACTACAATTTGTTGCAGAGATGTAGAGAAAGTCATGTGAGTGGAACACATCAGATTTTTCTAAATATGAATCTATGTATTTAAGGAATATCAAACCGTATATTTTTGGTGAAAGCTCAACATCGAATTTTTGAGTGGAATACAATACCTTCTGTACTTACTATATGCATAGTAAGTGTATAAAAGGTTCTCTCGTATATTCGTTTCGTTTCGTAATCGGCTTACCCTTCCCGTGTTTTTAGGATTGACCCCCCTAGGACTTACAAGCCAATGCCTAGGGGTCAGAAGGTTGTCGGGAAGCCAACGGCACGGAACCATAGAATGGAGAACCCGTTACAAGGGGTCGGCGCCATAGCCAGGGATGAACATGAGGAAGTGGATGATAAGAAATGGAAGCGAAATTGATGATTGGAAAGATGATCAGAGAGCAATTGGTAAAATGCATAGCGGAGGAAACCGGAGAACCCGAAGAAAACACGCCCAGGCGCCGCTTCGTCTACCGCAAATACTACATGCGGGCGCTTGGGATCGAACCCGCACCGCCTAGATAGGAGGCGATCGGTCTAACCACTCAACCACGGCGCCGCCTCATCGCCCATATACCTGTATTTTTTGTGGCTGTGTGTATGTGCATGTGTGTGAGTGAGTGAGAGAGAGAGAGAGAGAGAGAGAGAGAGAAAACATAACTCAAAAAGAAATGCCGGCTGAATACTAAATTTGATATATAAGTTCTTAATATCCGTATTAATGTTTCAAGATCATCCTCCTCCTACCCTTTACGCTATGAATTGTTAATTATGTTTTGTATCACACACATAATATCAGATTTTACCAGAAATACCTTTTATTAAAATCCCTGAACCAAAAAGCCTTATGTCCCATTCACATGACTTTCTCTGTCTGTTCTGCAAACTAAACTTTTCTTAGAAAAGATCATTCTTTCCTCTAATTATGCTAGTCTTATTTGTTACTTCCTTCTAAGCTAATGATAACAATGGGTTTTCTTGCAGAAGTAAAACAAAAGAAAAAAAAAATACTTTCCGTTTGAGAAAAATTGAAATCAATAGCCAGAAATATCTCGCAAACGGTTAAGTCTACAAAACTCTTACAGTATATGTTATACAAACTATATACTTTAACGTGATCTATGTTCTTATGTAGTAATTTGTTGTTTACCTTTTAGGGTTTTCCACTATATATAGTTCATCCAGAGGTTATTCCCAGAAAATTCAAGAGATACATTTTATTTGTCATGTCAAAATCCATGTTCGAGAAAAAAGCTCAAAATGTTTTCCTTGCAGAAAGTTGTTTGGGGTGGTGGGATATTCTTGAAACATTTCGTGTTGTATCCTCGCAAATTACTAAACTTATAAAGTTTGGTATTTAGCGGTGTTTTTGTTTTCGAGGTATGCTGTCCAAAGCCACACATGCACGTATCCCCCCCCCCCGTTTATACCTGACACTTTTGTAAAAATTCTGTTGTTTTTTTTTTCACGTATTCTAAAAGTTTGTATTTCCGGTGAAATCACTTCCTTGTAAATGTATTATGTACTTATTTATGCAAATATTTATCTGGATTAAAATGAGGTACATAAAAAGCTTTCACCAGAATATTTTCTATCTACTTCGCTTTAATGATAAGAACAGTTGCCAAAATGTTATGTTGCGTGGAGAAGGTGCGGAGTAGTATGTTACATTGCATTTCACACCATGCTTCGTTAGTGGATTTTCCGCTTTTACGCATAAATGAAATGTGGGGTGGCGTTAGGTGGGGCGAGACTTTTCCCGGAGCCGATATGTTGGCGCTTTTAGAGGGATTTAAACAGCAAAGGATAAGCTATAGGTGTATGCAACTTTATGCGATACATGATTTGTTGGTGGAGTCGCGTCGGTATGTGAGAGAGCTTATGTAATATTTACTGAATTGCTCGACAACATTGACATAGGCTCTAAGCTTTTGAAGACCAGATAGGTGGTTAGCCGCCCTATTACATATGTGTACAGAATTGAATATTTTCAGCGATATTACACGAAAAGCACATTTTTCATATTATTCTGATTGGTTTTAGAGTAATCAAAATATTTGGGTAAACTTTTAGGAAGAGTTGAAGAGATCATTGTATCTGAAATTGATCCTTTATAAAAATAAATGATAGTACGTGCAGTCATGTGAATATAAGTATCAAATTTTTCTTAATGTGTGACTTGAAGTAAACACAAAAGAAGCTGCTTGTCCTACAATTATTTTTCTCAGGAAGTTGATTCACTTGAATTAAATCTGGACACGAATTAAAACACGTAAATCAAGTTCAATTAAACTCAAGTGAGTAGCATCAAAGTGTTTAAGACAGGCCACCAACGTTATATAGGTAGGGTTGCAGTTCGTTTTGCCTCTCACATTTGGTCCTGGATTCAAACCCCGAGTAGCCTTTATTGAGGATTTATCTGGATACTAGGTACTTTATAAACTTTTGGTCACTACTTAGATATGTAGTTGAATTGGGTGGGCCCCATATAAGAATAACAGAATACAGTGATAAAAAAGATTTACGAGGAAAGACCAGAGGAGAAAATGCTGTCGGAACAAAAGGAAAGAAGCGGAGACAATGCATTGGCACATGACAATAATAGGGACAGACGTGAAAAGTCTATGAGAAAACCGCGACTGCGAAATGGAAACAATAACCAAATGATCTCATGAACTGGTCACATCTTGTGAGGCAGGACCCTAGAGTGCTCTCCCCCATATTTACATGACACTAAATAAACAATTTGGCGTGTTGCATTCACATGACTTTCTCTAGCTTTTGCGTAAATAAACTTCTCTTACAAATAATTATACTTTTATCTGTATGATGCTAATCGAGTAAACATTAGCAAAAATGTTTTGTTGCTTGCTTCTTTTTAAGAAGAAGAAAATTATCGAATACACTAGCCTGAATCAATAGTGAACTCTTTTAAAAACAAGTCTCTCTGCGAAACAATTCGGTTCTGTTTGCAAGGTCACAGTAAAACAAAAAATATGAAAGGAAAGACGAGTTCCTGTATGAGAAACGTCAAGTGGTTTAAAATTGAAACATCTCGCCAATGAATTGTGTGTTTTGACGATCTACGTTTTTGTGTAGTAACTTTTTGTCTATCTGACGATTTATCAGTTAGACAAAAGTTTTGCAGAATGAATAGGTCTTCAGGCGGCTATTTCCAGAAAATTCAAGATATACACATCGTTTGTCATAAAAAATATCTTAAACATATAATACTCTAGTCAAAATCGTTACAGGTATTTTTGAGAAAATCAATTTTGTTTTAAAAATGTTTCATGTAAAGGATAGTTGGGGTGGAGGATGTTCCAGAAAATCTTCGTTTCGCATCCTTGGAAGATACCAAGTTTGATATTTAACCAAATTTTGGTTTAAAGTTACGCTGTTCCCAGAACACACAAATACACATACAAGAACCTCTTTCTAAAAATCTTGTGTTCCATTCATATGACTTTCTCTACATCCTGTAGCAAATCATTGTTAAAAATCTCATTCTTCTATCTATTTATGATAATCGAAAATAACATTGGCAGAAATTGTCTTAACTACTTGCTTCCTTATAAGTAGAAGGCAAATAAAGGAATACACTAGGCTAAAGCGATAATCAACTCTTTTAAAAGCTAGTTGTCATGTGGTTGAAATCCGTTTGTATGCAGGGCCAGGAGTTTGCAACTTTCCGTGTGACAAAAGTTTTAAGTGTTTTAAATCTGAAGCAAATAAGAGGAATATCTCAGAAATGGTCAAATCCACCAAACGTATATGACGCAAATTGTGTGTTTTAACATGCTCTACATTTTTGGTGTAGTAAGTTTTGTCTATCTCTTACGGTTTACCAGTTACACAAAATTTAGCAAAATTCATTCAGAAAAAAGAGGGTTTTAGAAGTTATTCCCAGAAAATTCCAGATATGCATTTTATTTGCAATACAAATATCTTTAATATCAGGTACTTTAATCAACATTTTCGAAATTTTTTCATGTAAAGGGTGATTTGCGGTTGGGTGATATTTCTCAAAATATTCGTGCATCTCTGGAAGTATTAAACTTAAGTACCAAGGTTGGTATTTTACTGACTTTTCGTTTTTGAGCTAATTACAGACACACGAACACACCGTTTTCTAAAAATTCTTTTTTTGGATATAGGGGACCCCAATACGTGTGAAATCTCGGTATCGAATTTTTGGGTGGAATAAGTACCTTCTCTACACACTATGTATATAGTACGTGTAAAGAAAGTTAAGATGTTTTTTCAGGGGGCCTTAAAACATATATTTGCGATGAAATGTCTGTATCGAATTTTTGGGGGAATACATACACTCTCATCAAAATCGTTAGAGCCATTTTTGGGGAAATCAAGAAGTTCGGTTCGCTTTGCATGGTCAGCAGTAAAACAAGAGAGACCAAACAAAAACGGTCAACTCTAAAAGAAAAATGCATATAACATAAATTATGTGATTTAACGAGAGTTACATTTTTTGTTTAGTAAGTTGTTTTCTCTCCCTCTTACGGTTTATCATTTATATAAAATACAATAAAATTCATGCAGAATAAAGAGATCTTCAGAGGCTATTCCCCAAAAATTCAAGATATATATATTTTTTATTTACGATATGGATATCTTTAATATACAGTATTTTAATCAAAATCATTAGAAAATGTTTGAGAAAGACATAATTTTCAAAAAATGTTCCAGGTTAAGTGTAGTTTGTGGTGAAGAGATTTTCTTGAAAATGTTCGTGTTGCATTCTTAAATATACTAATGTAAATACCAACTTTGGTGTTTAACGGTCTTTTACGTTTGATCTATGCTCACACACACACCACAAACGGACCTTTTTCTGAAAATGAGTTTTTGCACTTAGGGAACCGTCAGAACATATATTTCCCATGAAATCTCGATATCGAATTTGTAAATGGAATGAAGTACCTCCTCTAGCTACTGTGTACATTGTATGTATGTGCATACGTGCTAGAGAAAGTAAACATTCACGGCTAGTGATAGGCATATTAGATAATTCAATATAACTTCATATAGTTTAACACTCGCGTTCATAAAACAATTATTATTTCATTATGTTTTTACGTCTAGAAACATTAGTTTGCACTTAATTCTATTAATATATTAATAATTTCAATATATAAGATTAAAGTTTAATAAACTAATATCTTTCGAAGAATTTTCTTTGAGGTGTAGTATTTATTTTCACTATTACAATTGCATTCTAATATCATATTACGAATTAAGGTTTTATATCTGGACTTTGTATTTATAAAGTTTTCTTATACATACAGTTGGTGTAAGTGCTAAAAAAATTAATGCAATCTTATGAACGAGAATTATATGGAACCGTTTTTGGTTCGTGTGGTTTACAAATATTTCCTGGAAATTGTAGAATAAAAGCTGTCATATACAGCAAACAATTCACCTTCCGCTCTACCAAAGTCACGAGCCGCCACTATAAGGTTTCCTAAATGGCAAAGTTCCTTCGTCTTCATTTCCGGACTTGTCTGTTATAGTTTCGTATTTTGTCCGACTTCCTGGATATATTAGGTGACGTGTCGTTCATTTTTTATGCCATGGTGTGAGGGATTTGTGACCAAGCGTGACGTAGCGTGGCATTGGGGAACGTCACATGTCATTTTTCTTCTTTTTTATTTTCTCTGATATTTACCTATGGTAAGCACTGGAAATATTGGGTTCTACCCAAAACTTCGATTTCCACATTTCACTGGAAATTCACGTTTTGGGGTTTGAAGCGGCGTTTTGCCATATATTATATAAATTAATGTTAATAGTTAATCATTGGCCCGAAAAGAGACGTAAAATAATTGTAAGTCATTGTTTTGGATTGCAAAACAAATGTATATTAGCAAGAAACGCTATGTGAATCAACATCAACAAGGTATTGCATAGTTCTAAATTGTACGTTTCACAGACGTGTTATAGGGTAATGATGCTAAGATATATGTCACTTATATAACTGTAAGTAAAACACATTAGTAGTAAAATATAAAGCGTAAAATTATAACAAACATGAGTTATAAAATGTACGGCAAAAAACATGAATTACAAAACATATGAAGTGCAATACATATCTACATATCATGTACTATGTAGAGAAAGTAGTTTTTTTTCTGACTCAATGGACCCCAAAACATGTTTGCAGTGACATCTCCACATCGATTACAGTATTTCTATGTACACTGTATGTACCTATAGACAGTAAAAATGATTCTTATGGATTCATGGATCTCAAAACATGTATTTCCGGTGAAATTTCGGTGACAATTTTTGTGTGGAATACAATAACTTCTCTATCTGCTACTTACATGGTACATATATAATTATAGAGCAATAAGGACCTTTTGGTTGCGAGGTGGGCTAATACGTATACTGATTATTTGTGTTGGTGTTTCTAATTTGTGCTGGTTTATATATATATATATATATATATATATATATATATATACACACACTTCCAGACTCTGTGGGGGATTAAAGAAAAATTCCGCGCGCCAGCCAAGAATTGAACCCGGGATCTCTGAGTGAGAAGTCAGCTTGCTGACCACGGAGGCAGTCTAACGTTATATTGTAATCGATCTATGTTTGGATATGCTGTTTACAAAGAAACTGTTTTTATGGTGGTTAGTTAACACACATACACACACATACACACGTATTTTCTGTTTTCTGAATGTAAGAATATAATATACAGCTATGGGAAGTATTTAATATAGAAGACTTCTCATAAAATGATTCAATTGCTCGAATTTTTTATTTCTACCCGATGTTTTTACTTTCTCTACACTACTATACATAGTAGGTAGAGAGGGTATTGTATTTACCCAAAAATTCAATATCGATATTTCCTGTAAATATATTTTTCGAATCCCCTGAATAAAAAACAACATTTACAGAAAGAACCCCACCGTCACGCGTGTGTGACTACAGCTTAGCTCAAAAGCAAAAAGTCGGTTATATAGCAAACTTAATATTTAAGAATAAAGTATACCTCCACCCCAAACTACCCTTTACATATCAAATTTTTCGAAAATGTTGATTAACCATTTTAACCATTTTTATTGAATGCCAATATATTTAAGATATTTTCAAGGTAAATGAAAAGTATATCTTTAATTTACTGGGAATAGCCTCTTAAGGTATTTCATTCTTAGTGACTTTTGAATAACTGGTAAACCTAAGAAATAGACAAAAACTTACCAAACAAAAAATATAGATCTCGTTAAAACATATAATTTATGGAATATGTATTTTTTGTGGAGTTAACCATTTCCGGGATATTCCTTGTTATTGGTTTCAATTTTAAAATAATTTTCTCAATCGGAAAGTCCTTATTGGTTTCATCTCTGTTTTTTTGTATTTCTGAACATTAAAGAAAACCAAATTTCAATGACAGTTGCATAATAACCGGTTTTAAAAATTAAGGCTATTGGTTTAGCTACTAAATGTGTAGCTTTATTTCCCTTCTACTTATTAGGAAGCACATAATAAGACAATTTTTGTTAATGTTTATCTTCATTAGAATGAAGTAGAAATAAAAATATACTTTTGTATGAAGCTTGTTTGCAGAGCAGGTAGAGAAAGTCATACGAGTGGAACACATAATTTATTTCTTTGTGTCCACTGAACGCGAACATGAAAGCTTGGAAATTGCAAGGTTTGGCATTAGTATCTGGCGATAGTAGCTATGTTTATGTTGACAAATATCACTGTGAATGACCCCATTTATTAACCTGATGACAAGCTTTTGTTTTGAATTTCATTTGCGTTAACGTTTATATGTGAATGAGCTCTTACAATGTTTCATCTATACTTAATACCCATCATAGGAATTGCTTATGTTCACGCCATGTCTGAGTCAGTTAAAAGTTTTAAAAATGTCTCTCGTAATAAATTCAGAAAATGAAAATAGGTACCATATCTGTAAAACCACTCTTAAAATAATGAGTTTGAGATTAGTTTCTCTATTTGCAACACAGTTGATGTTAGAGTAAACTTTCAAAAGTTACACTTTGGGTTGTTGAAGCGTAGCTGGGAATGAGAGAAACAAAGAGCTGTAATCAACATTGGTGAGGTTATTGCATTCACCAACCTCTGTGTCTATCCTTTATTATCCTAATCTTATTCTAACGGTTTCGCTTTGTGTTTCAATTAGCCAGCTTTTCTGTGTGCTAGCTGTTTCATAACATTCGCTGAAAAAATAATTGCAAACGTTGTGCGGAAATTGTTGAAACGACAAAGGGAGAGTGGCTGTTGCTAGCTACCTCGCCGTTAAGTAGAGGCGGCCGGGTCCGTTTTATCACATAAGTGGCCCTCTAAAGTAGCCTTTGTGTTCTCGCCAGATGATAGACGACTCTGTCCAGCATTGAGGATAGCCCTCATAGCAAGTCTCTCACTCAAGAGTCCTGGTACCAATCTGGTTACAGTCAATGTACTCGCTGGTTGCAAGTCTCACATAACCAAAACTCAAGAGTCCTGGTACCAATCTGGTTACAGTCAATGTACTCGCTAGTTGCAAGACTCACATAACCAAAACTCAAGAGTCCTGGTACCAATCTGGTTACAGTCAATGTACTTGCTAGTTGCAAGTCTCACATAACCAAAACTCAAGAGTCCTGGTACCAATCTGGTTACAGTCAATGTACTCGCTAGTTGCAAGTCTCACATAACCAAAACTCAAGAGTCCTGGTACCAATCTGGTTACAGTCAATGTACTCACTAGTTGCAAGTCTCACATAACCAAAACTCAAGAGTCCAGGTACCAATCTGGTTACAGTCAATATACTCGCTAGTTGCAAGTCTCACATAACCAAAACTCAAGAGTCCTGGTACCAATCTGGTTACAGTCAATGTACCGCTAGTTGCAAGTCTCACATAACCAAAACTCAAGAGTCCTGGTACCAATCTGGTTACAGTCAATGTACTCGCTAGTTGCAAGACTCACATAACCAAAACTCAAGAGTCCTGGTACCAATCTGGTTACAGTCAACGTACTCGCTAGTTGCAAGTCTCATATAACCAAAACTCAAGAGTCCTGGTACCAATCTGGTTACAGTCAATGTACTCGCTAGTTGCAAGTCGCACATAACCAAAACTCAAGAGTCCTGGTACCAATCTGGTTACAGTCAATGTACTCGCTAGTTGCAAGTCTCATATAACCAAAACTCAAGAGTCCTGGTGCCAATCTGGTTACAGTCAATGTACTCGCTAGTTGCAAGTCTCACATAACCAAAACTCAAGGATCCTGGTACCAATCTGGTTACAGTCAATGTACTCGCTAGTTGCAAGTCGCACATAACCAAAACTCAAGAGTCCTGGTACCAATCTGGTTACAGTCAATGTACCGCTAGTTGCAAGTCTCACATAACCAAAACTCAAGAGTCCTGGTACCAATCTGGTTACAGTCAATGTACTCGCTAGTTGCAAGTCTCACATAACCAAAACTCAAGAGTCCTGGTGCCAATCTGGTTACAGTAAATGTACTCGCTAGTTGCAAGTCTCACATAACCAAAACTCAAGAGTCCTGGTACCAATCTGGTTACAGTCAATGTACTCGCTAGTTGCAAGTCTCACATAACCAAAACTCAAGAGTCCTGGTACCAATCTGGTTGCAGTCAATGTACCGCTAGTTGCAAGTCTCACATAACCAAAACTCAAGAGTCCTGGTACCAATCTGGTTGCAGTCAATGTACTTGAGAGCACACAAATCTGATATGATTACATTCATATAACCTCCGCTATCTATTCCGCAACAAACTAAGCCTGTAATAGCTTATTATTTTGTCTGCTCCATGCTAATAACGTTAAAACATTTTATCACTTTGTTAATGTAATGTACATGTATTTTATGGACGCTCTTTAACTTCTGTGACTCTCAGCGTGAAACACCGCTTAATTTTGCTCAGAGGTCCCTCTATCAGGCTTGAGGTTCTTTTACGTGCCGCAAATCTAAGACACGGGACCAACGGCTTTACTTCCCTTCCGAAGGAAGCCATGCTAAGGATTTTTACACCCAAAAAGATACATCGTCTCCGCCGGGTTTAAACCCGCGATCTTGGACATATGAGGTTAGCGTGGTAACCATTACACCACGGAGGGCCACTATTACTTTTTTATAAGAAAAATAACGAAATATACCAAGCTAAAGGCTTGTAGGTACGTGAAACAAATGAAATCTGGTTCTCTTTGAATGATCAGGAGTGAAATAATGGATATGTGAAATGAAAGATGACCTCCCGTTCGAGAAAATTGAAACAAATAACAAGTAAGTAATATCAACTGGTTAATTGTCCAAAAAAAGTATGCGACATAAATTATCTGTTTTTACGAGATCTATATTTTTGTATTCCTCTTATGATTCACCAGATATAGATACACAGGTCATCCAGAATGAAGAGGTCTTCAGACGCTACTCGCACAAAATTCAAGACATATATACACCTCGTTTGTCATGAAAATATCTTGAATATATGGTACTTTCATAAAAAATAGTTATTGCCATTTTATAGTCATTTTTATAAAACTTTCCAAAAAATATACCTATAAAGAGTAGCTGGGGTGGGATGATTTTCATAAAAATCATCGTGCCGCACACTTAAATACTCGTAACAAATTTGTTGTTAAACCGACTACACACACAGGAACCTTTTTAATTTTTTTTTCAGTCATTTGGTCTCAAAATATGTATTTTCGCTGAAATCTCGGCATGAAATCGTTGTGTGAAATATAATACCTTCTTTATCTACTACGTATATTGTACATGCATGCTAGAAAAAGTAAAAGCATCCCTGCCCGGATCATATTGTGTTGAACAAAGTAAGCGGAGAAGTGAGTGGTTGTGTTTTACCTTAGTGGCTGTAACAGTCGGTAGATGCCTCCGTCTTTCATCGATAGTACGTGAAGTCAATAAGCCCTTAGAAAATCGAAGAATTACTCTCGTAGCTTCAAAGAAAATTTATATTTAGTAACCGTCGTCTCTTACTAGATGTCAGTTCAAGTTTCAGCTATACCCAGCACATAGTTTGTTGTCATAGGCATTTGAATCAACAATCTTCTGCTTCTTCAGAAAGATGGAAAAAAAACGAGTTTCGTGTGGTGATTAAACACTTACATTTAAAAGGTTTAACACCAAAAAGAGATAAAAGTCAGTTGAATAGCGTGTATAACTCCTGCATTTGGAAATGCACAAACTAAAGCGCTGTACACATATTTTAAAAGTCGATGGCTTGTGATGCCATTGATATTTGACTCTCTTTGTTTCAGTAAACAAAAGGGAGACGTAAAGGTAGATGTCTTTCCGTTTGAGAAAACTTAAAGTAGATTAAAACTGAAACCAATAACTCGGAATATCTCAAAAACGTCAACTCTAAAATAAAAAAGTATATAACATAAATAGAGTGTTTTATTGAGATTTATATTTTTTGTGTAGCAAAGTTTACCAGTTACACATAAGTTATATAGAAGTCTTCAAGAATAAAGACGTCTTCAGAGATTTCTCCCAGAAAATTCAAGATCTATATTTCGTTTGTCATGAAAATATCTTAAGCATTTGAAATTTTAATAAAAATCGTTACAGATGTTTTTGAGCAAATCAAAATTTTCAAAAATTGTTCCATGTTGGATAATTGGGGGTGGGATGAATTTCTTGAAAATCTTCGTGTCGCATCCTTGGAAAATATGTTTTAAAGTTAAATACGAGTTTGGTATTAGCCGAATTTTCATTTTTGAGTTTTACTGCCCTTATGCAACTCACGCACACACACACATACACACACACATTCTCACCCAGCCATAGGAGCTGTAGCTCAAATGCTTTTTCTTTTGGATTGAGGGGGACCCAAAACACGTATTTTCGGTAAAATCTCGCTATTGAATTTTTAGGTGGAATACAATACCTTCTCTATCCACTATGTACATTGTACGTACGTGCTAGAGATATTAAAACATTGGTAAATGCTGGTTTGCAGTCAAATGAAGGGTGGAGCTTTAGAAGACTTATCTGCCGTTTTAGAATTTGGTTTGAGAAGGAACGCACCCGGCCATGAAAACGACAGTGCATAATTAATAGTGGGATGACGAGGCAGAGATCCAGCAGAGATTTCCCGAAGAAATAATTAAAAGATTATTCCTTTATTTCTCTTACATTTGAAGAATTCTCATCTACTCTCATCTGCACTCCCAAGCTGCAACCCTCAGGCGTGTATAACTCCGTACCGAATGAAAAGAGAACCGTTTATTTTCATTTATTCTTTTTGCTGGCGCCCGTATTTTCCCTCTTTTTTAATTTAAAAGAAAGAAAAATCAGCGATTTCCGTCATTTCTCGGTCCAAGAAAAATTTTCTTACATTAAAACTGCTTGCAGATTTAAAATGAAAATAATTCTCACATTTTAGGTCGTGTTCTAATGAGACAAGCACTTAAAGAAGACGGGCGATAGAAATCCTTCATAAGAAGAAAATGAGCCGTGGTGTGCGCAGAAATATACTGAAGAGGCTGAGAGAGGCGAATTGCATTGTATCATTTTTATGTTCTGTACCAAGTATAGTAAGTAGGGAAAATAGTCTACCACACTATTTTATACCGGAATTTCACCAGAAGTATAAGTTTTGATGCACACTTAATTAAAAATAAAATAAACACAAAAAATTTGATGTGTTCCATTCACATGTCTTTCTTTACATCTCCGCAACAAATTACACTGGACAACAATGATTTCATTGCTTGGAACATCTGAACGTTTCTAGGATGAAACATACCAACAGAATCCAGATTTGAAAAATCCGATCACATCACGTTTCCTCAAAAATTAAGTTTACCAATTTCCCTTATGTGCAATATTCCGAAAAACTTGTTTCACAATACCTGCAAATTTATGTTTATAATTATGTCTAATTTTGTATGTTATTTTCCCTTATGCTTGACAACGTTGTACGACCTTGAAGTAGTGCTTTGCAGAGACTAAAAAAAAATGTCGCAAAAATAGTCCTGACATTTTCTGTTATATCTGCGGACAGCTTACTCCTACGAAGCGACGGACTTAATTACGTTTTTGAAGAAAGCATATTGTGCTTATTTTGGCGTACATCTTAGTGACCAGGACAAATCATGGGCTCCCATAAACCATGTAGGACGTGTATCAAACAACTTCGATAATGGATCAATGGAAAAAGAAAAGCATTGCTCCATAGAGTGCTCATGATATAGCACGAACAAAGTAACCAGGTACAAACAGCTATTTTTGTTCCTTTAATCTGAAGGGTATAATGAAAGAAACAGGCATAACATACTCATCATTCCGTCTGCTATTTTGCCCACACCGCTTGGTCCATACGTCCCCATCCCAAAAAAGATCAGACCATTTTTACTTTCTCCATACGCACTATGGACATAGTGTATAGAGAAAGTATTGCACTCCACCAAAAAATTCGATACCAAGATTTCACCGGAAATATATGTTTTAGGGTCCCCAATATCCAAAGAAAGCATTTTCACAAAATGGTCCGTGTGTGTGTCCGTGTGTCTGTGAACACGATAACTCAAAAACGAAAAGTAGGTAAAATACCAAACTTGGTATTTAAGTTTAGTATTTTCCAGGGATGTGACACGAATATTTTGAGAAAAATTCCCCCACCCCCAACTACCCTTTACATGGAACTTTTTTCGAAAATTTTGATTTTCTCAAAACTGGCTCTAACGATTTTGATTAAAATTTTGTATATTAAACATATTTACCTGACAAATAAAATGTATATCTTGAATTTTCTGGGAATAGCCTCTGAAGAGTAGTTTATTCAGGATGAATTTTACTAAATTTTGAATAACTGCTAAACCGTAAGAGATGGACACAAACTTACTACATAAAAATGTAGAACACATTAAAACACACAATTTATGTTATATACATTTTTTTCGTGGAGTTCGTCGTTTTAGTGACATTCCTTATTTTTGGTTTCTGCTATGAAAAACGTATGACTTTCTCTTATTTTAACTTAACTCCTATCCCTATAGACAAAGGAACTTCCTTGACATAGCAACCAGCTTTTGACTATCACTTTAACCAACAGTTGTCCCTTATTTCGCTTCTACTTACAAGGAAGCGAGTAATTAGACTATTTCTGCTATTTTTTTCTGATTAGCATAAAGTAAATAGAAGTATAAGATTTTTAAGAACAATTTGTTGCAGGGATATGGAGAAAGTCATGTGAATGGTGCACATCAGATTTTTTCTCTACATCTAAATCAAAACCTGCAGTGTAGTGTCTTTAAACCAAACGATGCTTCAAACATCCCCAGACCTATGGCTCAAACAAAATTGATGATATAGTTCGTGTTCTTGGGCTCTCAAAGAAATCTGCAGAAATGTTGGGTTCCAGACCTCAAAAAGAAAATTTGCTCAGTGCAGAGACTTTATACAGTTGGTACAGAAACTGAGAACTAGCATATGCTCCTTATTATTCATAAAAAAAATGAACTAGTATTTTGTAACAACATTAGTAAGTGGTGCTTAGGATAGGACCGCCTATTTGTGACCCTACTGAATGGACCCTTTTTATTGATGTATCAATAAGTGAAGGGTGTCCTCCTACATAAAGGAAATTTATATGCTTCACTTCCAGTTGGTTACTCAGCGATTCACAAACAAAGAGTCTTATGAACATCTGGAATTAATTCTGACCAAGACAAAATATGAAGAACATAATTAGCAAGTGTGGAGATTTCAAAATTATCTCACTCTTGTTAGGTCAACAGTTTGGTTATACAAAATATTCGTGTTTCATTTGCGAGTGGGACAGTCGGGCAAAGGCACAACATTGGATTCAGAAGGAATGGCTCCGAAGACAATGGAATGATGGTTCAAAATGCATTAAGAAAAAGAGCCTTATTGAGGCATCTGATATTCTCCTACCTCCTCTCCATATTAAGTTAGGGCTCATGAAATAATTTGTCTAGGCATTGGACGAGGAAGGACATTGATTTGTACATTAGTGAGAAGTTCCCAGGTTTAAGCAATGCAAAAGTGAATGAAGGTACATTTACAGGACATCAGGAAGCTGTTTCGTGATGATACTTTTGAAAGTAAAATGAATTCGAAAGGGTTGTTAGCATGGAAATCATTCCGAGATGTTGCTACAAATTTTCCAGATTACAAAAACGTGGTAAAAAACGTTTGAATGCATTCAAGAAATTTGGATGTAACATGAGCTTTAAGGTCCAAATGCCTCATTTTCACTTGGAACATTTTCCCGAGAGACTCGGGGACTATAGGGAAGCACATGGGGAGAGATTCCACCAAGATCTCAAGGAATTTGTAACAAGATACGAAGGCAGATGAAGCAACACAATGCTCACCGAACTAGTGTTGTAAGGTGCAAAGGGAAACTCCTAGAAGCGCTTATAAACCAAAAAAAAAAAAAAAAAAAAGAAGTCACATTTAATACTCAAGATTATCTGTACTCTTTATCACTATATGTTAAGTTGAAAATTAAGTTGACAATATTGCAGTATTTTGTCCTTTCTAACAGTGACTGCATTATTATTTTACTTAAAAGATTATAAAAGAAGTTTCTCTTAAAACTACTGCATTTGTGCATTGAGCGTTACACCAATCTCTGATTTGCAAAAACTTCTGACGTGATACAAGAAAACGGTGTGCACTTTCCGTTTTTAGCACATCTGAAATATATTTATTAGGACACCTCACAAACTTTGTGCAATGTCCTGAAAGTGAAAATCTGTTGCCCAGTGATATTGTTAAACGGTTAATAATTCTATTTACTTCATGCTAATTGAGAAAAAATTAGCAGAAATAGTCTTATTACTTGCTTCCTTGTAAGTAGAAGCGAAGTAAGGAGTACCATAGGCTAAAGTGATAGTCAAAAGCTGGTTGTTATGTGACTGAAGTTACTTTGTTTGTATGGACAGGAGTTGACAAACTCCACATGAGAAAAGTATAAGTATTTTAAAGCTGAAACCATTAACAAGGAATATCTAAAAGGAAGTATATAACACCACGAAAAAAGAAGTATATAACATAAATTGTGTGTTTTAACGAGCTCAACATTTTCTGTTAACTTAGTTTTTGTCTATCTCTTACGGTTTACCAGTTATGCAAAATTCCATAAAATTCATCCAGAATAAAGCAAGTTTGGTATTTAACGGCCATTTTGTTTTTGAGCTATACTGTCCACATACATACGCTGTACTTTTTATAAAAATGCCTTTTTTTTGGATTCAGGGACACCCAAAACATGTTTTCCCGGTGAATCTCGGTATGGAAGTTTTGGATGCCTTACAATACCTTTTCTATACACAAGGCACATGTAGAGAAAGTAAAAACGTTTCTGAAACAAATGCTTGTGGGTCTGTGTGTACGTAGCTGTGACTGTGAATAGCATAACTCTAAAACGAAAACTCTGTTAACTTGGTATTTAAGTTCAGCATCTTCCAAGGATGCAACTCAATTTTTTTCTCCCCCTCTGCCATTTTTAGATTTTCTTTTTCTTAGACATAGATCTGGTGATTTTGATTAAAATGCCATATTTTTAAGATATTTTCATTACATATAAAATTTATATCATGAATTTTCTGGGAATAGCCTCTGAAGTAATCTTCATTCTAAATGGTAAACCGTAAGAGACAGACAAAAACTTAAGACCAAAACCATAAATATCTCGTTAAAGCAGTTAGTTTATATCAAATACGTGTTTGTGAGATACTCCTTGTTATTAGATTCATTTTATAATACTTTATCTCTAATGAGAAGTCGCTATTTAATTTTGTTTCTCTCGGTCAAGCAAATAAAATATAATTTCAAAGCCATCAGATAGCAAATAAGTCTTATAATATTGACATTCAATTAATAGTACTGTATGCTGTACCATTTCGTTTTTATACTAGAAAATATGTACTAAGAACGTTTTAGAAAATGTTTTCTCAATTAAAGTGAAGTACGTAGGAAAATAAAGGTTTTAAAATTAGCTGCAATTTGAGAAATATTTTATCTGTACTTCTTGTTAATATAGGTAAACTTTTGCAGCACTTTTCGCTGTAGGTAAAATTAGAGTAGAGGAATCAGTATTAATTTCAGGTCTTTAAGTTTGAGTCACTGTATACGGCCATAAAGTTTTATTTCTATAATATCCCTAAAACAAATGAATGGTGACAGCGAAAAATGTCTAGGCATTAAATAATTCAAACTAGTAACAATAATAATAATATTAATATTATTATTATTATTATAGGTAATTATAGTTAATAATATGATATAAATCCTTATTAATCATAATACAGCATACACGTTCTTACAATTTTATGTACCTTACTCAGAGGTACTATTTTTATTTTGCCCTTAATCCACCATAGACTTAAACACCGCGGTTATACCAGATGAGTCAGCCGCCCCTTACTTTTTTTGGAAAGTAGGCCACTCATCAAACGGCATGTGCGCCTTAGTCCAGTTTTGCGCATACTTAAACGTGTTGCTTGACGTTCTTAGAGAGTGGAATGCCCAAAATTCAGAGTAACAGTGGTTTAGAGACAGAACGTGCTCCTCGCTTAATTACGCCTCAAAAACATATGACTCGTTTACTGAGAGCGAATTCCGGTTTCCAGCCAATTTTACAAATTTTTATTAGAGTATACATAGGAACGTAATTCAGTAAATGCCTCGGAAAAATGGACGTATCATATATTACACTATCAGCGTCAGTTAAAAAGAAAATGGCGGAATCTTGTACTTAGACCAGGCTTTGGCTGCTAAAAATTAGAAAAACATTAGGGTCACGCCTCATCCAGCATGGACCCGAACAGTCAAAACGGACATGGTATTAAACAATGGTTTATTTAAATTTTTGCGTAAATGCGGGCATTTTAGTACGAAAACTGGCGAGGTGGCAATGCCATTGCGCCTGGCAAACATGTTCATTCTATTGAACGCGGAACGTGCGTTCAGTCAAGTCTCGAAATAGCTGAATAGGATTATGAGGTGTCCTGTGCCCCCCGCGATACAGGTTTCAGTCTCAACATTGTACACTTTTTTTATTGCTCATCAAAACTTGGAAATCAAATGTGCAGTAATCTAATTTTGAAGTCTAGCATATTCAGGACATTATAAGTTAAATCGTTATTGGTTAGCTGCAGTTTGTAATGGGTAGAATACGTTCAGTGACATCTGCCCCATTGGCCTGGCATGATGTAGTAGGTATGTTATTATGAATGCCGACCCCCTTCATTCTCCACACGTATGCTGTCGCACGATATTTTGTGCCAGCCTTTCATTATGTATTCGACAACGAGAATATGCTTTTGATCTACGGAGAAGCAAGAACAAATGCACAAGCGGCTCAGCATCTATACCGGGAGAGATATCCGAATAGACGACAACCAACAGCAAACACGTTCCGGATTGTTGAAAGGCGTCTGCGTGTAACAGCGTCATTTGTGAGAATGCCTCCTGTTAGTCATGCACCAGCAACATCTGCAGAAGCTGTTTTGAACGACATTCAGGACAATCCGCACGGGCAGTTGCTCAAGTGGTGAACATCAGTCAGTCTTCTGTAGTGCAAATATTGAACACTAATAAGTTTCATCCTTATCGTTTGCATCTATACCAAATACTTTACGGGATAGACTTCGAAGCACGAGTGGCCTTTTGTGAATGGCTGCTGGAGTGAGTAGCAAATGATGTGGGATTCGTAACCAGGATTCTGTTTTCTGACGAATCAAGATTCCACAACAATGCAACCGCAAATTTCCACAATATGCACTATTGGGGTGTTGATAATCCTCATTGGGTAAGGGAGGCAGCATTCCAAGAGCAATGGGGACTGAATGTCTGGTGTGGAATCTTGGGAGACAACCTTGTTGGATCACTATTCTTGGAGAGGCATCTAACAGAAGCACGCTACCTGGAATTACTCCGCAAAGAGCTGTCCTTATTTTTAGAGAATGTACCACTGCGGGAGTGAATGACGATATGGTTTCAACACGATGGCGCTCCTCCACATCTGTCGAAGATCGTCTGCAATCATTCGAATGCTGCATATTCCGGCCATTGGATATGAAGCCGAAGAACAGTCTCCTGGCCTGCCAGATCACCTGCTCTGAAACCCGTTGACTTCTTCTTCTGAGGTTATTTAAAAGAACGTGTTTATACAAAGGAACTAGATAACCCAGAAACCCTTCGCCAGCGTATTATAGTGGCCTGTAGATCTGTTCAACCCGCCATGCTACACCGAGCCAGAGGTTCCATTTAACAGCGTGCCCAGGCGTGCATTACCCAAGGTCACCTGTTCCAGCACTTGCTTCGTTAGAGGTGTCGTGTTCCAGGAATAGAAAAAGGGTAATTTCAGTGCCAAAAAACATACTTATATGAAACATATTTCTAATGACAGAATAATTCTATGTCTGGAAACTTATGTTTAACTTCCATGTTAAATTCTGATTATGCAATTTCCTTCTTTTCTGTGTTCAAATGTGTACCTAGATATAAATGATCCTTATTTCAATTTAACCTACCTAGATATAGTTATGTTTAAAAACTACCTACTTGTAGTTCACGAATAAAGAAACACCAAACAATACCATAAAACATAAATAAAACAATTAAAATGAAATTAATAACCGCTTTCAGATTAATAATTGTAATTTGTGAATATTACACGGTAAAACAATTAGTACATATAGGAGATTCGAACCACCTTATCAGCAAACAGATCACTTCGGAGTCTTGCGCTCGTTCCAACTGAACTACCTAGTAACTTTAGAGATATACATTCCGTTTAACATGTAGTATTCGCTGGTCCCAGTGATGCGAACGTCAGATGTCTAATTACCAGTATATTAAAAGACAATGCGATATCATATATATATCAGTACCAATTCCATCGAGTGTTTAACTCCATGTCAAATACGTGCTAGAACCTAGTAATGGGATCCATGATTTCATATTGGAATATAAAATGAGGATTGCGTAAAATTCGAGAATAATGGGCAGCTGACTCACCTGGTATACTGTATATTGTACCTCGCCCTACCTAATGTTACTATTCTTTCTCTTTCCTCACATCTTTTTGTTGACCATTCCTATCTATATCTCTCTGACCTTACCCAAGAAGTTACTTTCTATATTTTTCTCTCGTTTTCCAGGTTACTATATTCCTAACCAATTTTTCCCATTTTCGCTGTCAAATTTGAAGTCCCCATATACATATCATGTATTTGTTTGATTATAATACAGTATACAATGAAAATCGGTGTCAATTTCGCCACACATTGGACATTTTCTTACATCCTCACCTTGTCAAGTCACCTTTCGAGTTTTTAACTCCATGTTCTCGCTTATGCAAACCTTTCGTTCCCAGATTGTTTTATTCCTTTATATATTCTCAAAAACATTTTCTCTTTTATACTGCTAAAAATATCTTGTTTATCAGTATCCTTAAACCTTGATTCTACTGTTTTCCATAAGCCTCTCGATTGTTATATTTTGCATTTAACCATGAACTTCTCCATAAATCCCTGAAACTTTACTGCCCATGACTCTTCCCATTTACGTTTTCCCTGAACGCCAAAGCATCCCTATTTGCTAGATTAGAAACCCTGCACAGATATTTCATAGCCTTTCAGATAACTTTGACCTTGTTGGAATGCCTCCCCAGTTCTAACAGAGCTGCCCCATTTGGTGACCTGGACATATTTAAAAACATCTATTGATATTATTAACCTCTCTCCAAGCATCATTTACTTACCATACATCTGCCCCCGTATAGCAGTTTGTTTTCGATTACTACTGTATAAATTCTTTCAAACCACTTCACATGCATATCTGGCAGATTTCTCACACACGACCTAACGGGCATTTTTCCTTTTGCTAGACACATATCTTTTTGCTCACTCCAGCTTCCACTGGAACTTAGTCTAATCCCCAGGTAATTAAATTTCCTTGTAACCTCTATTTCTCTTCCATTAATCTGCCATTTATCATCCTTACGTAATCTGTGCCCTTTTTTTTAGAAACCATGGTCTTGTTTAATCTTCGTTTACTCTCAGCTCCCATTTTCCTCAAACATTATTTATAGCCTCAATTGCTTTCCTCAATCCCCCACACGATATGGACCCAACTACCAAATCATCCTTAAAAAAAATATGTATTATTGAGAACTGGTGAGTGTACATTACACCCTTGTATCTCCTGTAGAATATCATTAATATAAACGTTAAATACCACTGGACCAAGTTTACAACCTGCCTTACTCCTGCCCTAATCTGTAAACATTCAATTACAACCAATAATAGAAGATATCTCGGAAGTGGCTGAAGCCACAAAAGATATTTATTGATCCACGTCACGTGTTATAAAGATACGTGCATACATCATCTATATATTCCATTAATGTCTATCTCTTAACTTTTGCCAATTTTACAAAATTATTTCCGGAGACTTCAGAGCCTATTCGTAGAAGATCTGAGACATTGATTTTACTTAATATGCAGTGTGGTGTTCACATGTTTGCCATATCGCATTTTGCAGTTGTTTCAAGCTTTATTGCGTAAACTAGGAGTGTTTCGCTATCTTGTCTAACGTAAACCGCACTATCTTTATCTGTTTTAAATGACAAGTGTTTATTTCTCGATTCCTCTAAGAGAGACACTCTGTACATGTAATTTTCATAACAAGAAACAAGGTTGGTAACAAAATAAAATCAAACCTGTAATACTTCATCCTGGTATATGGTCCCTATTCCAGGATGTGTATTGCATTTTTTACATGTATTGTACTCTTTCAAAACAATTATTCATTCATAGTTGTACAAAAGTACCTATGACTAAGTAACTAAAATACATTTATCATTTTGAAAAGCAAATAACATAATAATAAGTAGAGGAATTGAAAATAATATGAATATTGCTATAAAATACGACACCATTTCAATAAAATAACATTAAATTAAATTAAGTTGTTCCCACTCTAAATCCTGTACTAACGCTTTCTGGGACCCAGCAAATAGATAACTGGTAACCAACTATTACTCGTAGAGTGTTTCCAGTGCTATGCAGCACATTTTGCCTTGGAATAGTACTAACACATCATTGCCTTTTCTTATTTCTTACTATTAATTACATTATAGGTGTTTCTTATTATAGACATTTATAATACCTATTATCTTACTTAACTATAGTCGCTCACGTCTCTGAATTCGATTATACTCCTCTAGCACATTATATCATTTCACTACACTTTATTTTTACTTCACAGTACACTTTGTCTTGAGTTTACACGTATGAATATCTTAGTATCATTTTAATATTGCTGCATTTTTTAAATCTTTCATTTATAATAACCACTAATCGTTCACCAATCTTCTCGCGTCATCCTTTCCACCTTCCACTAGCTCCTCCATTACCAACTCCTACACACCGGCTGCTCCTTCCTCGGATCATCCTCCTTCGTCTCCAAATATCTCCACAATCACTTCCCTTCTTCTTTGCGGGAAGCCCCTCCTACCCTGCTCTGCACCACTATCAATCATTTAGAGTCATGTCCTCTTTTGGCTTCTTATTGGTATGTCAGCCTCCGTCTCGTCAGCTTTTCATTTGTTTCTGTTGCTTTATAGGTAAGTGATGAGTCATATATCTTTTGATATCACATATTGAATTTTCTGTATTTACCATAAAAGTTCGTCCAATAATTTTTACATGATATATGAAAAATTACTTACGCTATCAAGCGAGCATATCAACATAGCATGTCCAACAGGCTGAACAAGCTATGCATTTAAATAAGCTCTTCTAATAAATCGATTCCTTGACTGTCGGATTTATTGATACCTGACATGATAGTACATCACATGGAATCCATTCAAACCTTGTCAGCCTAATAATTCATTCTGCATGTAAATTGGGATGAAACATTCTCATACATTTCTGTTCTTATTTCAAAAGGCATTGTAGTAACCACAATAAAATTATAAATTATCACGTTCTATCTACTTTTCCTCAATAGTTTTGATGAAATACGGCATGACAAGGTGCATCAAACCGATACAGATTACTTTCTCTACTACCTACATAGTTGTAAGACGAAGTGTTGCACTTCACCGGAAATACATTTTTGGCCATAAATCCGAAAAAAATAAAACCTATTAAAGGCACAAGATATATCTTGATTAGTAAATTCATTACATTACACAAGAAACAGGTAATACTATTTAATTTTCTGGAAATAGCCTGTGAAGTTCTTTTAAGTGGAACAAAGTTTGTATGATCTTGTAAAACTGGTAAATGTTAAACGATAAACGGTTACCCACTTCACAGAAAATGTAGATATTTTCAAAACATAGGTACATTTATTTGGAATAAGTCGATATTCGGTTGTTTCTTGCGATTGCATGGAATTATTCTCTGCGCCGCGAAGCATCAAAGCTAGGCACTATAGCAAGCGCGACCACGGGGACCGGCATCAGATGGAACGGTAGGCCCCGACTGCGCGTAAGTTAAATTTCTACCTGCTTTAAAGTGTCCGATTGCGCGCGGCGGTCATTTTTGGGACGGCCCCAACTGCGCACGACGGTCATTCCTACTTTTTCCTTCCCAATTTTCTGGAGACTTGGGACCCTATATAAACGCTGGCTTATTGCCATTCATAGGTATGGTTAAAAATGCAGTTGTATAATATACCCATATTAGAACAGGGCATTTGTCGATAAGTTAGAACATGCACTTATATTATGCGCCTTTCTTGTAATAATAACAATCACTCTTTAGGAAATGCAATTATGAGATAAGTCCCTGAATGTATTTAGAAAGTTATTCCTCTATTCTACGCTTTTCGCAGGCAGATTTAGAATTGTAAATAGCTGTATCATTCATTTTTATGCAAGTTTGAATGATAGCATCAACAAAATGGTATACGAGGGCTGTCCCAGAAGTATCCAACCTAACAATGAACAAAATATTTGGGGAAAAATATATGTATTTCTCTACATAGTCTACACTTTTCCCAGCAGTGTTCAATAGCTTCGATACCCTGTTTATAGTGAAAACAATCGAGGTCTGCAAAATAGCTGTCAACTGCAGACTCCACCTCTTCAGTGTTGGTAAATCTACCACAAAGCCATTCCTTCAAGTTTGGAAACAGAAAATAATCAGAGAGGAATAAATCTGGCAAAAAGAGTGCATGGGGAAGCATTTCGAACTTTAACTCATTGATTTTGGCCATGGCGATAATGGGCGTGTGAACTTGTGCAGCGTCTTGATGAAACAAAACTTTCTTTTTCGCCTACTGTGGCCGTTTTGATCGATTTCATAACTCAAACGCTGTAACAAGTTCGTATAATATTTGCCATTGATTACTTTTCCGTTGTTGAGATAATGAAAATTTTCCCGCGTGCGTCGGAGAAAGCTGATGCCATGACTTTGCCTTCAGAAGGAGCTGTCTTCGCCTTCTTTGGAGCATATTCTCCCCTTCCAATCCACTATTTTGATTATTTCTTCGTCTCAGGTGGGACGTGATACACCCAGATTCCATCTATTGTTATGAATCGACGCAAAAATTCAGCTTTATTGCAGCGACACATTACCAAACACTCGACTGAAACATACTCACGCTGTTTTTGTTCTACTGTGAGCAAACGCGGCACTCACCTTGCATACAACTTTCTCATATCCAAATTTTCAATCAGTATGCGATGTACAACACTTTCTGAAATGCCTGCAATGTCTGCTAGCTCACATACTTTCAGTCGACGGTCATCCAATACCATTTTGTGGATTTTCTTTACAATTTCTAGACTGGTAACCTCATTTGGTCGACCACTGAGATGCTCGCCTTGGCAGCTCGTACGGCCGCGCTTAAACTCTGCCACCCAATATTTCACTATTGTAAACGAAGGAGCATACTTCCCCAAACTAGAATCTAGCTCAGTTTTATTATTAGTTGGACTAAGACGTTTCAAATGAAAGTATTGTATCACATAGATGACCAGTTTTATCCATGTTTAGAAATTCGGAGAACATTCATAATGATGGCTGCCAACAAATGCTAAACAATGTAAGATCGTCAAACTTCAAACTTAAGCTTTCTAAGATTGGTAGTTTTTATCACTATCTATTTGTTAGGTCGGGTACTTCTGGGACAGCCACTGTATATGTAGATGTGCACTGTTAAAGCCAAGTCCGAATGGAAATGGCTAAGCACCTTTGATTATCTCTCTTGTATATCGCGGAGACAGTCAAGCAGGTCGCCCACAATGAGAGGGATTAAACCAAGTATTTCTTGCTAGTTCCTCACTGGCCAGTTGAAACTTGAAATAGCCTAGTTGAATTCTGCAACGCACGAAGGAATATCTGCAAACACTAAATACGGTGCAGTTGGGCCACCTGGTATGCTAGAATGGCTCCCAATCTGTAAATGTGAAAACATCGGCAAAATGAAACCATTAATGAAGTATTTGCAAGGTCTGTAAAGGATCAGGAACATTGAATCATCGACATGGCACTTGTCCATGTATGCTTGTGATGTTACCATGGCAACAAATTGCCGCTTTGTAAAGTAACGATGCGTTAACGCTCTTTGCTTCGGTATGAGTAGGAAACATATGAGGTTCTAGCGTACCTGGGGTAACGAAGTAAGCTAAACCAAAGTTACAAGTGTGCTGCTTAATTGTATGCTGGCAGAGAAAATGTTGAAAATAAAAGGAATAAAAACGGAAGCTGGTGCACAGTATTGCTAAGGTTTAACGTACATTTGCTATATGAAGATGAGCCTGCTGGCTCCAAAGCTATGCTGGTGATACAACTCTTATAGTCAGTAAATAAACCGAACATGATTTGGGAACAAATATTAATCAGGTGTTATGTGCTGTAAGATAGTGGCTTAATAATAATGATTATTCTTAAATTAAATAAAACAAAAAAAAATCTGATACTTGACTTTCTCCAATTCCTCTACAAACTTCTTAAAACAGATTAGTCTTCTTTCTACCCAATGCTAATCGAGCTAAACATTAGCAGAATGCTCTTATTACTTAGTTCCTTATAAGTATAAGGGAACTAAAGGAATGTGTTGTGCTAAAGTGATAATCAAATGTTTTAAAAGCTGTCGTTATGCGATTGTCATTGCAAATCGCTTCTTTGCTTAGCCAGGAGTTGAACAAAAGAAAAACGGACACTTCCTGTCTGAGAAAAGCATTAGTATCTACTTTACAATTGAAACCAACAACAAAGAATATCTCGAATACGGTTACCTCCACAACAAAAATGTGCAGCCCGCCTGCGTGGTGTGGTGGTAGAATGTCTGCCTCACGTTCAAAAGGTCGTGAGTTCGAATCTCGCTTAGGGTGAGTTATTCGGATAAAGTTCTTTTAGGGGTTTTCCCTTATCCTGAGAAGTCGAATGTCGAGTAACTTTAAGCTTCATGGACCCCGAGATCATTTGAGCATCATTTCACCAAGTTCATTCATCGTGCGATATGACCAACCAGGTTAAAGGACGTTAAGTGTAAAAAAATGTACAGGGCATACATTGTGTGTTTTGACGAGATCAACATTTTTTGTGCAGTAAGATTTTGTATATCTCTTATGCTTTAGCAGTTAAGCAAAATTGGGCAAAATTCATCGAGCATAAAGAGGTCTTCAGAGGCTATTCCCAGAAAATTCAAGATATATATTTTATTTGGGATGTAAATATCTTTGATATACAGGGTTTTAATACAAATCGTTAGAGCCATTTTTGAGAAAATCAAAATTGTTCAAAATGTTTCCATCTAAAGTGTAGTTTGTAGTGGTGGGGGGATTTTTATGAAAATCTTCGTATCGAATCCTTGGAAGATACTAAACTTAAATACCAAGTTTGATATTCGACGGTCTTTTCTTTTTGAGCTAAGCTGTCCACATACACACTCACAGACAAATAGACACACAGAAACCTTTTTCTAAAAATGCTTTTTTCAGACTTGAGGGACCCCAAAACATATATTTCCGGTGAAATCTTGACATCGAATTCTTGGGTGGAATACAATACATTCTCTATCCACTATATACGCTGTACATGTGGGCTAAAGAAAGTAATAAAAATATTGTATTTTTCTTGAAATATAATCAAGTACACCAGAGCTACTAGAGGCTTGGCATTGTTGTGGATAATTACTTGACCTGGGGAAACTCACATCAACAATAATAATAATAATAATAATAATAATAATAATAGTTATAATAATAACAATGATAATAATATCAACAACAATAACAAACCTATTGCAGAGCTTAATTTAGTTCCGACGCACTGTGTTAAAATGCCATCATACCTTGCTTATTTCCAAATAAGCCTAAATGCGGCTTGATGCTATGGGACAGTTTTGCAAATATTCATAGATTATTAGTTATTAAAATGGTGATAAGAGCTATGTGCAAAGTCTATCCAAATGTTCACTTAAGCCCCAACTTAAAATTAAAATAGAGATTGCTATATCTTCTGGGTCAATGATAATACTTAAGATTTGAGAAAAATAAATTGTAATTATAACACCAATGTGACAATAACTTAGACTTGCCAAGCCATAGATTAGAAACAGATGTGTATACGCCATCCCAAAAATTAGCAATAAATTTCCATTCAATATACAGGGTTACTGCAAATGAAATAGACAACTTCAACTGCCTGTAAAACAAAAACTATTAGAGATAGCAACCTAATTATTTTGGAGATATGTTGAGAAACTTTCGAAGTTTTGTTTGTTGTTATTGGTAACGCTGTAGTGTTTTTTTTTTTTTTTGTTGCAGAAGCTGAAATGGCGGAAAATCCTGTGGAAAAGGCATATTGCGTGTTGGAATTTGCTAGAACGCAATCAGCAACTGTTTTCCAACGACATTTTAGAACACGTTACCACAAAACGCCAACGACTAAACAGTCAATCTACGACTGGTATAGAAAATTTGAGACAACGGGATGTTTGTGCAAAGGGAAGGGCTCGGGAAAACCAAGAGTTTCGGAAGAAAACGTTGAACGCGTTTGTTCTGCCTACATAAGAAGCCCACAGAAATCGACATCTAGGGCAAGCATGCAATTACAAATTCCACAGCAAACTGTATGGAAAATCTTGCGGAAGCGACTGCACATGATGCCTTACAGATTACAGATGTTGCAGTTTCTGAGTGAAGAAGATAAGGTCATACGGCGTGACTTTTGCATCGACATGTTGCAACATGATGAAGACGATGCTGGTTTTTGTGAGCGCATCATTTCATTTTTGTGGTAACGTGTTCTAAAATGTCGTTGGACAACAGTTGCTATTTGCGTTCTAGCAAATTCCAACACGCAATGTGCCTTTTCCACAGGATGTTCCGCCATTTCAGCTTCTGCAACAACAAACAAAACACTACAGCGTTACCAATAGTAACAAACAAAACTTTGAGAGTTTCTCAACACACCTCCAAAATAATTAGGTTGCTATCTCTAATAGTTTTTGTTTTACAGGCAGTTGAAGTTGTCTATTTCTTTTGTAGTAACCCTGTATTTAAATAGGATAGACGTCTCTGAAACGCACTATTTCTGGACAGGGCATCTTGCAACTTAAGTGAGTTGTGTTAAGAGACATTCTAGGGATGAGTCCAATTTTATTTGAAAATTGGGCGCTATATTTTTATTTGTGATAATTACATTTTGTATATATTTTATAACTATTGTTAATGGCGTCCTTATACTCGATGACACGTATACATGAATAAAACTGAGATAAACTAAATTAAATCACGTTAGAAATTGTGATTTTTTTTCCAAAATTTTCAACTTATAATGTTGGTGTTATATAATAGCAATAGGGTGGCGCCGTGGCCGAGTGTTTAGACCACTTGCCTCTCACCTAGACGGCCTGGGTTCGATCCCAAGTGAGCGTATGTGAGATTTGTGGTGGACAAAGCGGCACTGGGGCGGGTTTTCTCCGGGTACTCCGATTTCCCAAGCCATCTCTATCCACCGGTGCTCCAACATCATTCATGTATCATCAGTGTCACCGCCTGCGGTGCCATTAGTAGTTAAAGCGGGCGTTAAACACTACCCAAAAAAAATGACGTGTTTTACCAGAATTTTGTACCGTTCAGCATTGCTACTCTTGAGCACATTGTTGACGTTTCACTTCACTATTCCTCCAAACTAAATTGTTCAAGGTTTTACCGTTTTAATTCCCAAAGTATTTTCTTAAAATTAAATTACAGACTCCATTCATATAATATCACTTTAAAGCTTATTAAGCAGGAAATGATGTGAACTAATATCTATATAAAATTAAAAATTCGTACTTTTATATCATAAGCGTATTGGGAAAAATATTTATTTACAATTTAAAGCTGTGTAATGTTTTCAATTGCTAATTTAATTAACTTGAGTTTAGGAAAACAAATCGGTGTCTTGAAATCTGAGATATCTATATCACGTGGCCCAACTGCACCAGTATTTGACGTGTGAAGACATTTCTTATGTTGTTAAAAGAGTTGCAGAACTCAACGAGCTATTTCAAGTTTAAACATGCTAGTGGCGTACTGGCAGGAGAGACCTTTGCTTTAATCATTTTGCTATTAAGGGACACTGTGGGTAGGTCCCGAGTGGTAAAACGTATGTCACTTTCGCTCAGTTATTAATTTTGTATTTTAACTTACTTTATCAAAAGTAATTGCTGTCACTATTGAATTTAGTTTTAGAAGTAATTTTTTTAATAAATTTAAATACATTTACATAATTTTTGTATTTTTTCCTAGATAAAGGTAATTTTTATTATTGTTAAGTTTATATACTAATATGTTACAAAAGTTTAATTATTTGAATCATTAATACTTTTAGTTTACTCCGCCAAACAGAATTTTTTTTTTAAAGATTGGACTAAAAATATAGATTTTTCATCCCATCTTGTATAACCATAAGTTCAGAGGGAAACAAACACTTTAGTCTAAAGGAGTAGTAAAATTAATTCTTTAATATGATTTTACAGATCTCTGATTCATGTTTTAAATATATTTTAATAAAATAATAGTTTGATATGCTCTTCTTGTAAAGAAGTTATGATATTTATCAAAACCAGAAAACCGTGATTTGACTTTGTTCTCTGAGATATATTGTGTTATATAGAATGTTTTTCCTGTTTTTGTTCATGCTGTCATATGTGCAAAGTTGAAACTCGTTTTTTTGCCTGAATGTTTGCGTTTCTTTCTTTCTCTACAAGTACATAGTGTATAGAGAAGGTATTGTATTACACCCAAAATTTCGATACCAAGATTTCATAGAAAATATATGTTTTGGGTCCCCCTGAATAGAAAAAAAAACATTTTTACTTTATCTACACGTACTATGTGCATAGTATATATAGAAGGTATTGTATTCCACCCAAAAATTCGATACCGACATTTCACCGGAAATACATGTTTTAAGTCACCCTGTATAAAAAAAAAACATTTTTTGGAAATGGTCCGTGTGTGTGAATGTGTGTGGACAGCAGAGCTCAAAACGAAAAGACGTTAAATACCAAACTTGGTATTTCAGTTTGATATCTTCCGAGGATGCGACACGAAGAGTTTCAAGAAAATCCCCCCATTCCCACTACCCTTTACATGGAACTTTTTTAAAACATTTTGAATTTCTTAAAAATTACTCTAACGATTTTGATTAAAATCTCTTTAATATGAGATATTTACATTCCAAATAAAATGTATACCTTGAATTTTCTGGGAATAGTGTCTGAAGACTACTTTATTCTGGATGAGTTTTCAGGAATTGTGCATAATGGCTAAACCGTAAGAGATGGACAACAAATGTAGCGCATGTAATACACACACAATTTATGTTATATACATTTTTTTCCTGGAGTTGATCGTTTTCGAGGTATTCCTTGTTTTGGTTTCAGGTTTGAAAAACTTATACTTTTTTCATACAGAAATTTGTCAACTCATGTCCATACAAACCAAGGAACTTCAATCACATAGCAACCAGCTTTTGACTATCACTTTAATCTATGGTACTCCCGTATTCTGCCCCTACTTACAGGGAAGCAAGTAATAAGACTATTTATGCTATTTTTTTTCCGATTAGCATGATTAAATAGAAGCATAAGCTTTTTAACAATAATTTGTTGCAGAGATGTAGAGAAAGTCTTGTGAATATAACACATCAAATTTTTGGAAAAAGGTCCGTGTGTGTATCTATATGTGTGTATGTGTATCTGTGAACAGCATAGCTCAAAAACGAAAAGACTTGGTGGGTAGAGTCACTCTCAAAAATTCAATGCCACAGATTTGAACCACAGATCTCCCGATCTCATCTCAAAATAATTTGAGATCACCTTGTGATTTACCGGGGAAACTTGCGAGTCAATTGAGCAATTCAATGTTAAACCGGCAGGTTGCCATTTTAGCTCATTGACAGAGCAACCCGCTAGATATCGGGAGATCCATGGTTCAAGTCCCGGCTATGGCATTGAATTTTTCAGTCTGTTTCTACCTATCCAACTGCTGTCCTACACACGGCTAGTGTGAAAAACAATTAAACCAATATCAAACTTGGTATTTAAGTTTGGTATCTTCCAAGGATGCGATACGAAGATTTTCAAGAAAATCCCGGCACCCAATACTGCCCTTTACATAGAAAAAATACGAAAATTTTTATTTTCTCAAAAATAGCTCTAACGATTTTGATTAAAATCTCTTATGTTTAAGATATTTACCTAACAAATAAAATGGATATTTTCAATTTTCTGGGAGTAACCTCTAAAGGTCTCTTTATTCTGAATTAGTTTTATTGAATTTTGCATAACTGGTAAACCGTAAGAGATTGACAGAAACTTACTACACAAAAAATGTAAATCACGATAAAACATACAATTTCTGTAATCTATATTTTTTTCGTGGAGTTGATTGTTTTTTAGATATTCCTTGTTATTGGTTTCAGCTTTAAAAAACTTATACATTTTTCATACAGGAACTTGTCAACTACTGTCCATACAAACAAAGGAACGTCAGTTACATAGCAACTAACTTTTGACTATCACTTTAACGTATGGTACTCCCTTATTTCGCTTCTACTTACAAGGAAGCATGTAATAAGACTAATTTACTCTCGGTTAGCATGAAGTAAATAGAAGCATAAACTTTTTAATAATAATATGTTGCTGAGACGTAGAGAAATTCATGTGAATGGAACACATCAGATTTTTGCTTTTTACTTCGACGTCTTTTAACCTGGCAGATCATATCAGATAATAAACGCACTCAGTGAAATAATGCTCAGGTGAGACCGGAGACCATGGAGCTTACATTTACTCACATTCATCTTCTCCCAAAATAAATGTCATTCAGGTAATTCGCCCTAACCGGGATTCGAATTTAATGAGGGAGAGACTCTACCCTTAAACTATTACACTATAGAGGCGGACGTTTATCACTTTATCACTTTTATCACAGTGGTTTTCATCCTACAGTTCTTGATTTGTGATTTATTGTTGCAGACATATATGTATAAAGGATAAACAGGGACAGATTCCCTAAAATAGAGATCATTAAAATGGATGTAGGAAGACCAAGGAAAAGACATCGACTAATGGGGACGGAACGGATCCTAAACATCCAATTCTTTTATGTTTTTGTTGATGATGATGAAAATGGGAACCCATGTTAATAGTGTTTAACGCCCGCTTTAACTACTTGTGGATGAAGATGGAGCACCGGTGGAATGCGATGGCGGGGGAAACCGGAGAATCCGGAGAAAACCTGCTCCTGCACAAATCTCACATGCGGACGCTTGGGAGCGAACCCGGGCCGTCTAGGTGAGAGGCGAATGGTCTAACCACTCGGCCACTGCGCGGCCTTGGGAACCAATCCTAAAGAGTTGGAATCTGTTACGTCAATCAATAACAACAATGGAAACACCAGATTAGAAGAGTAAATATAAAACGGACATGAACACAAATATGTTTTGACATAATTTGTTGCTTTAACGAGATCTACATTTTTCGAAAAGTTAAAATTTTGTCTAGCCCTGGTTTATCAGTCAGCAAAGTCACCCAGAATGAAGAGGGGTTCAGAAGCTACTTTCAGAACATTGAAGATATATGTACGTTTTATGTTTCATTAAAATACCGTAAACAAAATACCGTAGTATTTTAATAAAAGTTTTTGGACGCATTTTTCAGAAAATCATGGTTTTCGAAGCTTTGTGTAAGTATAGGGTAGTTTAGGATAAAGATATTTTCCTGAAAATCTTCGTGTCACATCGTTGAAGAATGCTGAACTTAAATACTAGTTATAAGGTCCATACACATACCATACTGTTTGGTTTTTAAAATAGCTGTTTTGTGTTTCAGGGGCCTCAAAATGTTTATTTTCGGTGAAAGTTCGATGAAAGTTTTTTGGGTACAATACAGAAATTCCTCCTCTTTAAGAGTAGAGGAATGGAGATAACAGCGAAGGGCTCAACAGACCCTGTTTGTTCTTCGCTAAAAAGTTTCTTGTGTAAAGAAAGCTGTTTTCTGCTAACGTTTATTACCCCGTTATGTAAACCCTCCGCTGCAGCAAAACGCTTGGCCGCGCGCTGACGCTTATTTCTAAACCAGTTGAGTTCTGCGATTTAGTTGCTGCTCATTACTAAATTCATAACTTCACTTTAGAAGGTAACCTTTGGCCTTTCCTTGTCAGAAGAACCCTCGCCACTCGCAGAGGTCACATGCATCGTTGTGTCTCACGTCACTGAGCCCACTTTATTTAAACAAGCACATGCTTTTAGCTGACATTCATTTTCAACGCATTTGCATTGTTTATGTACTATGTAAAAGGAGACAGAAAGCTTCTTTTTAAAGACCGTATAGAAAAAAATAATGTGTGTTCCAATCATATGATTTTCTCTACATCTGTGTAACAAATGTTTATTAAGCTTAGTCTTCCATCTACTTCATGCTAATTAATTCACAGAAATGGTCTTATTACTTACTTTCTTATAAGTAGAAGTGAAATAAGGGAATACACCAGGTTAAAGTGACAGTCAAGTCTTTTAAAAGCTGATTGTTATGTGGCTGAAGTCCATTTATATAAATTGCCAGTTGACAATTTCCCGTATGAAAAAAGTTAAATTATTTTAAAACTCAAACCAATAACAAGGAGTATTTCAAAAACGTTAAACTGTACGAAAAAATGTATTGATCACAAAACTCTTTGTTTTAACGAGATGTACATGTTTTGTGTAGTAAGAGTTTTTCCACGCCTTACAGCTTACTAGTTATGTAAAATTCAGAAAAATTCACCCAGAATAAAGAGGTCTTGAGAGGATCTTACAGTGTTTAGCATTTGTTTGGCAGCTATCATTAAGAATGCTCTCCGAATTTGTAAACATGGATAAAACTGGTCATCAGTGTAATACATTACTTTCATTTGAAACGTCTTAGTCCAACTAATATTAAAACTGAGCAATATTCTACTTTGGGGCAGTCTGCTCCTTCGTTTACAATAACGCAGAGTTTAAGCGGGGCCGTGCGAGCTGCCAAGACGAACATCGCAGTGGTCGACCAAATGAGGTTATCAGTCCAGAAATTGTAAAGAAAATCCACAAAATGGTATTGGATGACCGTCGACTGAAAGTACGTGAGCTAGCAGACATTGCAGACATTTAAAAAAGTTTTGTACATCGCATACTGATTGTTTTTCAAAGTTGAAACCAAAAACAACGATATCTCAAAAGCGATCAACTCTACGAAAAAAAAAAAATATATATATATGACATAAATTGTGTGTTTTATCCTGGTCTACATTTTTTGTGTTGTAAGTTTTTGTCTATCTCTTACGGTTTGACAGTAAAGCAAAATTCATTCATATTCATCCAGCCTTCAAAGGATATTCCCAGAAAATTCAAGATATACATTTTATTAGTCAGGTAAATATCTTTAATATACGATATTTTAGTCAAAATCGTTAGTGCCATTTTTGAGAAAATCAAAATTTTTGAAAATTTGCCATCTAAGTGTAGTTGGGGGTGGGGGAATTGTCTTGAAAATCTTGGTGTCGCATCCTTGGAAGATACTGAACTTAAATACGAAGTTTGGTATTTTACGGACTTTTACTCCACAGACACGCAGACACACACGGAGCTTTTTCCAAAAATGCGTTTTTACTTTCTCTAGCCCCTTATGTACAATATACATAGGACTACAAAAGTATTGTATTCCACCCAAAAATTCAATGTTGAGATTTCACGGAAATACATGTTTTAAGACCCCCTTAATAAAAAAATTATTTTCAGCAACAGGTCCATGTGTGTGTGTCTGTCTGTCAGTCTGGTGTGCCGGTATTTAAATTTGGTATCTTCCAAGGATGCGACACGAAGAGTTTCAAGAAAACACCCCACCCCTAACTACCCTTTACATGAAATAATTCAAACATTTTGATTTTCTTAAAAATGGCTCTAATGATTTTGATTAAAATACCACATATTATGGTCATTTCTAGTACAAATAAAATGTATATCCTGAATTTTCTGGAAATAACTTCTAAAGACCTGTTTATTCTGGGTGAAGTTTTCTTAATTTGGCATAACTAGTAAACTGTAAGAGATAGACAGAAACTTACTATACAAAAAATATAGATCTTGCTAAAATAAAGAAGTTATGTCATATAAATTTTTTTTTGTGGAGCTTACCATTTTCGAGGTATTCCTTTTTATTAGCTTCAATTGTGAACTACTTATACTTTTCTCAGACGGAAGTGTCCGTTTTTTCTTTAGTTCTACTCCTGGCCAAGCAAAGAAGTAACTTGCAATGACAATCGCATAACAAATAGCTTTTAAAACATTTGACTATCACTTTAGCCTAGTGCACTCCCTTAGTTCCATTCTACTTATAAGGAACTAAGTAATAAAATTCTGCTGATGTTTATGTCGATTAGCATGGTGTTGAAAGAAGAATTATCTTTCATAAGAAGTTAATTTTTAGAGTAGCTAGAGAAAGTCATGTGAGTGTAACGCATCAGATTTTTTCGATACACCAGGCTAAAGCGATAGTCAAATCTTTCAAAACCTGTTACGTTTTGACTGCATTACGTTTCTCCTTATGGCCAGCAGAAAAGTGTGAGAAAAGTTTTAAGAATTTATTTTAAAACTGAAACTAATAATAACGAATATCCCGGAAATGGTCAACTACACGAAAAAAAATACGACATAAATTGTGTGCTTTAACGAGATCTACACTTTTTTATGGTTTACCACTTATGCAAAAGGTAATCAGAATGAAGAGGTCTTCAGAGGCTATTCCCAGAATGTTCAGGATATACATTTTGTTTGTCATGTAAATATCTTTAATAGACAATATTTTAATCAAAGTAGAGCTATTTTTCATAAAATAAAAAAAATCGAAATGTTTTCTATGTAAAGGGTAGTTGGGGTGAGGGGACTGTCTTGAAAAACTACGTGTCGTATGCCTGGAAGGTATTAAACTAAATTATTAAGTTTGGAATTTAATCGAATTTTCTTTTTGAATTATCGTGTTCTCAGACACAAACGCACAAGGGGCTTTTCTCAAAATGTTTTTTTTTATACAGGGTACCCTAAAATGTGTATTTCCGGTGAAATCTTGACATCGAATTTTTGGTTAGAATGTATGTATGTATTATGAACATCCGTGCTAAGGAAAGGATAAACGTATATGGCATAAATTGTATGTGTTTATGAGATTTAAATTTTTGTGTGTCGTTACGGTTAACCAGTAAGCAAATACAAAGTATCATTCTGGTTGAATATGTACTGGGGATATTAAAGGGGTAGCAGGTGTAAAGTTATCCGGACTTCAAGACTAATTCCCAATAAATTTGAGATCTAAATTCTATTTGCCATGTAAACAAGCATCTAAAATATACAATGTTTTAAAATCGAAAATTCCGAAAAATGTGCCATGTAGGGGCTACTTTGGATGGGGAATTTTTTCTGAAAATCTTCATTTTACAATCTTGAAATATATTAAATTTAATTACCAAGTTTGATACTTAAACACCTTTTAGTTTTTGAGTTGTGCTGTCCACACATGCAAACGGACATTTTTCTAAAAATGTTTTTGGGGGGATTTAGGGACCTTCAAAACATGTATTTGTGGTGAAACTTCGCATCGAATTTTGGATTGAATACAATACTTTCTCTACCTACCGTGCTAGAGAAAGTAATGAGAGAAACTCTATACCATTGAAATGACTGTATATTTTACTGTAAAGGTAGGGTCCCGCTGAAAAATTCAGTGCATAGCCAGGATTTGAATCACGAATCCTCTGTTTCATCCATTTGCCTTACCCCAAAGTTACCAATGCAGTACACCAACAACATTAAATTCCCCAATTGAATTCCGGTTAATCAAAAGCAGATCTCAAATTATTTGGGAATGATATACCCCAAGGGTGTCGCCCTCTGTGATGTAATGGTTACCATGCTAACTTCATATATCCAAGGTCTCGGGTTCAAACGCGGTGGAGGACGATGGATTTTTTCGGGCGTAAAAATTCTTAGCATGGCTTTCTTCGGAAGAGAAGTAAAGCCGTTGGTCCCGTGTCGTAGATTTACGGCACGTAAAAGAACCTCAAGCCTGATAGAGAGAGGCCTCTGAGCAAAATTAAGCGGTTTTCACGCCCAATTCAGAACGGGATCTCAGCAGTTAAATAGCGTCCATAAATAACGCGCCATTTTTATATCCCCATGGCTACGTACAATGTCATAAAAACCTTAAGTCTCGTACTTCATAGTTTAACCAACCATTAAGCAAATCATTATCAATTCAATTACTTGTTTATTCCACACTAGGCATCTGTACGACAAGGGTTAGAAAGAATAGTCAAAATGAAAAATGCAATGCCATAATTGGGATTTGAACTGTCCATCTCTTGGTTCCGTTCAATTGCTCTAACCTCTGAACCGACATGGCAATATGGCAACGCGGCATATTTTTCCTTTGTTTTTGGAATTATTATTAATAATTATCTAGGTTTCATTGAACGCGTATGAGTTGCACAGTTTTGATAAGGTGTTACCAGGCCCTGGATTCTTCTTTTACTTTCTCTACCTCGAATAGAAGTATTGCGAGAATCGTATTCTACCCAAATATTCCCTCTTAAATTTTCGCTGGAAATACATGATTAAGGTACCCTTGAAGCCACCTAAGGCATTTTTAGAAAAAAAATCCGTGTGGATGTTGGTAGAGCATAACTCAAAAAAAGACGGTTAAATACTTAGCTTTGTCTTTAGATTCATTATTGTATAACAGTGCAAAATGATTTTGAAAAAAGAAAAAAAGAAAACGTACTCCAAGCAAATTACTTGCATGAGCGAATGTTCGAATAATTTAATGTTTTCAAAAATGGCTCTAATGATTTTTATTAAAATAGCATATGATAAGTTATTTTAAACATAAATGTAATTTATATCTTGAATTTTCTGGGAATAATCTCTTCAGTTCTCTTTATTCTGGGTAATTTTTGTAATAACTGGTATACCTAAGAAACCTACAAATGCGTACTACAGAAACATTTATATCTCAATGAAACACTCAATTTATGCCCAGCATATTATTTATATTTTATGTATTTATTTTAGTTAACCATTTTCGAGATATTACTTATCGATGGTTTTAAGATTCCGATTGCTATATTTTTCACCTGGCCATGCAAAGAAATTAGGTTTGAAAGTTATTACATACTAACCACCTCTAATATATTGCTGTTGCTTAAGTCCACTAAATTTCCCATTGCATTCACAACCAAATACTAGTAAAACAATATATTTTTGATTAACATGAACAGAAAGCAGCGTTTTATAGAAGAATGGGTAGAGAAAGTCGTGTGAATATATCATATCAGGTTTTTAATTGTTGCATCATAGTTCTAACGTGCACATAAATCCTCATTATAAGTCTCAGATAATGAAAATGCTTATTTACTAAGTTATTCTTTGGTCATTTTGCAATTGTCTATGTTTACAGTATTTTACTTTCTCTAGCCCCGTATGTACAATTTACACAGTGGATAGCGAAGGTATTGTATTCCACCCAAAAATTCGATACCAATATTTCACCAGAAATACATGTTTTAGAATCCCCTGAATCCAAAAAAAAGAAAAAGGGTATGTGTTGTCTTTAGACAGCATAGCTCAAAACGGTTAAATACCAAACTTGGTATATAACTTTGTTATCTTCCAAGGATGCGAGACAAAGATTTTCTATAAAATCCACCCCACCCCTAACCACCCTTTACATGGAAAAGGTTTCGAAAGTTTTGTTTTTCTTAAAAATGGCTCTAACGAATTTGTTTGGAATACCATATATTAAAGCAAGTTCCATCAGAAATAAAATGTATATCTTGAATTTGCTGAGAATAGCTTCTGAAGACCTGTTTATTCTGGATGAATTTTGCTAGACTTTGCATAACTAGTAAACCGTAAGGGACAGACAAAAACTTACTAAACAAAAAAAATGTAGATTTAGTTAAAATTCACAATTTATATCATATCCTTTTTTCTGGAGTTTACCGTTTTCCACATATTCCTTATAATTCATTTCAATTGTAAAGCACTCATCTTTACTCAGACAGGAAGCACCCGTTTTTCTTTTGTTTTACTCGACATCTTTTAAAAATGTGACTACCACTTACGCATAGCGCATTCCTTTAGTTTCCTTCTACTAATAAAGAATTAAATAATAAGAACATTCTGATAATGATTATCTCGATTAGCATGGTGCAGAAAGAAGAAGAATCTTTTATAAGAAGTTTGTTTGTAGAGTAACTACAGAAAGTCAAGTGAGTATAACAGATCAGATTTTTTTCAATATTGTGACAATACTTAGTTGCCCTATGTGTCTTAATGTAGGTGTTTCTTACATTTACATGGAACGTACGTATTATTTACTTTTACATAGGACTCATTTTCGAACATTAAAGATTTTACTATTCAACTGAAATATAAAACTAACTTAGCATTAGTTGTCACTCCTTGCAAGCAAACAGAGCCGATTTGCACATAACGTGTTTAAAAGTTTTGACCATAGGTTTAGCCTAATGTATTCCATTATTTCTAGGAAGCAAGCAATGGGGGCAATTTTGCTATTGTTATCTTGGTGTAGATAAAAGAATAATCTTTTGTAAGAAAAGTGTTTTTGGAACAACCAAAGAAAGTCATATAAATGGAAACATCAGTTTTTACTTTCTCTATACATACTATGTACATAGGTATTGTATTGCACTCAAAAATTCAATACCGAGATTTCACCGGAAAATAATGTTTAGAGACCCCCTGAATCCAAAAAAAAAAGCATTTTTAGAACAATGTCTGTGTGTGTGTCTGTGGGCAGCATAGCTCAAAATGTAAAGACAGTTAAAAACCAAATTTGGTATTTAAGTTTGGTATCTTCCAAGGATGCGACACGAAGATTTTCAAGAAAATCCCCCATCTCCAAACTACCCTTTACATGGAAAAAATTTCGAAAATTTTGGTTTTCTTAAAAATGGCTCAAACGATTTTTATTAAAAGATCGTATATTTAAGATATTTACTTGACAAATAAAATGTCTATCTTGAATTTTCTGGGAATAGCCTCTGAAGACTACTTTATTCTGGATTAATTTTACGGTTTTTTGCATAACTGCTAAACCGTAAGAGATGGACAAAAACTTACCACTCAGAAAATGTAAAACACACAATATATGTTATATACATTTTTTCGTGGAGTTGATCGTTTTTAAGATATTCCTTGTTTTTAGTTTCAGCTTTCAAAAATATACTTTTCTCATACAGGAATTTGTCAGCTCCTGTCCTTACAAACAAAGGAACTTCAGTCACATAGCAACCAGCTTTTGACTATGACTTTAACCTATGCTACTCCCTTATTTTGCTTCTACTTAAGGAAGTTCGTAATAAGACTATTTTTGCTAATGTTTTCTCGATTAGCATCAACAAAATAGAAGCCTAAGCTTCTTAACAATAACTTGTTGCAGAGATGTAGAGAAAGTCATGTGAATGGAACACATCAAATTTTTTTTATTGAAAATCACTAATAAAATGATATACGAGTTTCGATTCTAATGCATCGCGTTTTTATTTTCAACCATTTATCTATATGAATACGAATGTTTTGGTTATTCATACATTATCTGTTTCGCTGACAACAATTTTATTTATTTACTCATGCACTTGTTTATGTTTTATAAATGCAATAGCATTTGGAAAACACTCAGAGATTGGCAGTTCTTATCGCAACTAGCACATGGTTAAATCGTGCATGATGTTCCATTGGCCAACCGCTTTGGGCTTTCGACATTCCCCACGGTGAATTATTGGGAATTAAAGGCTCCCAGTGTGGGAACGAGGGGATCAGTCCCATAAAACAGCTGTTTCGCTTTATTCCACCATTTCAGTCTCGATGAATAAAGCCGACTTCTAACACAACTCCATGTTCGTTTTCAGTTTTCATCATAGAATGCTCTGGCCTTTTCCCCCAGTTACAGTCTGCCATAAATAACTGTTAGAAAATACGACTCACTAAGATTCTAGCGCTAATTTATATACGACATTTTATGTTGCGTTATAACATGCTAAAATTGAACCTTAAGTTTCGTTAATTTAAACCATATAAATCAAATGTAAATACTGAAAATTGCCAGTCCAAGAGCACTAATATACATTTAGATGTCTTTACTTTTTGCTTTCTCTACGAATTACGTAAAGCTGTGAGGGGGAAAAAAACTGATGTGTTCCATTAACATGATTTTTCTACCTCCCAATAACCCATAACAAATTATTTTAAAATTTAATTAATGGTAATAAAGATAAAACATAGCAGCAATAGTCTTATTACTTATTTCCTTATAAGTAGAAAGGAAATAAATGATTACACTAAGCTTAAACGACAGTCAAGTCTTTTAAAAACCAGTTGCTATGTGATTGAAATTCGGTTCTGCTTGCATGGCAAGGAGTCGACAAATTCCTGTATGAGAAAAGTATTCAGTATTTTAAAATTGAAAGCAAAAGGAATATCTCAGAAATGTTAACTCCATAAAAAACAATTTGATATGGGATAAATTGGGTGTGTTGTGTGTGTGTTTGTGTGTGTTTTAACGATATCTGCATTTTTACTTTCTCTAGCACGCATGTATAATGTATGTACATAGTGGTTAGAGAAGGTATTGTATGCTAACCAAAAATTCAATACCTAGATTTCACCGGAAATACATGTTTTGATACACTCTAAATCCAAAAAATGAATTTTAAGAAACGTGTTCGTGTATGTCTGTGTTACTTTGGGCAGTATAGCTCAATTAAAAAAGTCGGTTAAATACCAAACTTGGTCTTAAAGTTCTGTATCTTCCAAGTATGTGATACGAAGATTTTCAAAAAAATCCCTCCACCCGTAACTACACTTTACATGAAACTTTTTTCGAAAGTTATGATTTTCTCAAAAATATATCTAATAATGTTTACTGAAATGCCGTATGTTAATGTATTTTCATGACAAACGGAATGTGTATATTGAATTTTATGGAAATAACCTCTGAAGACCTCTTTATTCTGGATGGCATTTGTAAAACTTTTCTATAACTGGTAAACTGTAAGAGGTACACAAAAATTACTACAGAAAAATGTAGATCTCATTAAAACAGACAATTCATATGTACCTTCTATGTAGAGTTAAGCAATTTCTATAGTTAGCCGTTTTAAATTTTACGGAGTTATTGGTTTCAGTTTTAAACTACTTAAACTTTTCTCAAGTGGAAAATCCATTTTCGTTTCATCTCTTTTTGCTTTTAACGCAAAAGAGAATCGAATCTCAATTGTTTCACATAGCGATAGCCTTTATAAGATGCTTCTATTGCTTTACTCTAATGTAATCTCTTATTTCTCTTCTACTTTCAAAGAAAGAAGTAATAAGATCAATTATGCTAATGTTTATCTCGATTAGCATTAAGTAGATGAAAGAATAATTTTTGTAAGAAAAGAGAACAGCAAGAGAAAGCCATATGATTGGAAAACATCAGAATTTTTGTATAGCATCTTTTTGTCAATCTCTTACAGTGTGGGCAAAACAAGCGGTAACGAATGCTGTTTCAGAACTGAGTTTTAAAACCTTCTGCAAGTCCAATGTGGACAAAGCGGCGTAGGGGCGGGTTTTCACGGGTTCTCCAGTTTCCCCCGTCATCACACTCCACCAATGCTCCATCTTCATTCTATGTATCACCAGTGGCATCGCCTATGATGCCATAAGTACCAGCGGGCGTTAAACTCTACCAAAAAGAAAAGGGTCCTATATACCTAGGCCAGTAGGTCATCTATTGACGTGTGGAAACGTGGAAGCAAGCAATTAGGCTATACTGACAGATATTGTTCTTTTCGTGGTAGAGTTGAGACAGTACAAAAATTATAAGATAATAAATTAATGGATTGATTTGAGGGAAACATATTAGTCGAAGAGCAAAAATCTGATGTGTTCCTTTCACATGAATTCCTCTACCTGTAAAACATTCTTTTATCTACATCATTCTAACCAAGATAAACATCGGCAGAAATAGTCTTATTCTTAGTTGTTTATAAGTAGAAAAGAAATAAGGTAACACAATAGGCAAAAGCGACAGTCAAATGTACAAAAGCTGTCTCTAAGCAGTTGTCATTGAAATTTGACTCTCTTTCCATGGCCAGGAGTAAAACAAAAGAGACGAGGATTTCCTCTTTGAGAAAAATATTTTAAAATTGAACTCAGCAACAGGGAATATCTTTGAAATGGTTAGTTCTAGAACAAAAATTCATATGATAAATTGTGTGTTTTAACGAGATCTAAATGTTTGTTGCAATAAGTTTTTGTCTATATTTTATGGCTTACCATTTACTCAAAAGTCATTCAGAATGAAAAGGAGTCGAGGGATTTCAGGATAAAAGTTCTACTTGCCAGGTAAACATCTTTAATAAACGGAATTTTAATTAAAATCATTAAATCCCGTTTTTAGAAAATCTAAAAATGTTCCATGCAAAGAGTAATCCGCGGTAGAGGTATTTTTCTGAAAATCATCGAATTGCAGCCTTGGAAGATGCTAAACTTAAGTGCCAAGGTTGGTATTTAAGCAACTTTTCATTTTTGAACTAGGCTATTTACAGATACATACACACATAAACTACACGCGTGCGTGCACACACACACGTATATAGCCAAATACATTAACCTTTTTCTAAAAGCTAATTTTTGCTATAGGGGTCCCCAATTCATGTATTTCCCGCGAAATTCGATATCGAATTTTTTAGTGAAATAGAATATCTTCTCTACCTACTATGTACCTTGTACATACATAGTATAGAAAGAAAAACATTTAATACCCTGAAATGGCTATACTTTAAGGTAGCACTTAGGAAAAGGGATCCCAGGGAAGGGTTATAAGACGCTTGCATTCCCAGGGAAGTGTGACTGAGATAAGAAAAATCTGATAAGTTCCATTAATATGACTTTCTCTGCATTTCTGGGACAAATTATTGTTAAAAAGTTTATTCCTCTGTCTAATTCATGCTAATTAAGAGTGGTCTTATTATTCGCTTCCTTGCAAGTAGAAGGAACATAATGAAATACACCAGGCTAAAGCGATAATCAAATCTTTTAAAAGCTGGTTGCTGGGATTGAAATACGTTCCTTTGTACCTCCAAGAGCATACAAATTCCGTAGATATGATAACAGCTTAAGTATTTTAAAACTGAACACAATAATAAGGAATATTTCTCAGAAATGGTCAAGTCTAGAAAAATTGTTTGTGACTTAAGTTGCGTGCCTTAACGAGATCTGAATTAGTTTTTGCTGATCTCTTGCGGCTTACCAGTTACGCCAAATTCAGTAAAATTCTTCAAGAATAAAGAGACAATTCACTTGAAATTCAAGATGTAAATTTTATTTGTCATGTAAATATCTTTAATACACTGCATTTTATTAAAAGTTGTAGAGCGATTTTTGAGAAAATCAAAATTTCCCAAACTTCTTCCACGTGAAAGGTAGTTTTGGGTTCTAAAAATCTTCGTTTCGCACTCTTGGAAGATACTAAGCTTATATTATAACAAATTTAGTATTTACCGAATTTTCTTTTTGAGTTATCCTGTTAATGCATATGCACAGACCTGTTTCGAATTTTTTTTAATACAGGATAAAGTGTATTTCCGGTGAAATGTCCTATCGATTATTTGGGTGGAGTGTAATACCTTCTCTATGTACAATGTACTAAGTGGAAAACGTAAAAACTCAGAAATCATTAAGAAACATAATTATGTAAATACATTTCTTGAATTGACCATTTCCGAATTATTTCTTGTTACTAATTTCAATTTTAAAACACTTTACTCAAACGGGATGTTGGCATTCGATTTTCTTTCGTTTTATTTCTGGCCATGCAAAGTGAATCGAGTTTCAATGCCCTGACATAGACAGAGCTTGTGAAGTATTTCGCTTTAGCCTGGTGTATTGTGTTGTGTTGTTCCTACTTAGAAAGACATAAGCAATACAAATATCTTCATTAAAGGGATGTAGTCAGAAGAACAAGCTTTTACAAGAATAGCCTTTTTTCAGAATAAGTAGTGAAAGTGTTGTTTGTCACACACTTCTCTTTTCGAAACACGGTTTATTTTAACTTAGCTAGTAGTTTAAGGAAGTATTTCCATTGATTTTATGCAACACTTAGCTCCAAAATTGCATTTTCCAGCACCACTTTCATTAATTCGCGGAGGCGGAGGGTGAGGTTTGCATAGCCTCGGCGGAATCTTCCCACTTTTTAAAGAACGCAGTTTTACATACCACTTCCGAACATGTGCACACATGAGTGCACTTGTATGCCGACTCTGTAGTTCCCAGAGAAGATCATCTCTGCTGCTGACTTAATAGTGAGAAAACATTTTGGTTTCATTCGTCTTTCCAAGCTGAAAATCGACCTCAGGATTTGAGTAAATTCTTATGTTATTGTAACCATCAGCATTTGTTAGTCGTTTTCATTCACTTCAACTCTGGTTTTGATGTGCAGCTCTTTATACCTTTTCTAAGGGTATTATGTAAATATATAGTAGGTAGAGACCACTGTATTCCACCCAAAATAGCCAAAAATCCACCGGAAATACATGTTATGAAAACCCTTGCATCCAAAAAACAATTTTAGAGAACGACCGCTACTCCAAGCTACCCTAAACCTAAATTTTGTTTTTTTTCAAAGATGGCTTTATCGATTTTAATTAAAATACATAATATTAAGTACATTTACATGACAAATAAAATATATATCTTGAATTTTTTTGGAATAATCTGAGAACTTTTTTTTTGGTTAAGCGATAGACAAAATCTTTCAACTATAAAAATATCTGATGCGTTCCATTCACATGACTTCTCTAGCTGTTCCACAAACTCTTCTTACAAAAGATTATTATTTTATCTACACCGTGATATTCAAGATAAATAATAAGGCAGAAATAGTCTTATTATTTGCTTCCTGGTAAGTAGAAGAGAAATAGGGGAGTACATTATACTAAAGCGATAGTCAAACCTTTTAAAAGCTGGGCGCTATATGCAACAATTGAGGTTTGGTTCGCTTTGCCTGGTCACGTTTGAGAAAAGGTAGTTTAAAACTGAAACCATGGGAATATCTGGAATAACAAGGATTATCTCGAAAATGGCCCCATTTACGAGAAAAACGATATGACATAAATGTATGTGTTTTAAGATCTACAGTTTATGTGGTAAGCTTTTGTCTCTCTCTTGCGGTTTAACCGTTATGCAAAATTCTGTAAAACTCATCCAGAATAAAGAGGTCTTCAGAAAGTCTATTCCTAGAAAGTTCAAAATATACATTTTATATGTGATGTAAATATCTTTAATATTTAAATGAAAATCATTAGAGCCCTTTTTGAGGAAAACAAAAATTTCAAAATATGTTCCATGTAAAGGTTAGGTTGTGGTGGGGAGATTTTCTTACGAATCTTCGTGTTGCATCCTTTGAAGTTACTAAATATAAATACTAAGTGTAGTATTTAGTTGCATTTTCGTTTTTATCTATAATGTCCACGTCGTGGCCGAGTGGTTAGATCACTTGACTCTCACTAAGACGGGTCGCTCCCAAACGACCGCATGTGGGATTTGTGGTAGACAAAGTGGCGCTGGGCGCGTTTATTGCGGGCTCTCTGGTTTACCCTGCCATTGCATTCTACCGTAGCTCCATCTTCATTCCATATATCAGTATTATCGCCTGCGGTTCCTATGGAGTAAAAGCCGGCGTTGAACACTATGAGAAACATACGCGGACTTTTTCTAAAAATGCTTTTCTCAGACTCGGGGGACCGGTGAAATCTCGACATCTAATTTTTGTATATATTTCTAGGTACTATGTACATTGGATGCACATACGTGCTAAGGAAAGTAACATTGTAGATTTATTGAATGTCCTACCTGGTCGAATTGCTGCAGCATAACCAGGTATATTTAACTAAATATATGTACCTACTCTCTTTTGTCACTACTTCAATATTAGGGTGAAATTAAGCGGGATATCTGACACCATTTGGATCACATGTGTAATCGCATAATATGTGAACATGAATTTGATGGCCAATAAACCAGCGGCGTGATTTCGTTGACCAATAACAATCTACATAAAAGTTGTGACCCCGAGAGATGGCTCAGGTGGTAACATCTGTGGCTCCCTGGGACAAATCCCCTGGGCCGATCATTCTGACTAGGGATTTTCGTGGTTCCCTCGGTTGCCAAAGTAAATGCCGGATTGGATATTTAATGCCACGACCCATAGTTCCACCTTCAGTCTAAAGCAATAGCAACATTAAAAATAGTTGGTAATTGTGATTGCGTTGCCATCTATCCACGATAGTGCAAGCAGTAGACTGCTTGCCCGCCTGGGTAGTGTGGTGGTAGCGTGCCTGCCTCACATTCAACAGGTTGTGAGTTCCAATCTCGAGGTTTTCCCTTATCCTGAGAAGACGAATGCCGAGTAACTTTAAGCTCCATGGAACCCCGAGATCATTTGAGCATCATTTAACCAATTTCATTCATCGTCCGATAAGACCAACCAGGTTAAAGGACGTTAAGCGAAAAAAAAAAAAAAAAAAAGCTATGTGGTATGAAAGGTGTGCAGAAGGTTGGCTGCACTTTTCTATCTGACTAATGGTGGTAGAGCAGCTAGACTGGGTGGCCCTCTAACGGCCCTCTTAACTCCATCTGCTTGGCGCTAAGCTAACGTGGATGGAAAGGGGATGAGACCTTTGTCCACCAGATACCGTAAAGGAGATACCTTACCGGACAATTCTATCGCGAAATAACCGAATATAATTTTAGAAAAATGTGTCACTCTCTCTAATATAGGTGCTGTATTTCTGGCAAAACTGGGGCGACTTCTAAACTGCCATCTCGAAACGTTTAGCTAGTTTTGAGACCTCAGCTTGACTTTTTTATTGGATGAATTGTAGAATGGCATCAGATGAGGTTATGTCAAATTGAATTACTTAGGTATTATTATTAAGAATATCCCAAATGTCCGACTGTAATGGTAGAGTAACAGATTCTAATAATATGATCTCTTGAACTATTTCTTGGTTAGTGGCGTAGAAATAACTAGCAATAGCTGGCATTTCTACTTGCTTCAGTTTTATATGATTTTGATACTCTTTTAAACGAGTTCTTAGATTTCTTTTAGTTAAACAAAGGTCAAATTTCTCATGCATGCATTCTTAAGACTTCACTACGAAATAAAAGAAACGCCTAATAATTCAATCACACAAACTTACGATCGGGCATCTGTTATGAGTTATGAAACAGGTGAAGTCCAAGCAAAGATAAAACTTCAACATGCATTTGTGCAATACACATAAATTAAATATTGTTATGAAGCAAAAAATTATGCAAGAGTATTTCTTGACCTTTTGCCAGACACTCCTGCGTTTTTTAACAAATATCCGCAACTAGTGGTGGCATTTGAAGAAATTGTTGCTCGAAGAGTTTCTATAGATGCTACGATCTGATATAGTTTTAAACCAAGACTATATATGAGTATAAAGACTCGCTTATTGAAAGCTTGTTGGAATTGAAGAGATCGCTTACTCTATAGACCAGCATTCAAGAGACAATAGGCCTAAAAATAAATTGGAAGGCGAAGTATTCAAGTTTTAGTTTTCATTGCTTCATGAAATTGTACCACAAGTGAAAATTTTGTATAAATAACTACAAATTACATGGATTGATCCCCAACAGCTAGAACTAAAGTTCAGAGCTTTTAAAGCATTGTGGCAAGGGTAATGGAGAAGCTGGGTACAAATGGGAATGTGGAACAAAAATGTGGAAATAAAGGTATTGTAAACAATCAGCGGGTAAAGAAGTTTATGACCGAATCATCAGGAAATCCGCAGCCGATTCCAAATGTTGAGTACCATTTAGCAGAAAGTACATTCAAAACGGCAATATTCAACAGCGTTTTCTGACGAAGGGCTGCATATCACGGTTCAACATTATATTATTTTAGATATAAAAAAATCTGATGTGTTCTATTCACACGATTTCCTGTACCTGTTCTGGAGACAAACAGCTCTTATCGTTTATCCACCTCATGCTAATAAGATAAACATAACCAGAAATTTAATGGCCTTATTACTTAATTCCTTGTAAGTAAAACGCATATAAGGGAGAGCAAAATCTTTTAAAAGTTTACCGCTGATGCAATTTGGTTCTCTTTGCATGGCCGGGAGTAAAGCATGGGATATGAGGACCAGAACTTCCTGTGTCTGAAATTTTAAGTGAAAGAAATAACACGAATATCACGGAAATCGTTAACTCTACAAAATAAAAAAATATATATTACATAAATTGTATATTTTAGTGAAATCTTCCTTATTGTGTAGTACATTTTTGTCCATCTCTTACAGTTTAATAGTTATGCAACATTGAGAATGAAAAGGGCCTCAAAACCTATTCCCAGAAAAATCAAGATATATATTTTATTTGTCATATTAATATTTTAATATAGGTATTTAATTACAATAGTTTAATCTATTTTTGAGAAAATCAAGATTTTCGAAAATTTGTACATCTAAAGTATAGTTTTGTGTGAAGGGAGTTTCTTGAAAATCTTCATGCCGCTTTTATTTAATCTCTCTTTTGTTTTACTCGTGCCCATTCAAAGCGAACTGAAGTTCAATTGTTCTCATCTGTTGACTAACGCTTTAGTCTAGTGTATTCTCTTATTTCCGCTCTACTTGCAAGGAAGCTAGTAATAAGAGAATTTCTGCTAATGTTTATCCAGAGTAGCATGATGTAGATAAAAGAATATTTTATGAGAATAGTTTTCTTGCTAAACAGCTAGAGAAAGTTGTATGAATGGAATGCATCAGATTTTAATCTTTGGCCGGTAATTACACACAGGTGGTATGTCAAGGAGAATAATTTCATATTAAAACAATATTTTACAATTGATTCTAAGAATTATATTTTCAGTGCCTTTAAGTGAGCATTAAGGGAATCGTTTGATACAGTGTATCTGTATTTCAATAATGACCTTCCGGTTGGCTTTCAATAAACAATTCTAGGAAATCAGTTTACGGACCAGTCACGTGCGAGGGATGATCAGAAACTAAGTTTACAAGGTTCCCAGTGTTTCGTCTTTCACAGCGAACTCAGTAGTGCTCGGTAATTCTAACACATGTGGTTGGCAAACGTGCATAGTTTCAGCCAACTGCCACCTACAGCGCTTCTGCAAGGTGAACACAAATGGCTACTCTTAGGAAAACTGGTCTCGCGAAGAAACCCTCACTTATTCGATTTCTGTGAGCGAAACTTGTATCACGGTTGACATTCACTGACAACTGGTAGAGGTTTATGGAAGGGAACAGTTTTCTTCACCGCATTGTCACGGGTGACAAAACATGGATCCACCACAATACCTCCAGCAGTAAGTGGTTGTTAACGGAGTGCAAGCACCCATCTTCTCCAAAGACAAAGAAGTATAGCGTGGCACCATCTGCTGGGAAGATGGTGGTCACAGTGTTTTGGAACAGTGCGGGTCATACTCGTGGAATTTTTGGAAAGAGGGCTGACCAATACTGCGAGACAATGACACGACTGCGCGAAGCAATCAGGAGGAAATGACCATAACTCCTCACCTCATACATTCCAGAAGCTGTTGAAGCAGTTTCTCTGGGATATCATCGACCATCCTCCCTACAGCCCGGATCTCGCTCCGACTGACTTTCACCTTTTTCTTCACTTGAAGGAACACTTATAAGGCCGCCAATTTGCTTCAGACGAGGAGACGCAACAGTTCACGACAACGAGACTGAACACGCAAGGACAGGATTTTTACCAAGAGGGAATATTCAAACCCATCCTTCGAAGTGACAAATGCCTCAACCGATATGGAGACTATGTGAAAAAATAACCTAATGTATTTACAATTAGATGGCTTTATTGATTGTACGAAATAAGAAATACTCGTTTCACTGCAGGCTTTGTAACCTCAGTTTTTGATCTACACCGGTGTCAGTTTATAGTTGACTGCCTCCATGGTCCAGTGGTCAGCTAGCTGACTTCTCATCCCGGGGTCCTGGGTTCGATTCTCGGCTGGGGCGGGGAATTTTTCTCTAGCCAGAATTATTCCCTATCCCCCACAGAGCCTGGAAGTTTGTATGTGAGTGTGAATGTGTGCGTGTTTGAGTAAAAAAACAAAATGATTTAAACCAACGTAAAAGTACCTACAGACGAGTTGTTTCAGGTGAAAAGCACCCGATATGACCTTAGATGTTAAAGGGGCCTATATAAATGAAAAAATAAAAATAGTTAGCTCCGTTTAGATATTCTCCTGCGCGCATATATGCAGTATTTTTTTTTTCATTTATTGTTTCGTTTACATAGCCCCCTTTAACATACTTCTAGACTGTGGGCAATAGGGAATTATTCCGGCCAAAGAAAATTCCACACCCCTGCCGGGAGTCGAACCTGGGACCTCCGCGTGAGAAGTGAGCACGCTGACAAGTCGACCACGGAGGCAGTCAGTATTGGATTTGTTTACTGTTAGAACAGGCTTTTTCTTGCTTCGTACCTTTTTGTAGTACCGTGCAAGTATTGGAACTGCTATCTTCTTTTCTTGAAATCCTAAATATTATTTCACAACTTGTAATACCTTGGTATGAAGAAATGTTATCTTAAAGTTTTATGTCTGTAACTTGAAATAAATACATATTTTTATGCAAAATAAATTAATTACTTTTATCATTTATTGCTACAATATATTATTATAGAAAATTGAAAAATTCTCAAAATTTTACAAAAAATAAACACATAATTTCAAAATTATTGCAAATGCATATAAAATATTTTGTGTCTAATTCAATAACTTTCTCATTTATCGTTATAAGCAAAAGCTCTTGTCTATGGCTATGTTCCTTGTTATGGGATTCATTCAAGTACTCATATAGAATTTTTTCTTCCTTTCAGGTGAGTTGCAGCATACAATTTGTGTAGTCCGGGTTTAGTGTTTACCTCGGCCAAACAGGTAAGTAGATCTTTCATACTTACTAAAATGCGCAAATGATGATGGAAAGGCCAATAATAATGCACACAATATCATGTTTCTTGCCACTCAGTTTCTCTCTTCCTCTAGATTTAGAGTCCGTATTCTCTGATGTTCTGTTTTCATATCCTCTACATCTCTTAAGCCCAAAGTCAATTAAAACAGAGCTTTTCAATTCCTAGTTTTCATTGTTTCATTGTATCTGTGTTTGGCGTTTTAATCCATCGTTTCTTGTTTCTTCTTCCGTAATGTATCTAATGGCAGGGGAGTTAGCCCTATGCACAACCCTCAGCTCTGAAAAGTAGGGTTCTGGTTTTGGAGAGCCTATTAACTCCAATTGCGGCTTCACTACATCTACTTTTCTGCTCCATTATATTCCATGAAAGGGAAGCTCTGTATTTCTTTTAGAGTTTTCCTGCTGAGAGTCCATCGTTCGATTCATTTGCCCTATCCAAACTATACATCTCTAACTAGCTCATGTAGAGTATTTCTAAGGTCCTGCATTGTTCGATGACCACTAAAAAGCGGTAGGTTGTCTCTTTCCGCCGATATCATCCTCACTCTACCATCGCAGGTAATGGAAGGTGCTTGGAGCTATTCAAGCGAAATTCGAAGAACTGCAGCTTTCCGAACTAAAATGATGAATCAGGTCTCATCGACAGGGACAACCGGCGACATGAAAAGTCAGAAATAATTAAATAAGATTTTAAATCATTTGTTTGAAATCACTGTTTAACCCTTAATTTCGTTAAAACAAAATATAGGATTTTGTACCAAAACATTCGCTTCACCCCATATCAATACACTTAATTGAATTTAAACCAACTACTAAAAGCTTTTCTCTTAGTTATATGAAAAATCTCCTCACAACATAACTACTATACGCGCGTCATTGAATATATCTCTTGAAATGATGTTTATCAAACGTAAAGAACATTTTGACACCTTTAAAATGGTTGCAAAGTTATATATAGACCTTTCCTAAAACTTACTGTTTGTATAAAAATTATTGCAGCTACGTATAAGAACTCTTTGAGAAGCTTCTGTTAATATTTGAAATAGGAATAATATTAAAATAGTTTGACAAGAATCTTCTAAAAGTTCACGACTTTGAGGCAATGTTAAAAGCCAAACGCCAGAGAAAACATTGTATTTTAATATATTATTTTGTACAGGATGAAAAAGAGAAAAGGCTCTCAAAGACATTGACGTACCTCACACAAGCACAATAATCCGCCTCAATTACTTAATAAATACACAAAGCGGTAAATGAACGGACCCTATATGAAAATGTAAATTAATTCTGCATCAATTGAAGATATTGAGAGTATAAAGATTGTTCAGAAAGAGTAATAGCATTATATTTAAATATATTGATGTTATTTGTCTTGGAAAAGATCATGGTACGGAGACAGCCTTAGTGGAGTTAAGAGCTAAGCGTTATCCGCTTTGTAAGACGCGTTTGAAAAATTGCAAACTCTATAATTCTTTATCGGAGAATAAACAATAATTTAAAGAGAAGAAATTAGTGGCTAAAACAGTGAAAGTCAAACTAGTGTTATCATTTATTTAAATAGTAATAGAAACTTCTATCTCCAAAACCGCGTCTTGAGTTCAGTCGAGAAGATTCTCGTTGTTCGCCCTGATGCTTAGCCAGGCACACCGTAAGGCAACACCAAGCCCTACACAAACTATACTTTAATAACTATAATAGATTTACTTGTACAACTTTAGAAAATTCACTGCAAGTGCCGAGGTAAAGCTATAAATATAAGAATTTGAAGAGGGTCTTTTATAATTTTTGTTATTAAGCGATCAGCATTCAAATCTTGCTTTTCAGGCTATTGATACTTTAACACCATATGGTTCCTCTAGTTAGGATAACACAATATTATTTGCAATGGTAATAGTTTATTTACTGAATCAATGGGTAAGAACTATTTATGGTTAAAGTGTGATGTTAAACGTTATGTGAAATCACTGTCCTCGGAATCGTGAGTAGATCCTGAGGGAATTTTCTTTTCAGTCTCTTTATTTGATGGCTTCTAGTACCAAATTTGTAAGTGCGAGCTCCAAGCACTGTAAGTAGTTTGATGAAGAAAGATTTTGAGGTATTTGATGCATTCCTGTAGAGGGAGAATTCCAACGAACCAAGGAGCGTGTTGTTCTTCATGACGTGTAACCAATGAATGTGAGTCTTGCTAGCTGTTCTCCATACAGAAGGAGCATATGAGAGAAGTGGAGGTATTAATGATTTACATAGAAGAATGTAGCATTCAAGTCTCAGCTTTTAATGCCTGTTAATTGGAGGACATAAGCGTTTTAATCTGGTGTTGCAAAATATTGCTTTATGTGATATGTGTGCATTCCAGCTTAATGAAGAGGATTTGCTTACACAATTGAAATGCAATTTTAAGAAATTTAGGATTGAATATACAGATAGAGAGATTCCTAAAAATGTAGGTTTGTAGTCGACACATTGCACATAGCATTTATAGGTATTTGGTGTGTCTGTTCTTTGCAGACTCACGCGAATAGTTTATTTCAGTTCTGTAAGGCAAACCGATCTAGCTATTCTATAACGCCCACAGCAGGCATGTCAACGAAAACAGCGTGCACTAAAGCGCCGAACTGGAGCCGATTATCAGATGGGAACAGAGGGGGGGGGAGACGAGAAGGTTTGTGACAAAGCGCGTACTTAACATGTAAATAGGAAGGAGAACTTTCAATAAAGTTTAAACTATTTAGGAATTTTACTGCCAAACACTTTCTCACTTCACTTTACCCATAATACGTTTCCAGTTACTGAAATCTTACAGTAAGTGTGCAATACTAAGTAGATATACTACATTTATACAAAAAGCTGATGTTTTCCATTCGCATGGCTTTCTCTACACCTCTTTAACGAATTATTGTTAAAATGATTATTCTTCCACCTACTCCACTCTAAATGGCGTAACATTCTTAATACTTTCTGTACATGATGCCAAAGCGATAGTCAAATCCTTTAAAAGCTGTTGCCAGTGGTTGAAAACTGCTTCTTTGTATTCCCAGGAGTTAATAAATTCCCGTATGAAAAAGTTAAATATTTCAAAATTGAAACCGGTAACAAGGAATGTATCAATTGCACGAAAATAAATGTATATAACGTAAATTGTGTGTTTTAACGAGATCTGCTTTTTTTGTATAATAAGTTTTTGTCTATCTCTTACTTTGCCAGTTATACAAAACTCTGCAAAGTTTATTCTGAATGAAGAGGTCTTTAGAGGCTATTCCCAGAAAATTCAAGATGTAGATTTTATTTTTCATGTAAATATTTTAATATAAGAGATTTTAACCAAATTCGTTACAGTCATTTTTGAGATGGGAGATATTCCTCAAAATGTTCATGTTGCATCCTTGAAAGAAACTAAAATTAAATATCAAGTTTGTATTTTAAGAACTTTTCATTTTTGACTTATTCGTGTTCACAGGCACACGGACACACACACATACATATACACACAAGGTCCTTGTTCCAAAAATGATTAGTTGGATAAGAGGATCCTAAAACGTGTATTTCCGATGAAATATACCCAAGGTCGCCGGGCAAAACTAAGCGGTCTTTCACGCCCAATTTAGAATAGGACGCTGAGGATCATAGCAGTTAAAGAGCGTCTATAAATAGCACTCCATTTACATTTTTGCTAGAGAGTAATGATTTGTATCTGCTAGAACCGATTTAAACAGAAAAAATTAATGCAAATTTTAGTCATGTAAGCTAATTTAAAGTTAACGCAACGCTTCAGAAAACATCGATTTGGCTTAATATATGTGGGACTTTATTAGGGCAAAGCGCATGAATATTTCAACCCATACCCAAAGCAGACAAACTTTCCCTCACTATTATGGATTAGAGCATCACATATGGATTATGCAATGCACTCGGTACATTGGATTTTCCAGGTCTGTGGTTTTACTTTATTGCTTATTGAAGCCCACTGCTACAAAAGAAAATTCTAAGTGTTCCATTCACATGACTTTCTCTACAAATATTACAAATGACTGTCTAAATATTAGCAGAAATGGTGTCTTGTAGGTAAAGGCTAAAGAGATAGTCGAAAGCTGGCAGCCTTATGAAACAATTTGACTTCGGTTCTATTTGCACGTCCAAGTGTAACACAAAAGACAGGTGAAACGAAAGATGACTTTTCGTTTAAGAAAAAAGTAATTAGTTTAAAATTGAAACAAATAACAATAAATATCTCGGTAATGGTTAGCTCTACAAAGAATGTAGGTATATGACATAGATTATGAAAAAGTTTTTGTCCATTCTTACGGTTTTCCTGTTATGCAAGTCAACCAAAATGAAGGGGCTTTCAGAGGTTATCCTCAGAAAATTCAAGATATACATATTATTCGTCATATAAGTATCTATAATATACGGTATTTTAATCAAAATATTAGAGACAATTTTGAGAAAAACTATTTTGAAAACATTTCCCATGTAAACGGGCTTGGGGTGGGGGATTTTTTTGAAAATATTGCTATCAGTGGTGACTGGGGCAGGTGTTTACTGGCAGGTTGTAACCTGAAATAGCCCCGTTGAGTTGTGCTACTCTTTTCAAGCATCAAGAGATATCTACATAGCCAAATACAGGGCAGTTGGGACACCTGGTATGAAACGCAACTGAAGACGATGCTAATGGCGATGATGGTGATGATAATTTACAGCTACAATGATTATAATCCACAACAGAAAATGTATACAAAAGCGATGTAAAGCTCTAAAATGAAATGGCGACTGGGGAAGCTGTGAGGCGATAAACAAATACAGTGCGCTTCAAAAGCCTACTTACTTCTATGGAGGCGGCTAGCATTTCTACCTCACATTCAACAGGCCCAGTGTTCGAATCTCAGTTAGGATGATGTACTCGAATAAGGACTGTTAAGGGGTTTCCCCTTATCCTGAGAGAATGAATGCCAGGTAACTTTAAACTCTATGGACTTCGGACTAATTTGAATACCATTTTACCATTTCGGTCATAACCGACACTTTTTACCATGTTAAAGAACGTTAGACTTAGCACAACGAAGTCTCGCATATTTTCTACTACTTCTAGATTTTTTAACGCTGAAACAATATATTTTACAACACTCTTTAACACTGAAACAAACCATAATAATATGGACGGAGAAGTTTAGGATTTGACATAACGCAAGCATTTTTTAAAAAACAACTAATTTTTTGTATTCATCATTTCATTTCAATTTTTTTCCGACAGCAAACGTTGCTTCCGTAAGAGAACCTTGGAATAAACTTCATTGTGTATTTCACCGAGCAATAGCATCGCTAACGTAAATAAACTGCCAGGAATTTCAACTATTTATTTAGTTAGCATAGCAATGCTACATAAAACAACTGTTAGGTTGTACATACATACACACTAATGCAATCTTTGAGTGGTACCTATTCCAACAAATTTGATATGTTGCAATCATATGACTTTCTTTATCACTCTATCATCTATAGTGAATATATAAGCTATCTTTACTAAAGTTTATATTTCTATCTACTGCACTTTAATCAAGATAAACTTTCTTAAAAATATCTGCAGTATACATTTTGCTATAGATAAAAGAGAATAGTGATAGTGAAATAAATTGGACGCTACGTATACTGTCCTTAAAATTCTATACTCTTTCTATGCTATCGCAAGAAATAACTGAAATTCGAAATCACTTTGAAAGAATAACCTTTTTACTTTCTCTACAGGTACTATGTGCATAGTGTATAGAGAATGTGTTGCATTCCACCCAAAACTTTGATACCGAGATTTCACATGAAATAGACGCTTTAGTGTTCCCTGCACCCCAAAAGAAAAAGTATTTTCAGAAAAAGCCCCGCATGTGTGTCCGTGTAACTGTGAACATGAAAAGTCGGTAAAATACAAAACTTAGTATTTATGTTTAATATCTTTCAGAGATGCGACACGTAGATTTTGGGAAAAATCTCTCCACCCCAAATTACTCTTTACATGGAAAAAGGTTCGAAAAATTTGATTTTCTCAAAATTGGCTCTAACAATTTTGATTAAAATACTGTATGTTAAATATATTTATATGTAAAATAAAATGTATATCTTGAATTTTCTGAGAATGTCCTCTTTATTCTGAATGAATTTTGCTGAATTTTCCAAAACTGGTAAACCGTAAGAAATAGACAAAAACTTACTATGCAAAAAATGTAGATCATGTTAAAACACACAATTTGTCATATACTTTTTTTTCGTTGAATTGGCCATTTCTGAGATATTCCTTCTTATTGGTTTCAGGTTTAAAATATTCAAACTTTTTTCATACGGAAAGTTGTAAACTCCTGGCCCTGCATAGAAATGATGCCATCAACATGGCAACCGGCTTTTAAAAGATTTGATTTTCGTTTTAGCCTAGTGTAGTCTCTTATTTTCCTTCTACTTACAAGGAAGCAAGTAATTAAATGAATTTCTGCTAATGTTTATATTGCTATCATAAAGTAAATAGAAGAATGTTTTTAACAATAATTTGTTACAGTGATATAGAGAAAATCATGTGAATGGTACATATATTTTTCTCAAACGGATTCTCTCTCTCTCTCACTCTCTCTCTCTCTCTCTCTCTCTCTCTCTCTCTCTCTCTCACACACACACACACACACACACACATTCGGACCGCATTTTAAAAAAATATATTTTGAAAACAGGGGATCTCAAAATATAATATTTTCGTAGAAATGTATTGCATTTTGGGTGGAATACAATACCATGTCTACCCATATGATCAGTGCGGTGCACGGAGATGTGCCGATACTGTAGTACTTTGGTAGGTATGTTTCTTTGTTTACAGTTGTCGGAACCCTTTCACCATTTGTGTTCCACATCAGTCCTGGGTTTGCCAATATTCTTTTGGTTTGTATTCATGTCCGATAACAAGCGATGACCAATGAGCAAAGGGCGACGCCAAGGTGAGTAGTACAAAGACTAGGGTAAGGAAACGATTTAACTCCAGTGGAATGATTATCAACACCATTTCCTGGCTGTTATAAGAAACGGGGAATCCTGGACTAATTCCTAGAACATTAACTTAGTTTAGTTACAGGAACGTCTCTTCCCCCCCTTCCCTCATGTTTGTCTATTTAACGAAGTCATGCTTTTGTGCATGGTATATTTTGCGGCTATTGTGTTTTAATTTACAGCCACTTATTTTGTAATGAAATGGCATGATTTTAAATAAATGTGTGATGTGAAGTTTAAGTTAATACACATATAATAAAGCAGATAAATTCGATTCATCTCTCATCCCCTTCTCCCGAAAAATATACAAAATTATCATTTTTCATTATTCGAAAAGCATTGGCAATCTGGGTTCTGCTCCTTTCCTCAACAACCGGTGATAATATAATCAAATTAAGTTCTGAATTACATACTTCGATGCATCTAAAACTTTCTGGACCTCTGGTTCGCTTCCGCCATTGCTCATGTTATCAATATGACGTCTTGCTATAGCTGACGGGGTTTGACCTGGGGCGTGGCAGAGGTGCCGTTCACTTACCAACCTAAACAGCTGTTACTCATATCGGCGCCGGAATGTGCACAATACTTAGTAGAAAAAGTAAAGCACAACGAGCTGAAACATGCCTCATATTCTCTAAGCATCGTATTTTATCGACTTTTACAATGTCTCGATCGGATTAATGTTGTGATGATTCATGGCCGTGAAGGTGCAGAAATGCGGAGTCGTTTCAGGGAAACTAATTCTGGAAAAAATAGTTAGGAAAACAGGTTCTTCGTGGATAAAGTGTTAATGTTTTCTTTAAACAGCATCAAGTTTGTAAGTGTTCAAATAGTAGCCGTTGTATTTACTGGACAGAGATAGTGTTGACTAGTTGAATAATGAACAAGAAACTTCGAAACAGCATCGATAGCAACACCTATCCCCCCCCCCGTCCCAAACTCCTACTTAACAGTTCTCCTATACTAGAAGATTCCCATCACCTGCTCCAAGAATCAACATGATCAAGAGTTCAGATAAATTCTCCAAATAAATTTCTCTTCATACTAGGCCTGCGAATCCATCACTGTTTTGGAAATCACTCGTCGCAGACGTCTTATGGCGAAGTAATATTCAAGCTAGAAAGACATTATCCCCAATAAAAACAATCATGATTGCCCAATCCTCCTAAATTTCACCGGAAATACACGTTTTGGGTCCTCCTGTATTCAAAAAAAGATTTTTAGTAAAAGGTTCGTGTGTGTGTGCGTGTGTGTCTAAACACAACTCAAAACCAAAGGTCTGTAAAAAAGCAAACTTCGTATTTAAGTTTAGTATCTTCCTGGACTTGACATGGAGATTTTGAGGAAAATACACCCACCCAAAAGTATCCTTTACAAGTAAAATGTTTCCAAAATGTTAATTTACTCAAAAATGGTTCAACAAATTTGATTAAAGTATCGTATATTAAAGTTATTTACATAGCAAATAAAATATATTAACTTCTTGGAATAACCACTGAAGGTATTTTCACTCTGATAGCTTTTGCATAATTAGTAAATCATTAGAGGTAGACAAAAACTCATTCCACAAAAAATATAGATCCCATGAAACACACAATTTAAGTCATATACATTATTTTTGTGGAGTTGAACATTTTCGAGATTATTGGTCAAGTTCTTTGTTTAAGTTTTAAAATACTTAAGTTTTTCTCATTCGTAAATTTGTCAGCTCCTGGCTGTGCTAAGAAATGACTTTCATTCTTATAGCAACCACCCTTTGAAAGATTTCACTATCGTGTTAGCCTAGTGTACTCCCTTATTTCCCTCCTACTTGCAAGAAAGTAAGAGACCAATTCTGCTATTGTTTTTCTCGATTAGCATGAAGTAGGTAGATGAATAAGCATTTTAACAATGCTTTGTTACAGAAATGTAGAGAATGTCATATGAATGGAACACATCAGATTTTTAGAAAAAAGTTCCATGTGTATGTATGTGTATCTATGTGCAGTATAACTGAAAAACAAAATCGGTTAAATACTAAACATGATATTTAAAGTCAGGATCTTTCAAGGATGCGACGCAAAGGTTTTTAAGAAAATCCCCCATCTTTAAATTGCCCTTTAGATAGAAATTGTTTCTAAATTGTTGATTTTCTCAAAAAAAATGGCTCTAACAGTTTGATTAAAATACCGCGTGTTAGGAAATTTTATGACAAAATGTATGTCTTGAATTTACTGGGAATAGCCCTGATGTCTTCTTTTTTCTTAGTGACTTTTGCATATTTGGTAAACCTAAGAATGCACAAGAAATCTAGATCTAATGTAAAATGTATGTAAAATTTTATATTGAGGAGCTAACAATTAACAAGATATTACTTGTTATAAGTTTTAAGCATATAATTTTCTCAAATGGGAAGTCTTTATTCCTATTTCAAATCAACCAATGGAACGAATTTCAAGTGTTCACATAGCGACTGGTTTTTGAAGGATATGATTATCGCTTTAGCTTATTATATTACATTTTCACCTTAGAACAAGAAAATAACGTCGTAATAAAATCCATTTGTTCCACTTGATGTGTCTTTATAAGACTCACATACTGCAGCATAGGTAGAAAGATATGTAAATCTAGCACATCCAATTTTTTAAGAAATATGAAGAAATAAAAATTGCCATATTATATGAAGGTGATATATTTTGTTGCCTAGAAAAGCACAGCTATCCTAGGTTTTGTACTGGAACTCCCTACATCTTGTCTGAGAAGTTGTGTGACTGTGTTTAATGAGAGTGGGGGAGGTGACAGAGACGACGAGGCTCGTAATTTACAATTAATGAACCACTGGAGGGCCCGTCCTAATGACTGATACATCAAAGTTGCTACACCCCCAATGTGGCCCTTATTTACACGCCCTTCTATCCATTACTTACCTGGCATCTGTTTCAAATTTAAGTTACTACTACTTGTTCATTATGAAATGGTGGCTCTTGCATTATGTTTCTACCCAGAAGTTTCGATATGTTTAGCAATTAATCATCCCATGGAAAGAAACTTTAATGAGAATTTAAAATGTTTGGGATTATAGAGAAGACAGTTCTCATAAAACAATCTGATGTGTTCAGTTCACGTGACTTTCTTTACCTCTGTGTAACAAATTATCCTTAAACAGCTTATCTACTTCATGCTAATAAAGGTATACATTAGCAGAAATTGTGTATTAACATAACTCCATGGCACGACAGCTCACGGGGAACCTTGACCTACCTACATTAGCAGAAATTGTGTATTACTTAGTTCTTTATCAATTGAAGGGGAATGAGGGAATACACTAGGATAAAACGACACTCAAATCTTATAAAAGCTATCGCTATTGTTGGAAATTTGCATGCCAAGAGCTGAAAAATTCCCGTATGAAAAAAAAACCTTTTAAGTACTTTAAAAAGTAAACCAATAATAAGGGATAACTCAAAAATGGTTAACTCCACAAATATATATATATACATATATAAAATTGCTAAAGAACATAAATTGTGATTTTTACGAGATCCAATTTTTTTTTTTTTTTTGTAGTATCCTTTATCATTTCATAAAGTTCACTAGTTATAGAAAAGTAGTCCAAATGATGAGAACTGCAGAAGCACTATAGAAAATTAAAGCCATGCCTTTTATCTGTCTTAGAATAATATTTAATATAGGGAATTGAATCAAAATCGTTACTTACATTTTTGATAAAATCAAAGTTTTTGAAATGTTTTATATGTAAAGGGTAGTAAGGGGTAGGGGATTTTCTTGAAAATCGTCGTGTCGCATAATTTGAAGATGCTGAACTTAAATATCAAGTTCAGTATTTAACTTATTTTCAATTTTTGAGATATCACTATTCACAGGCACACGGACACTCATATTAACACACACTAACTTGTGTCTAATCTTTACTTTCTCTACATGTATTATGTACAGTGTATAGAGAATGTATTGTATTGCACCCAAAAATTCGATAATGAGATTTCACCGGAAATATATGTTTTGGGACCACCTGATTCCAAAAAAAAAGCGATTCTAGAAAAAAGGTTCGTGTGTGTATGGATGTGTGTGTGTGTGTGTGTGTGTGTGTGTGAAGGGGGGCAGCATGGTTCAAAAAGGAAAGACGGTTAAGTACCAAACTGGTATTTAATTTCAGTATCTCCCAAGGATGCAACATGAAGATTTTATAGAAAATCCCCCCACCCCCAACTACCTTTTACATGGAAGAATTTTCGAATTTTTTTACTTTCTCAAAAATATCTCTAACAATTATGATTAAAATATCGTATAATAAAGATGTTTACATGACGAATAAAATGTGTATCTTTAATTTTCTGGGAATAGCCTCTGAAGACATTTGTTCTGAATGAATTTTGCGCAATTTTACATAACTGGTAGGCCTAAGAGATAGACAAAAGCTAAGTTAACAGAAAATGTAGAGCTCGTTTAAGCACACAATTTATGTTATGTGAGTTTTTTTCTTGGAGTTGACCGTTTTTAAGATATTCCTTGTTATTGCTTTTAGCTATAAAATACTTAATACTTTTCTCAGGCGGGAACTTGTCAACAATCAGATTTCTATACCATAGCAGCCACATTTTAAAACTGTTCTGCTAATGTTTATCTCGATTAGCATGAAGTGGATAGAAGAATAAGCTTATTAACAATAATTTGTTATAGAGAGGTAGAGACAGTCATGTAAATGGAACACATCAGATTTTTTGGGTTATAGAGGATCCGAAAACGTGCATCTCCAGTGAAATCTCGGTTTCAGTTTTTAAGTGGAGTGTAATGTCTTCTCTACCTATGCACTGTGTACAGAAAATAAAAATATGTTATATTACATTCGCATGACTTAGTGTAACGAGTCTTCAAAAAATGTATCTTTAAAAATCTTGTTCTTCTCTCCAAAAATATGGAATCTGCGAGTAAAAAAATACTAAAATTATTATTAATGGACGGAATATTTCTTTTTGTTCATATAAGTTTGAATTTTGGGCGAAAATTCTTCTTTTGGGAGGAAGGGACTTTGTTTTATTTTACTCAATTTACCCGTCATCTGATTCGCGTTAATCGAGATAATTTTCCGCAGAAATATCTTTATTGTTCAATTATTACCTTGTAAGTACAAAAGGATTAAGGAAATACAGTATGCTTAAATGATAGTTAAATATCTAAAAAACTACTCGCTATGTGAGGGCTTTAAAATTCCGTTATATTTGCTTGATCAACAGAAACAAAATCGAATATCGACATTCCATTTGAGAAAATTATATGTACGGAAAATTGGAACCAATAACATGGAATATCTTGGAAATTGTTATATCCAAAAAACTGTATCTTATTGGACCTAAATTGTTATTTTGATGAGATCTATATTTTTTATTCTAATAGATTTTTGTCTATTGCTTATGATTTACTAGCTATACAAAAGTCATCCAAAATGAAGAACCCTTCAGAGACTATTCCCAAAAATGTACATTTTATTTGTAATGAAAATGTCTGAAACGTGCAGTAGTTTAATCAAAATCGTAAATATTTTTAATAAAATAAAATTCTTCGAAAAAAGTTCCATTAAAGTCTAGTTTGGGGTAGTTTGCAGATTTTCTTGGAAGACCTCGTGTTATATCCTTGGAAGATGTTGAACTTAGAGATTAAGTTTGGCATTTAAACGCCTGCTGTTTTTGAGTTATGCTGTTCACAGACACACACACACACACACACACACACACACACACACACACACACACACACACACACGGAGCTTTTAATGAAGGTATTTTTTTTTTTTTTTTTTTTTTTTTTTTTTGGGATTCATAGCATTTATTTCCAATGAAATCTCGATACCCATTTTTATATGGAATACAATATTTCTTTACTACACACAGTAGAGAAAGTAAAAAAGAAAATAATCAAATAAGTTTGCAAAACAGGTTGTGTTCTGAAATAAATATACCACTTAGGAATTGGCCAAACACAATTTTAGTGGTATCTCTTGTGTTTAACTCACTACGTAATAGATACAATTATCGAAGAAACACGGGGAAACCACGAAAAATCCATAGGTCACAGTGTGTGGTCACCGGAGTTCGAACCTGGGACTTTCTGAATGTCTATCGAACCCGTTACCGCGGCGCCTATGTGGGAACATAGCAGAGGCAGATTACAGAATCAAAATGAATTCGAAGCGTGCTCAGTTAAATGACACCAGAAGAAACAACAGGTAGAGGATGTAAAGCCTTCTCCAGTCTAATCTCAGAGCGACGTAAAGAAGTTAGGCTCCGCAATACACGGCTCCAAAGCCAAGGAGGATCGGCTGAGTTTAACGTGCAATTTCGCTCTCGTGTTGAAGCGGAGCTGTTATTTCACTGAATTAGCCCAAAGGGGCTCGTATGGAAATGCGCACCTGTGTAAAGCCCGCCGCTATTATTTACAAGAAAAGCAATTTCAAGCTGGTGGCATTCATAACGTGAAGGTCGCCCTAGCTCAACAAAACCCCGAGGAGTTGCGTCTTAATGGAACGGCTCAACATAGAGGCAAACTAGACTATCCGCTTTGGTCTCAGTATTATATCTTCCCTAATCTTTCTCTTAACACTTGAGTCTACCAGTGGGTGGGCACATCATACAGTACTCTCAATAGGTTCCTTGTGGAACTTCATACAGGATTCTTACACCCCTTTTCTGCAAAAGTCTCGTTTCCTAATCGGCTCACCCTCCCCGTATTTTTAGGACTGACATCCCCCTAGGACTTACAAGCCAATGCTTAGTTGTCAGAAGCCTGTCGGGGAGCCAAAGGCTCGAAACAGCAGAATAGAGAGCCTGTTACAAGGGGTCGGCCCGTAGCCAGGCAGTTGATGATATGAAATGTAGGCGAAATTGATGATAATGAAGTGATAAAACCCGACAGATAAATAGGATAATAATAAAACATGAGAAGAAACGAATGAAATATAACAGTTAAATAAATAAGAAAGAAAAATAACGTTAATAAACAGAGGGAACTTAAGAAAAGAAATAAAGTAACAAATAGAATTCCATCACGATTAAAAACGAATCAAACTTACTTAAATAAAACTAGTTATGTTAAAAGGGAAAAGAAACATGAAATAAAATCACTTCGAAATACGAAAGATCATCAGTCCACAAAGAGAAGAGACAAGGCAAGCTATTAGAACAAAAGGAGCTGGTATGTCGAGACTTAGCAATTCCATGCTTAGGACAAGGAAGGGGAAAACTCAGACGAAATTCACGCTCCACCAAACACAGAATGTGTAATCAGGCGTGTTAATATGTTAATAGCCGTAAGAACATAGCGTGGCGTCTAAAATCGTGAGACCCAATGAAAACGGACAAAATATAAACATGCAACATCGTCTCAGCCAATAAAATCGGTGAAAGCAACCTAAATAGCGAAAGTCTGGGCGCATCCTAGAAAATGGGAAGCGAATAGACTCTAGTCTAGCCGCTGGAGTTTCGGGAAAGACGGAGTACACATCGAGACTCGTACATCAGACACCGTGTAGTGAACCCGCGTGGCGTCATAGCTCGGAGCATAACGAAAGTATACAAGTCCGCGATGTGAAGAAGTTGAGAAGGGAATTAAGAGGGTGACTAGCGCGAAGGGAAGGGTGAAACAGTTAATATAATTTGTGAACGGTTTTCTTTGGCAAGGCTCGGCCCTGAAACAAGTTCTTATACTTTGGACGGCCCGGGGAAACATTGAAACATTAAGTGCGGGACAGTAAAGGGCACTTAGAAACCAGTGACAGAGTATCATTTAGGTTTCTCAGGTTTCGCCTGAGACCATAATACATTTCCTAGACTACCCAGCAATCCAACCGTTTTCCTTCTCCCCCTCCAAAACCCCAAATACCGCCACAATAGGAAAGATAATGATAGAGCAATGGGTGTAATGAGTGGCGGGAGAAAACGAGGGACCCGAAGAAAACCCGCCCAGACGCCGTTTTGTCCACCACAAATCCCACATGCGAGCACTTGGGATCTAACCCGGGCCGCCTAGATGGCAGGCGAGCGGTCTAACGACACAACCACGGTGCCGCCCTCTGCAAAGTTATAGTTTATCTTCATAAGAATATTTTCCCCACAAATATAAGATGACTATGTATCTGTGCATAGTAAATATTTAATAAAGATCCCAGGTGGAAATAGAGCTATTATATTCTTGTAGCAAACAAGCATTTACTAATGTTATTGTTTATAAAGAAAGAATGATCAGAAGATGGCTATGTAGATATAGTAATAAAAAAAGGGAAGCATTAGCTTACATGTGGACAGCAATATTACCTTTGAAAGAAATGAGAATCAATGAATTCAAACGTTGTATAATTATACCGGGAGGAGGAAAGTATCGTTCATTGTGTAACTGAACGTAAACTGGGGCAAATATTAAGATTTTAAATTATTCTATTGATTTGATTTATTATTTTACATTGAGAAAAATGTATCTTTTGTGAGAAGTAAGGCCTTTGTATTATTTACTTTTTATTTTACTCAAACTCAGACAACCCTCACAAACCGATCCTTGGGAACAGATATAGTATGCCAGGAGAAATGATAGCGATGATACGTTGAATGCCAAGGGAAGGAGAAGAATTAAAGAAATAGGGCAATATTTAGGAAAGGTAAAAGAAAAGCGGATAAGAAAAAATAATGAGGAAGAGAACAGCAGAGAAAACACATAGAATAGAATGGGATAGATGCTCCAAACACCCGCACAGCTAAGCGATACTCAAGCCTAATAGTACATTAGCACAAATGATACACATAGTGGCATTATTTCTGACCTGTTAAATTAACTTTCAAATATGAATATTGCATTCAAGCCAATTGAAGTGTTATAGCCAGGAAGTGTTACCACAATACAATATTGGACCTTGAAACTGATTGTCGCTCAATGAGTCCTTAGTATGTACGTCAATTAATTAGAATATACAAGCTAAGTTCTAAGATGTAATTTAATGCATTTCTGTGTGTTCTCGTAACATTATGTAAATTGTTAGAAAATGCATGTAGTAAGTTCAAGGAAGAATGTTCCTGGAAAGCGTTGTCTAACGTTAGCAAGTGAGTTTTCGAACGACGATTTTAGATGTTTACAATAGTAGATGTTGTGTAATGCTAGAGGGAAGGAATGATTTTGTTAAGTCATGGCTCGCAAAGAGAAATTTAGTGTGGCGTATATGGGGGGCAACTAATAATAAATTGAGGTAAAAAATCACAGTGAGCTGGATTGACCAATTGTAAATAGTTACGTCATATCCATAGCGCACCACAAACCATCTTCCGGCACCAAAACGAACCAATGAAATTGCTGGTTTAAGGTCTCACGCGGAGTAAATGTTTTATAAAGGTATAGCGTATGCCCAAATCCACACACTGTGATAATTTAATGCCACGCGGAACCTGCGTCGCTTTGAATACGGAATCCGTGCCAAAAAGTGAAGCGTCTGTAAATGCTTTGAATGTTAATTGTGATTAATTCCGTGTAAATTAAAGTTTCCTTTGTGCGTGCCTATGCTCTCTTGTGAGAGAAGTAACTGTGTTACATCGCGCCAGAAGCTTTCTGCGCGAAATAGAAATATCAAAACCAATATAAGTGCCGATGGTTAATGTGTGATAAGTTCCCGTACCACCTCCCCGAGATCTCCGCCCGCCTACTACCATAGGCAACAGAACCACATCTCCAGCTGCAGCTCCAGAGAAAGGAAGAGAGGGAGGAGGATTTGCTGTAGACGATGCAACCTTAAATCGATTTTCACATTCCATTTTGTACTTCCATTGTTTGTAGCTGCCACAGTAATAGTTCACTTATTATTTCTACCGACATCTTCGAAAACCACACTGGCCATTAATCAATAGATTTTTGGATTCCAGCCACCGGACCAGTCATCGCTCCGCAGTCCAGTACTTCAGGTATGTACTGAGTTCCCGCATCAACCTTAAATTGGAGATAAAATTGTCCTTAATAGGTTACTTTTACCTAACTTTGGAAAGTATATTACTTTATAAACAGATGCATATTTTACATTTTATCCTCATACCTTCAAGCTGCCGCAGTCGTCAATTGAGCATCCTATTTTCCTACCACTTAGAACCCTGAAAGAAACCATGGGAATGAAGGATAAATGAAATGGCAATAAAAACTACATGGAGGGACAGCAAAATCGGGGGTTGAAACAAACTTACAAAAACAAACCTCATTCTCTGGCGGCCCCGGAAAAAAAACAAAAAACAAAAAACCATGGACCAGGTAAGCCTAGCCGTGATCTCGCGAATGCGGACCGCAGACGAAACCGCCTGAGCCAACCCCAACTTTGTCATTAGTGTTCCCAATTTTCCCCCTCCAATTCCTTACTTCTTTATATTCAGTTAAGCAATGAACAATACTGTGTTTCTAGCCCGCTTGGGTAGTGTGGTGGTAGCGTGTCTGCCTCAGATGCAAAAGGTTCTGAGTTCGAATCTCGCATAGGGTGAGTTACCCGGATAAGGCTTTTTTCGGGTTTTCCCTTATCCTGAGAAGACGAATGCCGAATAACTTTAAGCTCCATGGACCCTGAGATCATTTGAACATCATTTCAATAATTTCATTCATCGTCCAATATGACCAACAAGGTTAAAGGACTTTAAACTACCACAAAAAATCTGTGTTTCTCTTCGCATAAAATACAACGTTTTAATTTATTGCCTCTCATCCATTTCACAGTAATACTCTTCTTCTCGATACTAATATTTCCTTCTCTTATGTATTGTTATATGCATATATAACCCTCTCCTGACGATTCCTTCTTTATAAAAATATGATTAGTGAATTCTTATTTGCCATAATTTTGCTGTTGTATTTTCCCCCTGGAATCCTTATTAAATCTATACTTTGCACATATATGACTCTACTGTGGGGCAACTTTTCTCCAGAAAATAAACCATTAGTTGAGAGAGTATCAACAGCTTTCTGCCATAATAGGTGTCTAATATTTACATCTTTTTATATAATTATAAGTGTTGAACCGTTTGTCTATTCTCTTCCATATGTTGTGCACCAGATATGGTATTCTCTATTGATGTCATGCATTTATGTGATAAATAAAACTTCCTAACATCTCATAATGATGTTTGCGATGAGATTCAGCTGCGATCTGAACGGAAAAGTTCAAACTACTCATTTCTTCTGATCTTTGGCGAGCCACTGTGGGAGATAGTCATTCAGTCTAGCTGGAAATTTGCCGAGGGATGGATCGTCTTTAAGGTTACAGCGAGGTTTCGCTGTATAGCCGCCAAGGGTAGGCAAGTGTGGGCTTTCTTTCGGCTTGGGCAAAAGTGTGGGGTTTAATATATTTTAGTAAGTTTAAATTCTTATTAATTTCAAAAGCTCACTTTGCTAATTGGGAAAATCTGGCTTTTCCTTGATCGATTATTAGCTTGTTAAAAGACTTCAAACAAATTAATTGTGCAACTCTGCCGCCAACATTTGCCAAGTGATCCGGGAAAACCCACGTAAAAAACCCATGGGTCAAAAGTAGTCGGCCGCGGGGAACCGAACTAACGACCTCCTGAGTGCCTCTCTCAGACGAAACTCCTGAACCATCTGGCTCGTTATTTGTGTACAGTAACTGAAGTTTGTCGTCCACTCCTGCTGGATGTTGAATATAACAATGCTTACTTTGGTGATACGTTAGAAACCACTGAAGCCCAAACATTTATATTAAATGTCGTCCTAATTGAGCATACAGCATTATTCTTTGTGAAAACTCTTTAGCAGAGAAACTTATTTCTTTCTTAGTACTTTTTGAAAGCATTAAGAAGGAAGGGTTTTATGCAATTTTACAGTGTTTATACGTTTGTTCATTTCACAAAATTATGTTCGTGGTTTCTATTACTTTTAAAGATTTTTACATTTTCACCAAATTAAAAGGACGTGTTTGTGATGACTGAAATCGAAACGTGTATTAGATTTTATGCGATTTACCATTATTAATTTCAAAAAAACAATTAAAAGCGAAGGAACAAAGGCGACTAAATAATTAACGAAATGCTAAAAAGCACCTGAAGTCATTGTCTGCTTTGTCAAAAGTATACATTTTGAATGGCACGAAGCAGAAATGTATAAAATGTTAATAATAATAACGATGATGATGATAATAACAATAAGAATAATAATAAATGATGATAATAATAATAATAATAATAGTGACTGATCTTTTATTGTTAGAAAACATATTACAATTGGAGAAATTGAAAACTATGTAAATATTTCTAGCTATTTTAAAAAGGTTGGAAAATGTAATTCAACATCACGATTTAAACTATCTCAATGACAAGTTTGTGAACTGAATCAACAGTTTTATAACTCCATTAGTCGTTTGTGAAAACAGTTTAATTCTAGCAATTATATGCATTAGGATGTCATTTTGTAAGGCATGTTTACGGTCAAGCCCAAGATTATGAGAGACAGGTATCCCAACTCTGCCTCTCTAAACTTACTCTCCTATCGGCGGTTAGTATTTCATAGCTCTTTGTTGATGTGCTCCGCGTTGAGGAAAGGGCCTATGCAGGGGTTGACTCTCAGAGGTATGTAGATGCAAAAGTTTAAAATTGCAGAAATTGATTATCCTTCTACTAGCAGTTTAATGTAATAATACATATTTATGATGAAGTAGCTCCTTTTCAACCCTCTTTCTTAGTCTGTAAAGTTTTTTACTGATCAGACTTTAGACAGAAACTATTGAGAAGATTAGTTAAATGTATGCCCATAACATAGCGACCTTTTTATCAGAAGACGTGGCAGCTCGTGGTGTAGATAATAATGTAGAAAAATGCTTAATGGAAAATAAAAAGCTACTGCATGCTAAAAATTAGTATTAATCTCGTACTTATATACACTAATTCAATCGTTTACTCTTTAAGGAAGCGAAGTTATTTATGATTAGATGCAGCAGTCGAGTAACAATTTTCAGAAAGCCAAAAATCTTTAAATGTCTTCCCGGAGCTAATAGTATCTTTGTATGAGATATGGACATGTTAACGTCGGGGGACATCTCGGCAACTAGAAACAAGTACTGATCTATTGTGGCCTACCACCCCCCCACCCATGGAAGGATTGTGAGGAGGGGAAACCAAAAGCCAACACGCAGAAAACGACGGAGCTAAGCGCAGAGACGCATGGAAGTCCCCAACTGTTTTACTAAACGGCAGCTCTGGCGCGCCACCGAGGCTTTACAGAGGTCGGGAGGCCGGAAGGAGGTCTCTACAATGACACCTAGCTCCAACCAGCGCAACCACGAGGAAGACAGTTTTACTCGGAGCAAGCAACCGTGCCATCTGCCTGCAAAGCTTCATACGTGCCACTGACCTCAAAGATGAAAAAAGGGAAATGCAATGAAGGAGTGAAAGGTAAAGGAACCGTGGTAGATATACAGCACCCCAGCATTTACCTAAGCGGCCCTAGGAAAGCCACGGAAAAACCGAGGGCCAGCGTGCGCGGTCAACGAGGAGCGAACCAGGACCTACCAAATGCCAGTCCCAGACAAAACGCCTGAGCTACCTGGCTCGGTACAATATCTTTGTACATCCAAATCTGCAATTAATCCATTGGCCACTGAGAAATTAAAAGGTCTATATTGCCCTCAGCATTCCACGATAAATAATTAAAAGGAGTTCAAATAAAATGCACACATTTGATGGAAACATAAAGAAAACAACAATAATAATAATAACAATGCCCAAATGTACTTGTATTCAGTATTCACAAGCTCACCCTACTTACTATTTGTATAAATGTCCATAACATTATATTTTATTTTGTTTGAAACATAAACAACAGAAAACAAATGGAGGAAATCAGACGCAAATATACTTGTATTCAGGTACACATGCTACACTTACTCACTGACCTACTTGTCTAATGCCCTTACGTTATAACCTACAAGCTGCAACCTGAGGGAGCAAGAGAAATACTTAAGCGTCAGAGCAGAAGTTCTTCAATTCTACAGTTTGACAATAATAACGTCACGTTACCATGGTAGCCTCAAACAGGTGAAGCACTGAATGCGACCTGTCAAAATATTTCTCCTTTGGAGGATTGAGCTCTCGTTGTCTCCCTCTCTTCAGATCAGAGGTCCGGGCTTGCTTTGGATACAAAGAGCAGAAACAGTAAGTTGGTTAAAGCAATGACTACACAGTATGAATTAAACCAGTCACAAGAACTGACAGCTTTTATTGTTGTATTAAATACAGTATCGGCGCGTGTCCGAAACTGTAGGTGATGGTCTTATCACAAAAAATCATATGCAACATATCTATTTCTTATATATTAAATTGACCCTTCTGATGTTTCTATTATGATATTCCTCAGCTATTTCGAGAAAAGGATGCTGCTTCGCTAGGTCACTCAACAAGGACATATAAAGTAAAATAAAAGAACACAATGGGCAACTAGGCAATAAACCAATTGGTTAGCCTCTAAAGGGGCTGCCTATGGTTTTTAAATGTTTGTACTATTAACTGCACCATAGTCTCAAAACAGGTACTTTTGGTAAAACATATCCATTAAAAAAATCTGATGTTCTCCCTTCACATAACTTTTTCTACATCTCTACAACAAATTATTGTTAAAAAACTTCTGTTTACTTCATGCTAATCGAGAAAAAATTAACAGAAAGCGTCGTATTACTTGCTTCCATGTAAGTAGAAGGGAAATAAAGGAGTTCCACAGGCTAACGTGATAGTCAAGAGCTGGTTGCTCTGAGTTTAAAGTTCCTTTGTTTGTATGGACAGGAGTTGACAAATTCCCGTATGAGAAAAGAAAAGTAAGTATTTTATAGCTGAAACCAATAACAAGGAATATCTCGAAAACAATCAACTCCACGAAAAAAAAAGAAGTATATAACATAAATTTTGAGTTTTAGCAAACTTTACATTTTGTATCAAGTATGTTTTTTTCTATCTCTTACGGTTTACCAGCTATGAATAATTCGGCAAAATTGATCAGGAATAAAGATGTCTTCAGAGGTTATTCCCAGAAAATTCAAGATACACATTTTATTTGGGCATGTAAATATCTTTAATATATGACATTTTAATTAAAATCATAGAGCCATTTTTGATAGAATTAAAATTTTCGAAAAGTTTTCCATGCAAAAGGTAGTTGGAGGTATTTAACGGACTTTTCGTTTTTGAGCTATGCTGCCCACAGGCACACACACTGATAGACAGTGAAGTATATAACTCCGGTGAAATCTCGGTATCGAATTTTTGGGTACAATACAATACCTTCTCTGTTCACTATGTACATAGTACGTGTAGAGAAAGCATAAATATTTGAACACTTCAGAACTTGGTCATCCCCGCCTTCGTTTCGTTTGTCCCTTCTCAAGACTAGAAGACAAATAGATTCAACGCCTTTCTTCTTCGGTCACACCGGCGTTCCCTGCTGCTTGTTAATACTCTAGCCACATCGGGTTACTTGAATACTTGAGAGCACAGCAAATTAAAATCTACATTCAGATTTGCTAAAAATGAGGGAAGGGGAGCTTCACTATCTTCAAATGAATATTTGTCACTAATTAAATACTCTATACAAAGCAAATTAAGAACTAGTGTATGCAGAAAATATTACGTGAAATAACTGTTCTGTTGTCTCTACTTGGAGAAATGCGGCGACCTTCCCAATCCACTCTTATTTTGTGGTTTTGGTGCCAAACTCTGCCAGACTTCAACAAGCAAGATTATCAAATACCAAAATGTTACATGTTCACTTCCGAGTTCCTGCTTTCATGTGCTTATGTGTGAATGTGTTGACGGAAGTGACTATGTACATTAAAGTTCGGTTTAGTGGTTAGGTTGCAAAAATCTCTCTTCCGCTTCTTATCAAAACGATGGTCCTTAATTTCAAAGGGATCTGACTTATTGTGTAGTCAAATGTTAACGTCTTAAATTAAAAAAAAAACAAAAAAAAAACAAAAAAAACCCTTAAACCGAAAATTACACTTATCAAGTTTTATTATCTAAACAAATATGTTTTACTTAGGCCCATTTATAATCCCTTTGGAAAAGTAATTTACACAAGTATTCTAGTAATGGTGGTACAGAATATGTTGAAGCAATCCAGTTATTCATAAATGAAAGATTAATGATGATGATAATAATAATGATAATAATAATAATGATAATAATGATAATAATAATAATAATAATAGTAATAATAATAATAAAAATAATAATAATAATAATAATAATAATAATATGACGACGATGACGTGGAAGAATTTGAGATTTGGCTGCTCACCAGTTTATTTACAATCGAAAATTCTAACATTTTATAGGCATTATTTTCATTATTACTATTATATCCTTTCCCGTAGCGAGTGGTAGCCCGCCTGCCTCTGACACGACAGATCCGGGTTCAATTACCGCTGCGGGAATGTGGTTTTTCCCCCGAATAGGATTGTTCACGGTGGGGTGTTGCATACTCACCTCCATCCCGCGAGGGCACTGGACGTGGCGTTCGGGTTGTGGTCTCTCCCGTTATTCCGTCTCTGTTCCAACCAACACTCGAGAGATCACTCCCATCATTACCAGGTTAAGAAATGTCAAATCATTAAGGGCAAGACGAAAGACAATTAGGCTGACGGAGCCAAGTTTTAAAACCTGCTCTCAGTGATGGTCACTGAGGGCATGTATATGTTAAATGTGATGGTTTGAGTGTAGCTAGCTTGAAATTACTATTGTTGTTATTATTATAACTTTTATTGTTATTATTACTATTATTATAAGAAATATGTATCAGATAAATTTTTTCATCACTTCGACGCTCGTCGTCAGTTGTCGATTGCTTCGGTTCTCTCTCTCTCTCCCCCTCTCTCTCTCCCCCTCTCTCTCTCCCCCTCTCTCTCTCCCCCTCTCTCTCTCTCTCTCTGTCTCTCTGATCCGCCGTCCACCCTGATCTAGGGATACCATGCTAGTCTTTAGTTCCTAAGGTCGCAGTTCCATCCTTAGCATGATTTCCTTCGAAAGGAAAATAAAGTCTGTGGTTCCCCGCCGTAGATTTCCAGCATATAAAACAACCTCAAGTTTGATAAAGAGGCCTGTGAACAAAATTCCCACATTTACGTGCAATAGAATAGAATGATAAGAAGCAGAGCAGTTAAAGGGTGTTCCTAAATAAAACTCAATTTATGTTTTCTCTCTTGTCTAATATCACTTCGTGAATGCTCTGTCTTGTGACCTCCACGGCTCTCACTACCCTGCTTTTATAGTCACCAATTATGCAGAAACAAAATTCAAGAGCTGAGGAAAAGTGCACACAAACATTTTTTCCTTTTCTTTTCTGTTCTTTCTTGGAACCATTATCGCATGTGTTGATTCACTTAGATGCGACAATGAGGGGAGCTATTTATTTTAGATGGTGTTTAACGCCCGTTTTTACCACTATGGCACCGCAGGCGATAGCGCTGATGATACATGGAATGAAGATGGAGCACCGGTGAAATGTGAGGGAGGGGGAAATCGGAGAATATGGAGAAAAGCCGCACCTGCGCCGCTTTGTCCACCACAATCCCACATGCGGTCGCTTGGGATTAAACTCGAGCCACCTTGGTGAGAGGCGAGTGGTCTAATTACTCGGCCACGGTGCGTCCCACGAGGGGAGCTATGTAAAACAACCTACGCACCATCAATCCAGGGTGCCGAAGTATAGTCCATTTTACTCATGTGTCCGCATCAATTATTATTATTATTATTATTATTATTACTATTATTATTATTATCATCAATATCAGTATCAGTATCAGTATTGTTATTACTACTACTATTGTTATTATTATTGTTGTTTTATTTTGTTTATTATTATTTTATTATTATTTTATTAGACTTGTATTGTTTGGAATTTATAACATTTCTCTAACACTGTCGTGGATCGTTAAATGCATGGTATTGTTAAAGCAGACTTATTGCGTTATAATAAATGTGGAAGGCATTAATTTTACTTTGAGATTAAATACCTATATGACAATCTGGAGCAAAAATATATGATACTTATAGTGTAAAAGATTATTACAGTGACATTAATTACATTGACCTCAGATAACAAGCTTTCACTCAGATAGTAAAAGGGAAATAAGAAGTACTAACTTTTACACAGCTGTTAAACATTCCTTATATATCATGGCTTCTTATGTGAACCCCCACTATTATTGTTATTATTATTATTTACATTTTTACAAAATCTTATTCTTCCTTAGGAGCATTCGCGGAAATAAAACCTTTAAAATAAAGAATCAGGATCTGAGGATCTTGATGTTGCTGGCTCTCCCCCAGAAATTTTGAAATCTGAAATGACCTTAGCTGACCTCAACGGCCTCTTGCCGAAACAACTACAAATATCTTCTAGTTGGCTTCTTCTCGTCCAAGGTTCCAGCGATAACCAGGAACTGCCTGTGGGAAACGATATAAGTGCCAGAAACACGTATCTTTCGTTTTCCAATGGAGATGGTTATTTGTACCGTAGCCAATTCGTCGGTAAGGGATATATGTTCTTAGATCCTCGTTGTGGTTAAAACAGTGTCCGCTAGATGTCCCTTTTTATATGTGCCAGAGGAGGCTTTCAAATGAAACAAGTGCCGACGCAATATTTTATTCTAAGAAGTGTTTTTCTTCTCCACAGGCCACCTGCAATGCAAATACAATTGCAAGGTTTTGCGCAAAGAACAGAAAGGACTACTCTTCCAGCAACTTTACAAACTATTCAATGAAGATCAGGGTGCTTATTTGATGAATCTGGTGAATAGCAAGAAGAAGACTTGGAACTTACTCAGATCCTGATGATAGTAAACGGCAGGCAACAATATGCTATTCTGTTCCAAGTGGCAAAGATCTGTTCAAGTCTGTCATAGAGATTTTGCTTTAACAAACAGAAGACTGCAGACATTGAATATGAAGGAGAAGAAACAAGGTTCTGTTACATATAGTGATGAACGGGAGAAAATGCCATCCTCACATTCTCGTAAAGTCAAATACACTGAAGATGATAGTTTACTTGTCCAGGAGTAAATAAAACCATTTCTTACAGAAGAGAGTCATGGGAGGAAAAGAAGCACAAGGTTGTATCTCAGCCCTGATTTAAATACCCATCGTGTGAATCTTGCATTCAAATTGAAGCACCCTGGAACTGAAATACCATATGCATTTTATCGGAGTGTTTTAAAGAAGATTTCAAAAAATTGCATTTCATAAGCCTAGGACAGATACTTGCCGTGTCTATGATAAACTTAACTGTCAGCTAAAATCTTCTGCCGCTAATAAGTCTGAAGTGACCACCAACTAACTCTGACGAAGGAAGAATTAAATGAGTCGCAATTGCCTGGAAGTGAAACGTGTTTTGTGCGTATAGATATGCAGCAAGTTCTATGTACTCCCACTCTAACCCACAGTAATATGTACTATTCAAGGCAGCTAGCTAATTACAATTTCTCTGTTCATGTTGGAGACATTGGTGATAGTTTTATGTGCATGTGGCATGAGGGTTTGGCTGAAAGGGCAGGAAATGAAATTGCCTTGTGCTTCTTGAAAATAATGCTATCAGAATTCACAAGGAAGAGAAAATTGGTTGTCTGGTGTGATAATTGTGCAGGACAAAATAAAAACCGGATGATAGTTTTGGCACTTAAATATTTGCTTTTAAAAGGAATTTTTACACAATGGACATGACATTTTTATTGGTGGTCACAGTTATATGCTCTCCGACAGAGATTTTGGTATCATGGATTCTGGAGACTTCTATGGTATTACTGTTGAAGCTGATAAGTTCATCAATACTGCAAAGCTCCAGATCTCTAAAGTAGCTTGGATCAGGGTCCTGTCTGTTAGTCTCAATATACTACAGGCAAAGAGAACATTAGGTGACGTTGAGGATTGGAATAATTTTCACATGATCAGAAAAGGTTCGAAGCTTCAGAATGTTCCAAATTTGGACAAGGTTATACAGCTAAATAAAAGACATGGCATAACTGTACAGAAGAAGAAAGACTTACTATGCATGTTGGAATTCATGCATGTCAAATATCACAAGTTCTATGAGGTTCTTTACAAGTGATATTTTAACACATTCCAAATTTGTTCTGTTTCATATGTAAAAAGTAGCATTATGCAGATTACTATAGGCTTAGGGAAAATTAAAAAGAAACTAGTCCATTATTCATGTTATAATCCAATATTCACTTATGTTTTATGTCATGGTTTTACGTACCTGATGTTCTTATAACTTATTAATGATAACGTTTGGTACTTATATCTATCCTGAAAAACTCCGTGGCACTTATGTCTTGTCACACTTTCAAACTTTGCTTCATGTTACGGTTTGCTATAAAAAAAGTGTAACATCTTTAGTTATTAAAGTATAATATTGTTTATTTCTGTTTCCTCACACTTTCAGTTTTTGGACTTCTATCGTTTCCCACAGATAGTTCACATTACCGATTTTAATTCTTGCTCGTTGCCTCCTCCGAGATCAGTGACTCGGGCGCATACTTTTCGCGCATTTTCTTTCACTCTGTCAAGCAGAGTAACTCTGGCTGGAACGGCCGCTTACACATGGAGAAATATAAATGTGAAATTCCAGTGCTCCCGTCCCATAACAAGCTTATGACATCAATTTAGTTGCACTCTTGTTGAAAAATACTTGCGTGCAAATAAGGTTTTCCAAGCAATGTCGGCAAGGGACCAATTCATGTACGGCCCGTTCTGAAGTTACGAAAATCAATAGAACACGTTTGGGCTATGTTACATTAAAACGGAAGGTATTGTAATCCGTTGCAATTGCTGTCTACACTTGAAAATCACACATAAATTGATTATTTCAACTACAAAAGTACGTCTTATTATTTTATTCATGTTATTTAGACCTTATAATAAAAGCTTATGTCTACTATAGAACTGTCTACATCTGTGCCCACCTATACCAATATCATACGCTCCGTAGTTCAGGGAACTTCTACCTCTCGCTTTTCCGCTCACTTGTAAACAACGCAACAGTATAGGTAGGTACAAGAAACATATTAACTTAGTCAAGCCCGAAGCCAAATATTATTATTGTTGTTATTATTGTTATTATGATCATTATCATCATCGTCGTCTTTGTTAGCATTCTTTTCTAATTGTTATATCAAAGCACCTTTAAATGCACAGTGAAATATAAATATGCTGCATTATCGACCAATGGGAAAAGTTTTGAAAGTGGTTAGTTAGAGCAACTGAACCAAAAAAAAAAAAAAAAGACGTGGCAAATGTGTGAAAAAAGCTTATGTGTTCATTCACACGACTTTCTCTTCCTGTTCTGTAAACACATTATTCTTACAAAAGAGTATTCCTTTGTATACATCTAGCTAATCAAGAATAGCATTAGCAGAAATGGTCGTATTACTTGCTTCCTTATAAGTAAAAGGGAAATAAGGAAATACATCAGGTCAAATCTTTTAAAAGGGATTGCTAACCCTTGTCACTGAAATTCAGGTCTGTTTTATAGCCAGGAGTAAAACAAAGGAGATATGAAAAGGGTGAGTACTTCTGAGTCAGAAAAGTTCAAGTATTCTATAACTAACCCCAAAACGGGAACTATTTTGGAAATCTTTAATTTTACAAAGAAATGCATGTGTCATAATTGTGCTTTAACGAGATGTACAGTTTTTATGTAATAACTTTTTGTAACCAGTTATGCAAGAGTCATTAAGAATGAAAAGGGCTTCAGATGCTATTCCCTGAAACTTCAAGATATACATTTTATTTGACGTGTAATTATCTTTAATATAGGGTACTTTAATAAAAACCGTTAGAGCCGTTTTTGAGAAAATGTTTTGAAGTGTTTCCATATAAAGGGTAGTTTGTGGTGGGCGTAATTTTCTTGAAAATCTTCGTGTCACATCCTTAAAAAATCTGAGCTTAAATATGAAGTTTGGTATTTAATCAACTTTTCCTATTTGAGTTATCGTGTTCACAGACTCACAGACACACGTGCGGATTTTAAATACTTCTTTTTGGACTCAGTGGACCTCAAAACAATACCTTGTCTTGAGTGGAGTGCAATACCCTATCTACCTACTATTTACACAGTGCGTGAGGAGAAAATAAAAACACATGACGCGTGTGTGTGGCCAGTAAGATAGGGAGATGGATTGATTACTTAGGAAGGTCGCCACATTCTGCCCACAAGAATACGAGAATGTGCGTTATTTTCCCTCGTCTGGTTTAGATATTGCTGGTGGAAGCGAGCTACTGCTTCCAGTAAACTTTCTTGCTATGTGCACATGTGTTTCGCAAATGTGCTTATTTTCCAGGCCTACTGTTGCGGTGTAAAGTATGAAGCTAGCGGGAGGAAGTCCGGACGAACAAAGCTTTTTAATATTCGCTGTGCCTCGTCCGGACATGGTCGCTGTGAATGCGTGCTGATAGAGCGCCCCAAGGCTTTCTCCGACTCGTTTGTTGGTAAACTGCACGTCATCTCGTGACATGGCGGATTCCATCCTTCATTTTGTTGCGTGTCGCGTGCTGAATGCGTTTCTACTTCCATTCTGACGGCCCGGTCACTATTTCAAAGTAAAACTGACAGAGGAACAATTGTTTCTACGTCCAGCTTCGTCCCGGCAGTCCTTGATATCTGAAACATACATACATTCCATTCATGCTTTGTAGCATGACTTCATACCCCAGAAATGCTGCGAACAGAAAGACACGCAAAAGTTTACTGGAGTCACATTGGTATTTCAGAGGTCCTGTGATACTGTGAAATAGAACGACAACAAATACTACTACTAGTAGTACTGCTACTACTACTATTACTACTACTACTACTCCTACTACTACTACTACTTCTACTACTACTACTACTACTACTACTACTACTACTACTACTACTACTACTACTACTACTACTACTACTACTATTACTACTGCGAATATTAGTACTACTACGAATATTACTACTACTGACTACTAATACTATTACTACAATTACTATTACTGCTATTACTATTACAACTACTATTACTACTATTACTACAACTACTATTACTACTATTATTACTATTACTACTATTATTACTACTACTATTACTACTATTACTATTACTACTATTATTACTACTACTATTACTACTATTACTATTACTACTATTATTACTACTACTATTACTACTATTACTATTACTACTATTATTACTACTATTACTACTATTACTACTACTATTGCTACTACTATTACTACTACTATTGCTACTACTATTCCTACTACCATTACTACTACTAATATTACTACTACTACTATTACTACTACTACCATTACTAGTATTACTACCACTACCATTACCACTAAGACTACTACTACTTCCACTACTACTACCACTTCCACTACTATTACCACTACCACCACTACCATTTTCACTACTACCACTACTACCATACCACAACTACTACTACCACCACCACTATTACCACTACTACCACTACCACCACTACTACCACTACCACAACTACTACTACCACCACCACTATTACCACTACCACCACTAATACTACCACTACCACAACTAATACTGCTATCACTACCACAACTACTACTACTACCACTACCACAACTACTACTACTACCACTACCAAAACTACTATTACTACCACTACCAAAACTACTATTACTACCACTACCACAACTACTACTACCACCTCTACCACAACTACTACTACCACCACCACTATTACCACTACTACCACTACCAACACTACTACTACCACTACCACAACTACTACTACTAGCACTACCACAACTACTACTACTTCTACCACTACCACAACTACTACTACCACCACTACCACAACTACTACTACCACCACTACCACAACTACTACTACCACCACCACTATTACCACTACTACCACTACCACCACTACTACTACCACTACCACAACAACTACTACTAGCACTACCACAACTCCTACTACTACCACTACCACAACTACTACTACTAGCACTACCACAACTACTACTACTACCACTACCACAACTACTACCACCACCACTATAACCACTACTACCACTACCACTACCACCAGTACCACCACTACTACCACTAACACAACTACTACTACTACCACTAACACAACTACTACTACTACCACTACCGCCACTACTACTACTACAACAACTACTACTATTAGTACTGCTGCTGCTACTACAATCGTCACCACTATCACTACTACTACTACCATTACTACTACTAACACCACCACTGTTACCATTACTACTTCTATTACCACTACTACCGTTACTACTGCTACCACTATTACCATTATCACCACTACTACCACTATTACCATTACTACTTCTATTACCACTACTACCGTTACTACTGCTACCACTATTACCATTATCACCACTACTACCACTATTACCATTATCACCACTACTGCCACTACCACTACCACCACCATAGCACTACCACTACCATTATTACCATTACTACTACCACCATTCCTACTACCATTACTGCTATTTCTACCACTACCACCACTACTACCACTACCACCATTACTGCCACTACTAGTTCCACCTCTACTACTACTACTACTGCTACTACTACTACTACTACCACTACTACTTCTACCACTACTACTACTACCACTGCTACTACTACTACTACTACTACCACTACTACTTCCACCACTGCTTCTACTACTACTACTGCTACTACTACTACCACTACTACTACTACCACTACTACTATTACCACTGCTACTACTACCACTACTACTACTACTACTATTACCACTACTACTACCACTACCACTACCACTGCTACTACTACTACTACTCCTACTACTATCACTACTACTACCACTACCACTGCTATTACTACTACTACCACTACTACTACCACTGCTACTCTTACCACTACTACTACTACCACTACCACTACTACTAATACTACTACCACTACCACTGCTACTACTACCACTACTACTTCTACCATTACCACTACTACTACTACCACTACCACTACCACTGCTACTACTACTACTACTACCACTACTACTACCACTACTACTAATACTACTACCACTACCACTGCTACTACTACCACTACTACTACTACCACTACCACTACTACTACCACTACCACTACTACTACCACTACCACTGCTACTACTACTACTACCACTACTACTACCACTACTACTACTACCACTACCACTACTACTACTACTACTACTACCACTACACTGCTACTACTATTACCACTACTACTATTACGACTACCACTACTACTACCACTACTACTACTACCACTACTACTAATACCACTGCTACTACTACCACTACTACCACTACTACTACTGCTTCTACTAATACTACTACCACTACTACTACTACCACTACTACTACTACTACCACTACTACTACTACCACTACTACTACTACTACCACTCCTACTACTACCACTGGTACTACTACCACTACTACCACTACTACTACTACCACTACCACTGCTACTACTACTACTACCACTACTACTACTACCACTACTACTACTACCACTACTACTACCACTACTACTACTACTACTGCTACTATTACTACTACTACCACCACTACTACTACTACCACTAAAACTATTACTACTACCACTACTACTACTACTACTACCACTACTACTACCACTACTACTGCTACTACCACTACTACCACTACTACTGCTACTGCTACCACTACTACTACTACTACCACTACTACTGCTACTACCACTACTACCACTACTACTGCTACTAATACCACTACTACTACTACCACTACTACTACTACCACTACTACTACTACCACTACTACTACTACTACCACTACTACCACTACTACTACTACTACCACTACTACTACCACTACTACTGCTACTACTACTACCACTACTACTACTACCACTACTAATACTACCACTACTACTACTACTACTACCACTACTACTATTACCACTGCTACTACTACCACTACTACTACTACTACTATTACCACTACTACTACTACCACTACCACTGCTACTACTACTACTACCACTACCACTACCACTACTACTAATACTACTACCACTACCACTGCTACTATTACCACTACTACTACTACCATTACCACTACTACTACTACCACTACCACTACCACTGCTACTACTACTACTACCACTACTACTACTAATACTACTACCACTACCACTGCTACTACTATCACTACTACTACTACCATTACCGCTACTACTACTACCACTACCACTACCACTGCTACTACTACTACCACTACTACTACTAATACAACTACCACTACCACTGCTACTACTACCACTACTACTACTACCATTTCCGCTACTACTACTACCACCACTATCACTACCACTGCTACTACTACTACTACCACTACTATTACTACCACTACTACTAATACTACTACCACTACCACTGCTACTACTACCACTACTACTACTACCACTACTACTACCACTACCACTACTACTACTACCACTACCACTGCTACTACTACTACTACTACCACTACTACTACTACTACCACTACCACTACTACTACTACTACTACCACTACACTGCTACTACTACTACTACTACTACCAATACTACTACTACTACTACTACTACGACTACCACTACTACTACTACCACTACTACTACTACCACTGCTACTACTACCACTGCTATTACTACTACTACTGCTTCTCCTAATACTACTACCACTACTACTACTACCACTACTACTACTACCACTACTACTACCACTACTACTACTACCACTACTACTACTACTACCACTACTACTACTACCACTACTACTACTACCACTGCTACTACTACCACGACTACTACTACCACTACTACTACCACTACTACTACTACCACTTACTACTACTACCACTACTACTACTACCACTGCTAGTACTACCACTGCTACTACTACCACTACTACTACCACTACTACTACCACTACTACTACTACCACTGCTACTACTACCACTACTACTACTACCACTACTACTACTACCACTATTGCTACTACCACTACTACTACTACCACTACTACTACTACCACTACTACTACTACCACTACTACTACTACCACTACTACTACCACTGCTACTACTACCACTGCTACTACTACCACTGCTACTACTACCACTACTACTACTACGACTGCTACTACTACCACTGCTACTACTACCACTACCACTACTACTACTACCATTACTACTACTACCACCACTACTACTACTACCACTACTACTACTACTACTACTACTACTACTGCTACTACTACTACTACCACTACTACTACCACTACAACTACTACCACTACTACTACCACTACCACTACTACTACCACTACTACTGCTACTACCACTACTACCACTACCACCACTACTACCACTACCACAACTACTACTACCACCACCACTGTTACCACTACCACCACTAATACTACCACTACCACAACTAATACTACTATCACTACCACTACCACCACTACTACCACTAACACAACTACTACTACTACCACTACCGCCACTACTACTACTACAACAACTACTACTATTAGTACTGCTGCTGCTACTACAATCGTCACCACTATCACTACTACTACTACCATTACTACTACTAACACCACCACTGTTAACATTACTACTTCTATTACCACTACTACCGTTACTACTGCTACCACTATTACCATTATCACCACTACTACCACTATTACCATTACTACTTCTATTACCACTACTACCGTTACTACTGCTACCACTATTACCATTATCACCACTACTACCACTATTACCATTATCACCACTACTGCCACTACCACTACCACCACCATAGCACTACCACTACCATTATTACCATTACTACTACCACCATTCCTACTACCATTACTCCTATTTCTACCACTACCACCACTACTACCACTACCACCATTACTCCCACTACTAGTTCCACCTCTACTACTACTACTACTGCTACTACTACTACTACTACCACTACTACTTCTACCACTACTACTACTACCACTGCTACTACTACTACTACTACTACCACTACTACTTCCACCACTGCTTCTACTACTACTACTGCTACTACTACTACCACTACTACTACTACCACTACTACTATTACCACTGCTACTACTACCACTACTACTACTACTACTATTACCACTACTACTACCACTACCACTACCACTGCTACTACTACTACTACTCCTACTACTATCACTACTACTACCACTACCACTGCTATTACTACTACTACCACTACTACTACCACTGCTACTCTTACCACTACTACTTCTACCATTACCACTACTACTACTACCACTACCACTACCACTGCTACTACTACTACTACTACCACTACTACTACCACTACTACTAATACTACTACCACTACCACTGCTACTACTACCACTACTACTACTACCACTACCACTACTACTACCACTACCACTACTACTACCACTACCACTGCTACTACTACTACTACCACTACTACTACCACTACTACTACTACCACTACCACTACTACTACTACTACTACTACTACCACTACACTGCTACTACTATTACCACTACTACTATTACGACTACCACTACTACTACCACTACTACTACTACCACTACTACTAATACCACTGCTACTACTACCACTACTACCACTACTACTACTGCTTCTACTAATACTACTACCACTACTACTACTACCACTACTACTACTACTACCACTACTACTACTACCACTACTACTACTACTACTACCACTCCTACTACTACCACTGGTACTACTACCACTACTACCACTACTACTACCACTACCACTGCTACTACTACTACTACCACTACTACTACTACCACTACTACTACCACTACTACTACTACCACTACTACTACCACTACTACTACTACTGCTACTATTACTACTACTACCACCACTACTACTACTACCACTAAAACTATTACTACTACCACTACTACTACTACTACCACTACTACTACCACTACTACTGCTACTACCACTACTACCACTACTACTGCTACTGCTACCACTACTACTACTACTACCACTACTACTGCTACTACCACTACTACCACTACTACTGCTACTAATACCACTACTACTACTACCACTACTACTACTACCACTACTACTACTACCACTACTACTACTACTACCACTACTACCACTACTACTACTACTACCACTACTACTACCACTACTACTGCTACTACTACTACCACTACTACTACTACCACTACTAATACTACCACTACTACTACTACTACTACTACCACTACTACTATTACCACTGCTACTACTACCACTACTACTACTATTACCACTACTACTACTACCACTACCACTGCTACTACTACTACTACCACTACCACTACCACTACTACTAATACTACTACCACTACCACTGCTACTATTACCACTACTACTACTACCATTACCACTACTACTACTACCACTACCACTACCACTGCTACTACTACTACTACCACTACTACTACTAATACTACTACCACTACCACTGCTACTACTACCACTACTACTACCATTACCGCTACTACTACTACCACTACCACTACCACTGCTACTACTACTACCACTACTACTACTAATACAACTACCACTACCACTGCTACTACTACCACTACTACTACTACCATTTCCGCTACTACTACTACCACCACTATCACTACCACTGCTACTACTACTACTACCACTACTATTACTACCACTACTACTAATACTACTACCACTACCACTGCTACTACTACCACTACTACTACTACCACTACTACTACCACTACCACTACTACTACTACCACTACCACTGCTACTACTACTACTACTACCACTACTACTACTACTACTACTACCACTACCACTACTACTACTACTACTACCACTACACTGCTACTACTACTACTACTACTACCAATACTACTACTACTACTACTACTACGACTACCACTACTACTACTACCACTACTACTACTACCACTGCTACTACTACCACTGCTATTACTACTACTACTGCTTCTCCTAATACTACTACCACTACTACTACTACCACTACTACTACTACCACTACTACTACCACTACTACTACTACCACTACTACTACTACTACCACTACTACTACTACCACTACTACTACTACCACTGCTACTACTACCACGACTACTACTACCACTACTACTACTACCACTACTACTACCACTTACTACTACTACCACTACTACTACTACCACTGCTAGTACTACCACTGCTACTACTACCACTACTACTACCACTACTACTACCACTACTACTACTACCACTGCTACTACTACCACTACTACTACTACCACTACTACTACTACCACTACTACTACTACCACTATTGCTACTACCACTACTACTACTACCACTACTACTACTACCACTACTACTACTACCACTACTACTACTACCACTACTACTACCACTGCTACTACTACCACTGCTACTACTACCACTGCTACTACTACCACTACTACTACTACGACTGCTACTACTACCACTGCTACTACTACCACTACCACTACTACTACTACCATTACTAC